>CM061064.1:84648145-84942469 GCA_030762895.1 Sophora flavescens
AAAAAAAACAAAAAAAAGACAAGAAAGAGTTGTTTGAGCAATTTCCTATCTGTTGAAGGAATTCCAACGGCTAAATTAGTTATTTGCTTATAAATATTGCTTCATTTTACACCATTTTGCACACAATTTATCAATCCACATTTGTCTTATTTTTTTGTTATCAAGTCATTATCTTTTTTTTTTTACCAAATGGATCCCAACCAGTATCATTTGCAAGCTTACATGATTTTTTTGCAAAACCAACTACCCCATACCGGTGACAATTATCAAAATTCTCATTATTTTATGTATCCACCACCACCAACCAATCCCAACATGTGGAATAGGCCTCCGATGGGTACCCACGACGGTGTGGAGTCTCTTAACGACAAACCGGTAACACCATTCGGGTCCATGTCTAAGGCACAAGTGCCACAATTCTCCACTCAAGTCGGTCTAGAAAATATTAGGCTCGATCAAGGAGGGGGACAACCTACTCGGAAAAAATCTCGTGTCAGGTTCTCAATGGAAGAGGACGCGCTTCTTATTCAATCATGGCTAAACATTTCAAAGGATGCAATTGTGGGAGTCGACCAAAAAGCCGATGGTTTTTGGTTAAGAACCAGAGACAATTATAATGAGAACTGGGGGACGTTTCCAGAGAGGGAAGCAGCACAACTAAAATCAAAATGGCATCGGTTGAATAGTGTGGTTCAAAAGTTTGTCGGGTCCCATAAACAAGTTGTTCGTCAACAAAAAAGCAGCAGCTCAGAGAAGGACATCATGACCGACGCATATACGTTTTTTTCTCAAGATGAAGATGAAAAATTCAAATTTGAACATGCATGGAGGTTGTTGAGAGATGAACCAAAATGGAAGGGATAATCAATGGAAAACTCTTCAAAAAGAAAAGAGGCAGCAAAAAGAAAGGGCAAAGGAAAAGTAGTCGAGCCTTCTGTTGTCGTCGATTTGACTGTCATTGAAAGTGCCGTGAATGAAAAAAATGTTGCCTTGAAGAATATGGCTGAGGCAAAGATCGCGGAGTGCAAGGAAAAGGAAGCGAAGAGCGTACCTAAGTTATATGAAATCCTCATGAAGGACACATCTGGGATGGATAAGAATCAACACACAGATCATGAACTTTGTTGTAATTTTATTAGGGCTAAGTTGGGATTTAGGTAGCCTGATGTTTTAGTTTTTTTAATAAATAATCCCCATGTACTAGTGTATCTTATGGAAAACTAGTAGTTATGGAAAACTAGCAGTTATGGAAAACTAGCTGTTGTAAAACTAGTCGTTGTATAAGTACCCGTTGTAAAACTAGCCATTGTAAAACTAGCCTATATATACATAACAAGTGTGCAATGTTATCTCATTCTCCCATTTTGCAACCTTCTCTCATTCTCCCATTTTGCAACGTTCTCTCATTATCTCAGTTTCTCATATCATTCTTATAATGGATCCAAACAACGAGTTTGATACAGCCTAGAACCAACTTGTAGATGAATGCCTTGACGACAACACTGAAGAAGAAGTAATGAGGGTAATACACGAGAAGGTTGAAGAAGCAAACAATACCATTAGGCACAGCAAAAGAAGAACGGTGATAGAACGGAGGCGTGAAGAAGGACACGCTAGATTGTTCAACGACTACTTCTCAGAAAATCTAGTCTACACAGAGGATCAATTCCGACGAAGGTTCCGAATGTGAAGGCATGTGTTCCTTCGAATTTTAGAAGTCTTTAGCAATCATGATGAGTACTTCCATATGAGGGTTGATACAACTCGTAGAAATGGGCTTTCACCGTTGCAGAAATGCACTGCAGCTCTTCGTATATTGTCATATGGAGTTCCTGCTGACAGTGTTGATAAGTATGTTCGATTTGGCGAGAGCACTGCAGTGGAATGCTTAGAGAGATTTGTAACTGGCATGTACGAGGTATTTGGGACTAACTACATGAGAAGGCCTAACAATGAAGACATCGGACGTCTACTACAAATGGGGGAGGCACGTGGCTTTCTAGGTATGTTAGGTTCCGTTCCTTGTATGCACTGGGAATGGAAAAATTGTCCAGTTGCGTGGAAGGGCCAATTTAGTCGAGGTGATCATGCCAAACCCACGATCATGCTTGAAGTAGTGGCGTCAGAAGACTTGTGGATTTGGCATGCATTTTTTGGCACCGCGGGTCAAACAATGACATTAATGTGTTAAATGCATCTGATGTGTTTAACAACGTTTTGAACGGACAAGCTCACACGGTGCAATACACAGTGAATAGAAGCCCTTACAATATGGGGTACTATCTAGCTGATGGTATTTATCCCGAGTGAGCTACCTTTGTCAAGGCCATCCCAATGCCACAAGGAGAAAAGAGAAAATTATTTGCCAAAAAACAAGAGTTAGCAAGAAAGGATGTGAAAAGGGCATTTTGAGGGCTCCAAGCTCGATTCGCAATTGTACGTGGTCTGGTATGTGCTTGGCATATGAATACAATGAAGAATGTAATGTTTGCATGCATCATAATGCATAATATGATTGTTGAAGACGAACGACACACGTATGGTGGTAATTTTGATTACGATCATCTAGATAATGACATTTCAACAGCTGAAGTTTCTAATGGTCCACATCCCATTCATACAACATACCTGCAAAGGAGAGCACAAATTCATCAAAAACAAAGTCATCGACAACTTCAAGCAGACTTGGTGGAGCATATCTGGGATCGTTTCCAACATGAGAATAACAATAATTAGTTTTTATTGTTTGCATGGTTATGCATGCCTAGTCGTTATGCATTTCTCTTTTTTATGTATTTTTCATTGTAATGTATTTCTCGTTTTGATGTATTTCTCATTGTAATAGATTTCTCGTCGTTTTTATTATTTTTATTATCCACTTTATTTTTAAAAACTTTTATATTTTTAAATATTTATTATTTTTTTACGTATTAATTAAAATAAACGAATAAATATTTTAATTTGAAACAAAATTGAGTGCAAATAAAAAATTATAAAAGCATGGGTTCCTTAAGGGTTCCTTAAAAATTTAACCATTTGAGCAAAACATGGGTGAGTTGCTTAAGTATGATGCGACACTGTAGGAACTACTTTTTAATGTTTAATAATGAATAAGGAACCCAAAGTAGGTTCCTTAATAAATCATTATTCAAAAAATATTGAAAAATCAGTGTCATATATATTATAAAAGCATGATTTTGTAAAAATAAAATAAAAAATAAAAGCATGATTAAAATAAAAATAGTTACATAGATCGAGGCATCTTTCTGGCTTTTTTATCAAACTGGGTTCCTTTTAGAAACTATTTATCAGTTTAGGGTTATTTCGAAACTATTTACCAATGGGAGGTTCTTTTGGACACGTGGCATATTTTATTTTATTTTCACTATGACGGGTCAAAGGCGCCATCCGCAGTGGTGCCTACCACTTTTAAAATAAAACAAAGACAAAACCTGCCATGCAGTGCCACGTGGCGCAAATGTGTCAGGCGCAGTGGCGCCTCCCCCTGCAGTGCGCCACGTGGCGCTGTATGCCCCCCCCAAAAAAAAAAAAAAACGAAGAGCAGCTCCCTCCCCCCTCAGTTCCTCATCTATAAATAGTCCTTAGTAGGAAATTTTATTTACTACTTGTGATATTATTTGTTACTTGTTATTAAGGTATTTTTTTATTGCCTCTTGTTGGTTTAAATAGACACTTTATCATTAATATCATCGTTACTCCCTATACTTATAATATAATTTTTTTTGTAGTGGTGTTCCTTTAAAATTACAGGTGACTTTATTTTAATTCTTATAAGGTAAATTTTATTTTACTACTGTAATAATTTATGAATATTTATTGGTGTAAATTGTTATTGCTATTATTTTTTTATGCCTCCTGTGATATTATTTGCTACTCGTTATTACGGGTTTTTTTTATTGCCTCTCATTGTTTTAAATAGATACTTTATCATTAATGTCATCGTTACTCCCTATACGTATAGTTTTTTTTTTGTAGCGGTGTTCCTTTAAAATTGTAGGTGACTTTATTTTAATTCTTATAAGGTAAATTTTTTTTACTACTGTAATAATTAATGAATATTTATTGGTGTAAATTGTTATTGCTATTAATTTTTTTATGCCTCCTGTGATATTATTTGCTACTCGTTATTACTGGTATTTTTTTATTGCCTCTTGTAATGTTATTTGATACTTTCTTTTAATTATTAAGTTTATTTTTTATTATTATAATATAACAGTAATATTACTTTTATTAGTATCGGTATTTATTATTAGTAATTGGTAATTAAATTTATTTTTTAATATTATTATTAATAGTGATATTATTGTGTTATATTAATGTTATTTTTAAGTTTACATATTTAATATTAAATATGATGTTAATATTATTAATACCATTATTTGTATCTGTTGTTGTGTATTTTTAATATTGTTATTATTAGAAATTGTAAATTTAAGGGTTATTTTATATATTTGATATTATTGTAGGGCAGACGTCATGAGCCAAGTTGCAGTATTTGTATACTCGAACGGGAGAGTCTTCGATGGACCAGAAGGAATTACATTTGAAGGGGACCAAGAAATTGTGCAAATAAAACATTACATCCGGTACGAGCGTTTGAGGGCAAAGATTCACTCGAAGTTGAGGTTGCAATCAAATCAATCAGTTTCAAAAATTGTGACAAGATATATGATATGTGGCAACCCTGCGAAATATATTCTTGTTGAAATTGCTGATGATCGAGATGTGGAGTGCATGCTGAATGGTTTAATCCAAAATCCCTGGATGTCGACACTTGAGTTGTACGTTGATGTTAATGTTGCGGGCACTTCCACATTCCCTGTGCCGTCATTGCATAGTAATTTCGAGCAGCGAAATGTGCCGGTAAACCTTGGGTCAAATACAGATGACGAAGATGACGATTGGGCAAGCGAGATGGAGGATGAGTCAGATGAAGATGATGATGAAGATGATATACCAACATCAGGTTCATCGGACACCGAGGAGGAGGTTGAACAGGGTTCCAACATAATTTTGTCCGCATTGGCGTCACCTGGAATTGTTGCAGCTCCGGTTTTATCGATGGCTCCTGGTGGTTTTGTTCCGCATCAAGCTGGTTGGTTTCCTCCAACAATTAATAATTTTATTCCGACATCATTATTATTAATTTTTATTTGTATAAATATTATTATTTTTACTCTAATTGGCAATTTATTCATTTTTACTCACTTATAGGTCAATCACATGGTGCATTTTTCAACTCATCCCCCCATTATAATTATATAAACTGGGACCATCCTGATCAGGAGATAGAATTTGAAGGCGTAGATGTTCCGGGATCGTGGAAAGTGGGTCAGGAATTGTATGTTGGCTTGAGATTTGATACTAAACAAAGGTTTCAAATGGTCATTAAACATTATTCCATGAACGTTCATCAGGATTTCAAAGTTGTTGAATCTAAATCAACCAAGTATTATGTCCAGTGCTCAAATCATTTGACAAGATGCCCATGGAGGCTGAGGGCTATCTTGTCGAAAAAGTCACTAAAGTGGGAGGTTATAAAGTGGGGTGGTCAACATAATTGTGTGAATTGGATGTTGTCGCAAGACCACACAAAGCTGGATTCTAACTTCGTATGCTCGTGCATACTAGGTACGATGATTACTAGTATGATAATTGTTTTTATTGTTAATTCCAAGTGTAATCTAACTTTATATTTAAATCGACTTCCTAGGTATGGTCCGAGAAGCGTCATCGGTGACTATCGCTTTGATACACGAAAGAATTCTAAGTACTTACGGGTACAAAATATATTACAGAAAAGCATGGAAAGCCAAACAAAAGGCCATAGTGAATGTATTTGGAGATTGGGATGAATCATATGCCATGCTACCTAGATGGTTACAACATATACAGTTGTTTTCACCAGATTCATTTTACAAGATCGAGACCAACCTATATGTGGTGGGCAACCATGTGAACAACCAATATCGCACGTTTCATCGTGTTTTCTGGACGTTTAGACAAAGTTGTGATGCATTTAATCACTGCAACCCAATAATGCAGGTTGATGGCACATTTCTGTATGGTAAGTATCGTGGCACACTGTTGATTGCCACATCACAGGATGGAAACTGGTCATTTCATTTGCCGCTTGCTTTTGCTGTTGTGGAAGGAGAAACTTTAGATGCGTGGTATTGGTTTTTGGGATTGATCCGGGAACATGTTACCAATAAGACCGGTATATGTCTGATCTCCGATCGGCACCAAAGCATTAAATCAGCCGTTTCGAATCCTCACCTAGGTTGGCAGCCTCCAAATGCTTATCATGTATACTGTATTCGACATATTGCCAGTAATTTCAACCAGATATTCAAGAATAAAAAGTTGAAGGAGGAACTGATGACTCTAGGTATTTCTTTTTCAAATTACATAATTGTTGTACATAACTGCGCCTGTCTGGTGGGAGGGAACCGAGCACAGCGGTCATGACTGTAGGGAATGTCTCCTTCTGCTGCATGATGTGCTCGTTCGTCTCCTTTTGCTACTACACCTCCTGCCTCATCCGATGCACCTCCTCCGTGTCCTGTGAGCCGGAGGATGTAGGCTTCCTAATGGTCATGCTCGACGTCGACCCCCGACGAATAGACCTGGCTAGGGTCGCAGTACCATAAATCCGTCTATTGTTCTTCCAGCTCGCCACATCCATCCAGACCTGGATTTGTAGTCGCTCAACCTCGGCGGGATCCAGCTGAGAAGGATCTGAGGCACCAGAGCAGGAGGCAGCCTCAGATGCTACCTGACTAAACCTGGGGTTGTAGTCCACCCGCGATCAATACATTACAATCAATATGTATTAAACTATATATATATATATATATATATATATATATATATATATAATAATTATCAATAGTTTAAATATAAAAACATTTTAGTTCACCACTGTCTGTCTCGACCTCTCATCAACAAACTCTTCGGTGTCCGAGCGAATATGTGTCTGCTCAAAGACCGTAGGGACATCAACGGACCGAGCTAGCTCTCCTGCCTGCAACCGACACACCAATAAAATCAATTAGTTATAAAACAAATTTTTAATAAAAATATACAGTTTATAAATAATGTTATTTATATATGCATACCATGTAAATAGCATGCTGCATGTGGCTAATAGAACCACCAGTGTGCATGCTCCCACCCTTCTCGGAAGCCCGATTTTTCTTCGCCTGTTCATACTTCAGCTTGTAAGCCGGAGTGTCCCAGTATGCACACTGTTGGACCCGATGTAATTCGGACGTATCCGGCTCTCCTTATGCTCCGGATCATGTCCCTCAGTCGAGCAGCTGCTCGGTCGTCAAAGATAGCACGTATCTCTGAGGTATGCTGCGGTAACCAGTGCACAACTCCTGTTAACAAAGAAAAATAATAATAATAACATTATACAAAAGAATATATAAAATAAATGGAAAATTACATGGACTAATAAACAAGAACTTACCCTGAATCGTCTGAAGATACGATCTCGATCCTCCCAGGGGATCACCCTCCATGATGTCCAAAAGTGACGATACTGCGCCTTGATGGCGAAGGTAACGTGCTTCGATCCCACTTTCGATTGGATGAAGCTGAAAAATTCATAATTTTATTAAATCAACAATATGACAACCAACAAATATATGCTTATTAAATAGTAATTATTTTTAAACAACATTAAATTAAATTAAACTTACGATCCAGAAACAGGACGGATCCATGGTCGATCCTCAAAAAGGGAACCCTGGCCCACTCAGGCAAGTCCTTAGCCGCGACCGACTCCTGCACAGACGATGATGATGGTATGGTCGTGTCGTGACCGTATGCGGCCCCGGATGATGAGGATGGAATGGTCGTTTCCGGCCGTGGCATCATCCCAGGAGTCAGTATAAATGATAATCCTGCTGGGTGTGTGGCCGGCACAGTCGATGATGATGGTGGTGCTGGGTGTGGGTGTGGTGTGGGTCCAGTAGGAGGCGGCGAGTAGCCAGCCAGTGCGCGTCGTGGTACAAAGCGAGTGTAGGTCTGAACATGGGTGGAGGGTGGGGTAGTGTGGGTCGAGGATAGTGTAGTATGGGTAGGGGATGATGTAGTATGGATCAGTGAAGGTATATAATGGGTGGGGGAGGCTCCTGTTGGTGGCGATAGGGTAGGTGCGGTAGGGATGTGGGTGGGTGCGGAGGGACCTCCAGGAATGTGAGCAAGCACCTGGGACTACACGATGTATCGTCCTCGCTTAGCCTTCCCCTTCCCCTTATCACCGCTAGGCGGTGGGGGGCGGGGCGGCTGTCCTCCTGATACTGACATATCTATTTTTATAACACAATTACAAATCAGTGTAAAAACAATAAGTAATCGACATTTAACAGTCTAGTCTAAGCAACTATTTTTATTGAACAATAGTTGTCAAGTCTTACATTATATTTCATAAGCAAATATTTAAAATACAATAAAAATAACATAATAGTAAACTTCCTATTCAAACTCGGTATCGTCATCTTATTGTAAGTCTGACTCTTCTTCTTCTTGCATTGAGTCATCACTTTGGATTTCTTCCTCTGATGATGCATGCATCGATGCCTGACTACCAATGACCATTTCTTCCCCTTCATTTGCAGATCCCAACATGCCAGTAATACGCTCGACCTCAATTACTTCATTGACATGTGACGATTCATCCACCTGGAATGGCGTCTCATCCTCTGCATCATCGATTTCAACTGTTGATATCTTCTATCCATGCGAATGTCCACAGTTCCATACTTGGGATCCACTTTTGTGCCTATCCTCGATGGATCATACCAGTTACAATAAAATAAGACTACTTTTTTAGGATAAGTAGTAATATTGTATTGTAACTCGTATATGTGTTTTATGACCCCATAAAAATCACCGGTACCTTCACCCTGTACGACAACCCCGCTATTAATTGTCTTTTTACCCACGTTCCATTCATCTGTGTGGAATTTGTACCCGTTAACAAAGTATGTATGCCATGATGTAACACAGTTATAGGGTTCATACGCTAAATCTCTCAAGTGTTGATTAGTCACGCTTAACGGTTGTTGATACACCTACGAATAGGTAAGTCATATTAAATAATTACTTTTTTCAAGAGCCTTAATTAAGCTTAATATAGTGTTTGCATCATCATATTACACTTACTTGTTGCTTGAACCGTTCAGGAAAATCTGCATGTGTACGAGCAGAACCATCTTGTTCACTTAATTGATTAATTTGAAGAAACACACTGACAAATAAAATGTGTACTATGTGTTAAAGGAGAAATTATAATAACATGTGATACATTATTTCAAAAATAGGTCGTTAAGACTTACTCATGGTATGGTTTCACCTCTGTGCAATTTATCAAGACATGTACATGGGCCGATGCTTACTCCTCATCAGTTAACAAGTAAGTAAGCTCCTTGCCAGCATGACGGCCGGGAAGGTTAAATACGGATAGCATATAAGGATACCCTGCATTATCAGCATCTACCTCGTTCCTAACATGTCTTGGTGCCAACATAAAGTTGTTGAAATAGTGGGAACAGAAATAGGCTGTCTCACGGTGTAAGTAAGACGCACGGATTGATCATTCCACCCTAGCCTTGTTTTTAACTGATCGTTTAGAGTTGCCCATGAATCTAAGTAATATAAACCATCGTTGACAAGGAATTATTCAATGGTCGCTAATTATTTAAATGTCAAAATATAATAAAATTACCTTTCAAACGAATACATCCACCTATATTGTACTGGTCCACCAAGCCTCGCTTCATATGCAAGATGGACAGGGAGATGTTCCATTGAGTCAAAAAATCCTGGGGGAAAAACCCTCTCCATCTTGCACAAAATTATTGGAATGTTTTCTTCCATCTTCGTCAGACCATCCGCTCTTAAAGTTGCAGAGCATATATCTTCAAAGAAATGACTGATTTCTGTAAGCGGATTCAAAACATCTTTGGGCAAGCGGCGAAAAAGCAATAGGAAGCAAACACTCCATGAATACATGACAATCATGACTTTTCATCCCATGAATCCTCCCTGTTCTTACATCAGCACGTCGTGCCAAATTAGAGGAATAACCATCAGGGGTCCTAAGGTCTTTTAACCACCGACAAATTGACTTCACTTCATCGGCGGTTAGAGTGTAACAAGCTTTTGGTTTGACCATTTTTCCATTAGGCTGCGGCTTCAGCTCCAAATCCTTTCATCTACAGTACATAGCTATGTCCATCCTTGCCTTCTCAGTGTCCTTCGTCTTGCCAGACACATTCATTACCATGTTAAAAATGTTGTCAAAGAAATTCTTCTCAATATACACCACATCAAGGCTATGTCTTAACAGATTATCCTTCCAATACGGTAGTTCCCAAAAAATACTTTGTTTTATCCAGTTATGCCATTCTCCATACCCGGGTAATTTTGACACACCTGCTTTAGTGACTTTAGGAAGATCTCTAACCCGACCCCATATTTGTTCAGGAGTCACCAAAGGCGGTGGACCTTCCTCTTCTGTCTGATTCTTTTTGAATGCTCGGACGTTTCTTCGGAAGGGATGGTCGGGATCTAAAAACCGACGATGAGAATCAAACCAGGAACTTTTGCCACCATATCTAAGGGTAAAAGCCTTTTCATGTTCCATGCAATAAGGGCACGCCAATTTACCGTGGGTCCCCCAACCATAGAACATGCCATATGCAGGAAAATCATTGATAGTCCACATCAGTGATCCCCTCATCATAAAGTTTTGCTTCTTTGAAATGTCATAAGTCAACACACCATCCCACAACTTCTTCAGATCATCGACCAGAGGCTACAAATATACATCTATCCCAGTCTTTGGATTAGATGGTCCCGGTATGAGACAAGTCAGAAACTTATATGGTTTTGACATGCACATCTTGGGAGGAAGATTGTACGGTGTGACAATCACTGGCCAACATGAATATGTCGAGGCTGACGCCTGAATGTATGGGGTAAAACCATCTGAACACAGCCCAAGTCTCACATTGCAAGGATCTGCTGTAAAATCAGGATGAACCCGATCGAAGTGCTTCCAAGCTTCACCATCAGAAGGGTGGCGTATGATGCCAGGAATTCTTCTATTTTCATTATGCCACCTCATTTGTCGCGCAGTTTGCGTTGATGCAAATAGTCTCTGCAACCTTGGAATTATTGGCAGATAGAACATTACCTTCGCAGGAACTGGTTTCCTCTTACTATGGTCACTACTTTGAACGCGGTACCTGGGTGTCTGACAAAATTTACATTCTCCAACGCACTGTCATTTGTGACAGAATGACTACCATAATATAGCATGCACCCATTTGGACAACAATCAATCCTCTTAGTCCCCAAGCCTAGTTGCGACACCAACCGCTTCGCATCATAATAACTTTTTGGCAACAACTCTTTGAAGGAGGTCACATCTTGAAGCATTTTACAAAATAACTCCAAACACTGCTCTGGGACATTCCAACTGGACTTGCAAGCTAGAAGCCTAACACAAATTGATAATTTTGAATCTGATGCCCCTTCAAACAATGGCTTATTTGTCTCTAACAATAGATTGTAGAATCTCTGTGCCGATTCATTAGGAGGCTATTCCATGTCATCAGACTCATCCGCCTCAAAATTCCAATGTTGCCCAAGACAATCATCGACCATCATATGCATTGACTGGAGTTGTTCGACATATTCATCGTGGTAGCCACTGCCTAATGCACCCATTTCAAGATCGTCACCACCGACTTCATTCAAATCAATATCCGGCAACTCCTCACCATGATCAGTCCATATCCAATAATTAGGCTTGAACCCACGTCGGTAAAGGTGTAACTTCACGTCATCATCACTCAAAACCGTCATACAATTGCACTTGGTGCACGAACATCTAATCCCCCCTCTTCGGCATAATCACAATGTTGCTTTGCTTTGGATATAAACTCCTCAACTCCAGCTACAAATGATTGTTTCAGAAGTCATCTCCCTAACTCGTTCCTATCATACACCCAACTACGGTTCGAGGGTTAATATTCCATCCTTCTGTATTTTCAGATATATTGAAGTATTTTTAGACATGATACTATGACCCCGAATCGCTCCTTTTCCTTAAAAGGTGTGGCCTTATCCCATTCAAGGAAAAACTTTTTCATCACTGTATTATACTAGTTACTCATCACTTCTCATGTCTTATAGCTGACGAAATTTCGACAGCATCTCCCATCGGTCTCCAAGTATACGACTTGACCGCGGTGAAATACCACAATCAAGTATGGACCCGAAGAATAAAAGGAAATGCTTCGACCCGAAATTTAATCAACTATTTCACAAATGACAATCATCGAGTAACTAGTATATTAGTGGAGCAAAAGTATCTTCCCAAACTGTCCCAATTGGACAATTCAAGATTCAATAAAATGAGAGATACCATGACCACTAGTACACATGCTCAATAATATTGAACATTGAACGGGAAACTATGGTTTTTCTCAATTACGTATTAACTATATATATATATACTCTAAGATAAAATAAAACTTGAAGTAACAGAAATAATTTGCATAAAGTTTGACATTATTAACAATCAATCAAACCAATATTTAAGCAACCATCATAAACAAAGCATTAGCAAAAAAAATCACTTACTCTAATCAAAATTTATTAAATTGTTCGCCACTCTTTTGATTAAATCTTTATTTTTTTATACTATTTTAATTTATTCAATCATTTTTATTTGATTATTTAATTTAATTTTGGTGTTATGTAATTATTAAGTTATTACATACTTAAGTTTATTATTGTTGAAAAAATAATAATTATACTTATATATTTAACTATTTTCATATTCTATTTTTTACTTATTTAATCGTTAATGTTTTTAATTATTTAATAAATCTAATTTTATTGTTATGCAAATATTTTAAAAGATTTCGTCGTCCAAGCTTCTCGATGAGCCATGAGCAGATATCCCCGACGTGTCATTAACAGATATTCTGGATGCGGCATGTACAACTATTAACTTATTTGTGAGATGAATGTTTTAATTAACTTCTTCATTAATTACACATTTTTTTAATTATTTTATATAATTAATACATTTTGTTATCCGTTAAATACTTAATTCATTATTCCAAATCACGCTTAATTAATCAATGAACGTGAGTTATTGCCATATATGCTCCATCACAACTGCAGGTGTGGAGGAAAATGATTTTACCAATTCTCTAATGTTATCTACACTAAATCTTATCAACACTAATTTTTGTCCTTACGATTTTATTATATTAAGGAAATACATTAAGTTTATTACGCATTTGGCAGAAACAAACATACCACATTTAGTAACTTTACATGCACGTAATACAACTAACTAATTGACAAAAAAACCCACACAAATTAATAACTTTACACATGCTAGACAGATATTTTTATAATAAATAAATTAAATACATGCACATAATACAACTAATTAATTAAAGCAGTATCATTCACTGAATTAATATATACTAACAAAGACACAAACAGCACATGTTGTTCAAAAAAAAAATATAAGACCATCAATACGCATTAAAAATTCAATGTACCGCAATGGATGCCGGGAGTTGCTGCCGGAGGAAGCTGGTGACTCTGAAACAATGCAAAAAAAATACCCTTTTAGAATCCAAACCAATATTTAGAAAAACGAGAAAATCTAATAAAAATATAAAAAAATGAAAATAAAAAAGGGATGGTGGTGGTTCTGTGCATAGTGGTGGTGATGCACAACGGTGGTTGGTGCTAATAAAAATAAAATTAAAAGGGAATCCATATCACAAAGAGGTGGTGGTGGCGTTGGTGGTGGTGGCGGGGTGGCAGAAAGGGAAGGAGAAGACGACGCGGTGATAGTGGCACGATGGTGACAGGTGCAGTGGTGGTGGCATCGTGGAAAGCGAGGTGGGCACGATGGTGGCGGCGTAAGGGAGAGGGAGGCACGGTGGTGACAGAAAGCGGTGGTGGAGAGCACGGAGGAGACAGTACTGGCGCGGAGGAGAAGCAGAGAGAAAGGAGATAAGGGAGAAAAGTGAGGGAGAAGAGGGTTTTCGGTGGATTTGAGGTTAAAATTTTCGACAGCCAATTTTAAATTACCGACGGCTGCTTTTTTAATCGGTAATTCAAAAATACATTTACCGACGGAAATGGCCGCTCAGACCGATAATAAGATTTGCAACCGAAGTTTCACAAGAGGTTTTTCGTAGTTACCGACGGATTAGCCCATCGGCAAGTCTTCGCGCCTAATTTTTGTCATTCGCGTGCACTATTTCGACAGAAATACCGACGGATAAGTCATTGGTAACGTTTTCGAAGGGCATTCCGTCGGAAAATTTATAAACTTTTCGTATTCACACTTACCGACGGCCAAATCCGTCGGAACCATAGCCGTCGGAAAACTTCCGTCGGTAATTCTGTGTTTTCTTGTAGTGATCCAATAGAATGAAGTTCCAGTTAAATTTTAGGTTTGAAACTCAAACAAAAATCGGTTTGTGTTTTCACTATCAGTAAAAATTTATTGATCAGAAAACCTAATTTTAAATTGTAAACGAAAAATCAATGACTTTTACTCTGATCTCAAGAGTTATTTCGAAATCTTTTTTGAAATAATTAATGAAAGCACGAAGAAGAAAATTGAGACGGGTAAATAACAGAACGATAAATAGTGCTGAAATAATGTGAAGCCGAGATGATAAAAGTGATTGATGGAACTCATGAAAATTAGTCACATCATAACTTTTAATCTCCGTTTACACTTTGATATATATTATTATAGTGTAAAACCCATTAATTGTTCCTACTCTGACCAAACAAGGCATTAAATGATCAAAATCCTCTCCCCCTATAAAAACCCCAAACCCGACGTCCCCCAACACACACACTCATATTTTCTTCTTCCTTCTACACAACTTGTAAGCTAAGTCTCCTTGAAGCTTAAGGTAGGATCATCATAAACCTTCATCCTTCACTTGAGGTAACACTCTTTACTCTTGATCAATTTTCTCTCTCTTTTGTTCATCTTTTCCATTACTATGATCTTGTTTAATTGAAACCCATTTTCTCTCTTTCATGAAATTTGAATCATTGTTGCTTATAATGATCAAATTACATAAAAACAAACTTACCTCATGATCCTATGATCTAAATTGATGTTGTTAGGAAAAAAAAATGGAACCCCAAACCCCTACCTATGAGCCCGAAACTGAGTTAAGGGAGGGTTTGGTGGTTTTGTTTTATTTTTTCAATTCTAAAACTTGATTTAAGCTCCCTAGGACCTATATGATCAAGTTCTAAGAGCTTAACTTCAAAAAAATTCCCTAGCCTATTTTTCCTAAAATAGCCGAAAATCACCCTAGGAGGAATTGATAGAATTTCTTCAATTTGTAACTTGTAATCTATTGATTTGTGAAGGGTTCACTGAGTAGTTCAATATCTCAGATGATACTGAGGAAGTGGAGGATTACACGATTCCTTCCAAGACAAGAAACTCTAATTTCTGAGGTAAAGGGAGTCAGTCTGAGGAGTTCCTAGTAGTTAACTGCTTGTGATGATATATAATGTGTTGTTTGACTGTGAATATTTATATGTTATATGATGCTAAGATATTGGAATTGGGTATGTCTAATGAATATGTGTATATGTTGTCATTTGTGTTGTTGAGCTGTTGAGACTAGTTGAGGTATGATATTTGACCTAGCTTATGTTTTGGAAAAGTTATTTTTGAGAAAATCATATGAACACAAAATGATTTGGATTTATTTGGAAAGTGAATGGAAATAGAGAGGAATGGACTAGATTTTCGTGCTGAGGTTTCAGACTGGATTCTGATTACGGTGAAGCCGAACTAGCATTCCCACCGTTAAGAGCCTAGCATTCCGAGACGTCGGACTAGTGTTTGTTGAGAAGTGATTTTTGAAAATTCCTTAAAGATGTTTTAAAATTCTAACTGATATTAAAAGACTAATTAATATCATAAAAGAGTTTTTTGGCAGACGTGACGTTGCGAATCGAGCTACAGTTTCACATGGGGTGAACTGACAAATTTGATAGTTACGGACCAAAGGCATATTTTTGGGCTTTTGGGTCTTTAGGGACATTCGGGTTCGAACTCCACGTAATGCTTGGGGCTTTGCAACCTTTGTCGTGGAACTCAGTTACCCTGAACGAATGTGCTCAATCAGGAACTATCCAAATATTATATAGGAGAGATACGATATCCTAGAACAATTGGAGCAACGGACCCATTCCAGAGGCCACCCAGCGAAACAATTGTGTTATGGGGATTATTGTGACCTATCATGCTCGAAAAAGGGAAGTTAGGATCTCCGGAGATTGTGTTTAGAAGTGTGGGTATTGAAGTGTTAAGACTAACTTGCGAAAGACTTTTTATCTTTTTACTGTGGAGATATCCTTAAATGTTATGTTATGCAACTATTGTTATTATACTGATTGGATTAAGTATATGACTGCTATGGTTTATGCTCATATATTGGTAACTCACCTTTATAATGTTTTTCTCTATTGAGGAAAATTTATATTATATGTTAAGATGGATCCCCTGCACCACATGATACCATCGGGCTTCCTGGACTATACGTTTGAGTTCCGTAATGAGGCTGGTGCGTGGGTCATCCACCCCCGGGCCCGTAGCGCGTCGTATACGGGGCAGCTACAATCGACGAAGTGGATAGAGGAGGGAGTCACCTCGGTCACTCAGCAGGTGAAGACCGTGGAGGTTCCGCTACCTCCCATCTGGACATTGCTTCGACATCTGGTAGAGTCTGGGAATACCTACCATCAGCCGTCACCACAGCCAGCCCTTCCTGCAAGAGTACCCGAGTCGCCGCCACCTCCTGCCATCGTCATCTATGGCGGAGAGGAGGAGGATGATGACATCCTGGTGGCCGAGGCACTTCCTGAGGCGGATCTCGTCGATGAGGAACTGGAGGGTGAGGTACCGGAGTATGATCCTCCTGACGAGGAAATGGAGCCTGTGGAGGCTGATGCTGAGGGAGGATTTTCACCAGACCCGTTGGACCCTGGGATGATCACGGAGGTCTCCCCAATGGACATATCTAAAGGGCTGTAGGATGTTGACAGCTTAGTTCTTTTGGGTAGTATTAACTCCATGAGGTTATGTATATCTGGCTGATGAGAGCCAAGTTTTTGTCTATTGGCTTTCTCTGGTGAACCCTGATTTTGTATATTATCTGTATGTATGACTTATGTCTGTATATATTTCCTAACCTACCGTAGAACTCTGATATGATGACTCCTGGTTATAAGGGTCTTGATAGAAATGATGCATAGTTATGTATATATGTATAATTCTGGCTCGGAGAGCCTCTCTTTCAAAAATGAAAATATAAATGTTTTAGCAGGTATTATTGTTAGGAATGTTCAAATTACAGAGGAGACTCTGTCAATTTTTTTTTACCCAAGATCGTAAGTAGATTCCGAAATTAACCAGTGTTAAGTTATACCCTTCTATTTTATTTGTATCCGATAAAATGGAAGGTGATGTAATGCCTAGGGAGGTGTTACACTGGCTGCAAGGAAGAGGAGACAATGTAGCAAGGGTTTTATGTGTAACATACAAAAATAAAATGTAAAGTGAAAAGAAGGGTGTTTCGTGGAATCGAACTCGGGTCAAAACATATGGAGGTATTAGTGAGTGCATAAGCTCCACCTAAGCTAAAACATAAGCTTGTTATTAGAGCTTATGAAAATAAGGTATGAAGAGCTTATGGAACAGTCATAAGTTCTTTCCAAAAACTCTCCCAAACACTTTCATAAGTACTTATATTAGTAGTTAAGCCCGAATAAGCTGTTGATAAGCCAATCCAAACAGGCCCATAGTGTGAAAGTGAGTATCAAATAGCAAAAGGAGCAAGAAGCATTCCTAGTGCCAGTTAATTCAGTTGTTGGCAATGCTTCTCGACTTCATTCCAATTATTGATAAGACACCAAAATGGTCAGTAGAATCAACACTCTTCAGACGTTAGTCTTAATTTTAATCTAAGCATTTAAAATACATTCAACGTAGACTGTAGCAAATATATCTGCTGCATTGTCTTGAAGGGGTAGTTTTGAGTTATACGCGGTTTATGATAAGCACTCCATTATTTGAATATATAGTATTCGTTCCTTCCGATTAGGAATAATAAACTCCAGCAAGACAGAGACGGTGGGGATTAGTGGATTGAGCCTGACGGAATATATAATTCCGCTCCTACATATCCCGGTTAGGAATCGAGGCTAACTTAGTTTTAGGGTGGTGGTGTATTTTCACCGAGTAGGTGTTCCGGCGGTTGAATGAGGGTAGTCCTTGGTGATTAGGGTAACTTAAAGTATTGGTGAGGTTGGATATCGATTCGCCCCCTTCTTAGTGGGAAACCTACCCTTTATATACACATGTGGGGATTTTTCCGTATGTCACGTGGTCCCCTCCTCGGTCCGTTAGCGGGTTTCGCGGATGAACGAATCTTTTTTAGGTCTCCAATACCCTTGTGCCGCGTGTCCTCCTAAAGGGAGTTCGTTATTATTTCCGGCTAGCATTTGGGACACGTACCCTCGAGGGTATTCTAGTGCATTCGAGGGGTGTAGTTGGGAGACGTTTGAGATGCTCAATATTTGATGGGAGGTACCGACCGAGTAGCGAGCTGCTCGACTAGTCGTATGCCCTATAACACCCCGTTTTTCGTATAAGTTCTTTTGTGTATGCCTTGTTTGTTAGGAAGGTTTAGTATAACGCCCCGGTTTGTGTCTTTCTGTAGCAGTAAATACATGTGTATATGTATTAATTTTTGATAAAATCCAGAGAGTAATTTTAAATAAAATAAAATCATTTTCTTATGTTGTTTTATCGTATGAAGTCATGATTAAATTTTCGGTTGAAAATTCGGACGAAAGTCGGTCTGCATTTTCACTGTCGGTACTAGTTTACTGAGCAGAAAACCTAATTTTGAACCGTGAACGAAACGGTTAGTGATTTTGTGATGGTTTGTATGATATTGGAATTTTTCGAAAATTTGAGTTCGGAAATAAAATATAATATTTATTTCGGGCGGAATACGATCGGAAACTTGAACCGAATACACAATGGAGCAGAAAAGGGAGCCCAAAAGAAGTGAAGTGACTTGATGGGATGTGGGGGACATGGGTTATGACACACTCCAAAGGTGTAATCATCACATTTTTCAAATTATATCATATTATATGCTAAAAACCCATTTTTCTCTCTCTTCTTCAACCTAACAAGGCATAAGCCAAAACTTGGTCATCAAGACTTGCCCTCCCCTTCTCTTTCACGCCAATCTCACCTCTCCCGCTATAAATACCCATTTCATTTTCTCTTCTTCACTTTCTCACTTTTAAGTTTCTAACACTTAAAGTTTTCATTTTTACTTAGTTTCAAGCTTCAAGTTCTCCATACTTTTTCTTTCTAGTTTCAAGGGTAACACTCTCATACTCTTCTATTTCAAGTTTTACACTTATTTCATGAGTTTACTTTATGTCTTCTTAAAATGTTCATAAAGCTCTTTTAACTTCTAAAATCTCTAGAAAATGGTAGAAAACTCCGTTTGAGTTGAAACCAATTTATAAGGACTTATATTAATCTCTACTTTCATATTCTAAGAGCTTGTATCAAACAAACATCTCTAACCTATTTTTCCAAGGATGGCCGAAACTATGTATTAGTAGCCTAGGAAGTTTTGTTTCAACTTTTTGAAAGATGATCATGTATTTGAGATTCTAGATACCTCTTGACCTTAAATCTAAAGCATTGGAAATTTTAAAGATTTCTAGCCTATTTATCCTATGATGGCCGAAACTATGATGGTTGTGAACCTAGGATGTTTTGTTTTCATTTTCCAATATGATCATGGAAGCTCCTTAATACATTTGGATGCTAAGTCTAACAGATTGGAAAGTTTAAAGATTTCTAGCCTATTTATCCTATGATAGCCGAACCTATGATGGTTGTGAACCTAGGATGTTTTGTTTTCATTTTCCAATATAATCATGGACTTGAGCTCCTTAATACATTTGGATGCTAAGTCTAAGAGATTGGAAAGTTTAAAGATTTCTAGCCTATTTCTCCTATGATGGCCGAACCTATGATGGTTGTGAACCTAGGATGTTTTGTTTTCATTTTCCAATATGATCATGGACTTAAGCTCCTTAATACATTTTGATGCTAAGTCTAAGAGATTGGAAAGTTTAAAGATTTCTATCCTATTTATCCTATGATGGCCGAACCTATGATGGTTGTGAACCTAGGATGTTTTGTTTTCATTTTCCAATATGATCATGAATTTAGACTTCTTGGTATCTTTTAATGCTAAATCTAAGAGCTTATAAAGGTTGGAAATTTCTAGCCTACTGATACGCTGTCGCGCACGCGTCAAAAAGCGAGCAGTTTGTAAAAATATGTAGATAGGGAGCGACAACTCGAGTATCGTCTCACGAGGACTCTTAGGTTGTTGTTAACAGAAAAGTCAGTTTTGGGGGTTTTGGATTTGAAATTCAATAAAGAAAACAAAGCAAAAAACAATGCAAACTAAATAACTATCAAATAGCTAAAACGATTAACCTACTGTTCTCGGTTTTCCACTATCATTGGTTCATACAATTCCATGCCCTAAGCGGATTCTACTCTCTTTTCGATTGTAACATCAATTAACAAGTGAAACCAACACTACGAGACATATGTTCCTAATTCCGAATTAAGCAAACGGATTAAGCCCTTCATGAATTAAGCAAACACGAATTGAACACACGCGAATTAAGCAAACGCGATTAAGTTTAGGAACACACAATCATCGAAATGAATCAATACATATTCTATATAATCCTGAATTAAGCAAACAGAACATACAGAACAAATATTGAAAGAGAATAGCAATGAGTTCAGGAATTACAGAACCTCAAGTGGCGGTGCAAACCGGTTACAGTAGATCAATCAAGGAGACTAGTTCTCCATTACAAAAGAAACACAAAAATACTAAACCTAATTCGCAGCCGCTCTATGAAAAAGATAGGAAGAAGGAGAGCCCCCTAATCTGCCCAGAACAGCAATTTATAACTTTCAGGATATGCGCCCTCTCGCGAGGCGAGCACTTACTCGCGAGGTGAATCTTATGAAGAAATCTGCAACGTTTGGACTTCTCGCCAGGCGAATAATGGCTCGCGAGGCGAGGAATGGAAGAGTCTTCTTATTACACCCGTTATGAGTATCAGGGCCTAGGCGTGATGGCTACTGGTCTTCAGGCTCGCGAGGCGAGACATGGTTCGCGAGGCGACACAGAAAGGGTTGCATTCTCTGGCACAGTGAGGCTTCAGGCTCGCGAGGCTAGACATGGTTCGTGGGGCGACACAGAAAGGTTTGCATTCTCTGGCACAGTGAGGCTTCAGGATCGCGAGGCGAGTAGCCTCTCGCGGGGCGAATAACTCCAGAATTTCTTCTCTTTATTAACCTGAAAACAAGAGGTAGCGATAAGTGCTTTATTTGACTCTAAATCAGCTAAATTACCCTAAAACTACTTTAGAGACTCAAAATGATGCTTGAAGATAATCAAGTCTAATATGGGGGAAAACAAGGTATAATTAGCACAAAACCATGGTCATACTAGTCATAAAACTAGATGAGCCAGAGGCTGATCACCTACTTATACTAAGGAGGCCAAAACCCTAAGCATGGATTTAGTGGGATTTTTGCTCTATCATTGTAAAGTGAACCTTGGTTATAACCTCCTAACACTTAAGGATCATTAATCCATGAGTTGTATTCGTTTTTTTTTTTTTTTGAAAACCTCTAACCCTATTTTATGCCATGACCGAACCTATACCTTCTTGGTTTAAGTGTTCTTGGTTAACTTTTAAC
Organism: Sophora flavescens; assembly: GCA_030762895.1. Lineage (NCBI taxonomy): Eukaryota > Viridiplantae > Streptophyta > Magnoliopsida > Fabales > Fabaceae > Sophora > Sophora flavescens. The sequence goes on from CM061064.1 coordinate 84,670,101, forward strand.
TTGTGGTTTTGTATTCATAAACCTAGACTTTCATCGCGGAGTAGACGAGGACATTCGTAGTACACTTCCTCAAGCATCACGTACCTTTACCTTCACAAAAGGTAAGAGGGGACAGCCAGAGTGATATTCAATAGCTATGTGCATGTGTGTATGTGGTTTACTTGATTTATTTCAATATTATTATTATATTGAATCAAAGTTTGAATGATTTGTATACTTGAATTGTTGTGATAACTGTTTGAATTTGATCCTTACTTGATTTAAAGTGTTGTGAATCATATATGTTATGAACTGTCATTAACTGTTATATTGTTGACTGAGATTACAATGATATTGATTGATGTCTCAAAAGCCTGACGTTAGTCGGTTCTTAACTAATTATATGATTAAAAGCCTAAATAAGCTTCAAAGAGAACTTTGAAAGTAATGAGGTTCATTTTAAAATGATCTTTAGTAAAGTATGTGTTTTGGAAAGTAAGTGATCTTACCTGTATTTATTCCGGAAGGATAAAACTTTGGAACTTGTGTTAAACAATTTCAAGTTAAAGGAAGTTATTTTCTTACGAACTAAGTTTTTGTACAAGAGAAAATCATTTAGAAAATATGTGTTTTTAAGGAAGGAAAAGCCTTTGGAAAATATTTGACCTTAAATAGAGATGATTTTAAGAAAAGGATTTCAAGAGAAAATAGATTTGTTATAATAGTTTACAGATGATTTTCCAATGAAAACATTTCCTGTAAAGAAAAACTTTCGAAAATATTCCGGTAACTTGGATGGGTTACCGAGGTTTTATTTTGGTATTTGATTTTCACTGAACGAAAAGTAAGAACAGGTGAAATCGAATCTAGTTCGCGAGACGCCGCTTCTATAATGTTCACGTTGATCTTTGATCCGTGTTAAGTATTGTGGACCAAGAGTCTTAATCATGATGTTGTGGGCTAAGAGTCCTAATCTCGTTATTATGGACCAAGTGTCCTAATTAAGTTGCCGTGGACTGAGAGTCCTAATCATATTGAAATAAAAACACGGGTAAGATTGTAAGTCTTTTTCTTTGACCACAAACCTTGATTGAGGCATCAGTCTTAGGTGTTGTGATTGAGCACTCGGATTGTGTGTCCTGTGTTCATGTTGAGTAATTTCAAGTGATGAAAATTATGAATGGTCGTTAGCTTTGAGCTTCGACAACGAATGAGATTGAACACAAAGAAACATCTTGAACGAATGTTTTTCTTCATGCATTTAGGCAGACGTGCCTCACAGGTTAGTCACTTCAGTGATGCCCAACCAGGGGCTATTAGTCACTTCGGTGATGCCCAAGCTGATTCCCAAGCAGGGGCTATTATTCACTTTGGTGATGTCCAAGCAGGGACTTTTAGTCACTTCGGTGATGCCCAAGCAGCTCGTATAAGTCACGACAGTGATATCCAAACAGGGACTTTAGTCACGACGGTGATGCCCAAGTGGGGGCTTTGAGTTTGATCAACTCTTAGAAAGATGAAGGGATCTCATGAGATTAAGTTTATTGAGCCAGAAAATTGAATTGTCATGCATAATCTTTATAAAAGCTGATTGTACGGGTATGACACCCATTGATATGATACTTGTGTTTTATCTATTAATATTTGGTAAATGTTAATATGTTGATGTGATGCATGTATCATGCATATGGTTATTGTAATCTATCCATATATTGGTATCTCACTCTTGCATATCTTCTTGTTATTTCTCTTTGCTTTTCGGCATCGTTGTATATCTATGTTTAGATGGATCCGAACATCCCATTGGTACCGTCGGAATCGATGACCGATATCTTCGATGATGTGGGGAATGCGGAGGCGTGGCAGATTCACCCCGGATCTACATCGGCTACCTATCATGGACCGATAACCACGCTGGAGAAGAATGCCGAGGGCGAACCATGTCGCAGAATTCAGACAGTTGAGACGAGGAGGATTTCTCTCCCGCCACCTTGGTACTACTTACACGTGCTACAGATGAATGGACAGCTACATGAGCACCCGCCTCTAGGGGTACCGTTACTTAGAGTCGAGCCGGCTTCACCGATTGAGGAGGACCCCGAGGAGTACCTGGAGGATGAGCCCGTGTACCACGTCTTGGATCACGACAATGATCTTGATGAGGTGCCGGAGTACGTGCTTGATGATGATTCAGATTTTTATGATTCTGACTCTCCATATAAGGGCGGAGACATCGTGGACCCATCACCCGGGTCTCTTCTTGTGGGAGTGTTCGTGGCGAGTCTTCCTTTTAGTCGTTAGTAGTGACCAGCTTAGGGGTGTATATTTTGTGGTTAGTCTGTCTCGGTCTGACTGTATTTGGCTTCTTAGAGCCACCCTTTTGATGCGTGGTTCCGGACCCTCCTACTATTTTGCTTTACTTAGTGTACAGCTGTTAACAGTATGTTTTGTAACTCTGTTATTAATGGCCATCCTGATGAGGCCCTAGTTTCTGTACTAAACTCTGAATCCCACTGGGATAGATTATATATATATATATATATATGATATTTACATTTCATGTTCTGAGTGTTCATCACTTACCCTTGTTTTTGAGAATACTCACTTGTTAAGAAAATATCATTTACCGGAAGCAACCAGAAATTTAATTATTTTATTTTCCGCAACGGGTAACAAAGTGACGCCCCATTTCAGGGTATCACATTTAGAGTGGGATAGGTGGGGTTTTCAAGTTAAAAATCCCTTCCTGACGTGTGAGCGCGCCCGTGCTCATGTGTCAGCACGCCTATGCATGAGCATGTGACTTGTGGCTGCCTGAACCACAAGCACGGTCGTGCTCAATAGAGAGCACGATCGTGCTCAAATGTAAACGCGTCTCGGTGACGCTGTTGTAAGAACGACTGTGCTTAGAGGGGAGCACGGTCGTTCTCAAGTCTTAGAGTTTATAAATAGGAACAGTACACCAGGGTTTTGTGTTCAACCCTTATTTTGATTTGTCTTCAAAACAGCAGAAACCTCTCTTCCTCTTTCTCTCCTTTGAACCCTTCCTAGTTCTTGGAATCCTTGTGGCGTTTGGGAGCAGAACGTTCGCATTAGTGTCTTGTAAGGTAAGCAAGTTGTTCCCCTTCTGTTTCCTTTTCTCTTTTTGAATTGGGAACTAATGGGTTAACCCTGATTGTGTTGACCAAGGCTTGGGATCGTTTGTCGAGCCGTTCGAGGGAACCGGTTTAGGAGCGTCTCCAGTTTAACCGGAGTTCTTCATACCAGGTATGAGGAGAAGGAATAGTATGAGTATGTAAGCTTGGGGGTAGCATAAGACAAAGGGTTCCCATAACCCTTTATGTTTGATAACATGTTGTATGCCTATATGCCTATTTGATATTTAATGTTAACTATTTATGATAAGTTTGGCATGATTGTTATTGATGACAATGTTGTTTTCCATAACATGTGAATTGATGATGTATGAGTATATTATTATGATGTTATTGGTTGATGGATGGATGTTGTGAAAATTATGAGGTTAATGCGTTAAATCTGTCAAACAATGTTAAGGGATGTTGTTCCCTTGTTCATAAATCTGAACGATAGTAAAGAGTGAGGATTATGCCAATGGTTTAGTCAAGAACACTAGGGATTGATTTATGAGTGATTAGGGACAATTAATGATCAAGACTAAATGATTAATTCCCCTTTAATTGGTAAGACATGAACATTAAATATTAACGAAACCGATGAGTTATGGATTATAAGAACCTTAGGATTGAATCTGAGAATGTTCCCAAACAAGTCGCAATAGGGTCTGTGACACTTCTGCCCAGAACAGCAGGGCGTGCACTTGAGCACGTCTGTGCTCAACAGGGAGCACGCCCATGCTCCCATTCAAACCCAAAACTGGGCGCGCTGCCTAAGCACGCCCGTGCTCAACAGTCAGCATGATCGTGCTTGACTGAGAGCTCAACAGGACCGTGTTAAAGGGTGAGCACGCCCGTGCTCACCTGTGCAGAAAAGAAACCATAATGGTGCAGAAGCAGGGGTTTCACCCCAAATGCTCTAAAAGACTTAATAAAACACCAACGGAACATGAAGACCAACTACAAGTGATAAGACTTATGGTACTTTGGTAGCCTAGTGGCCAAGGGGGCCTTGATGCATGATGGTCAAGGTGGTAATCTCTAGTGCTTAATGTCTATAGTGTTAATATGGTACCTTGGTAGTCAAGTGACCAAAGGGGACTTGATACTTGTTGATCAATGTGGTAATCTCTAGTGAAGAACGACTAGAGTGTCTAATTAACAAATATGAAAGATAACGTTAATCCTCGATAGCCGAGTGGTCGAGGTGTTGATGGTGTTAAAACTTGGGTAGCCTATGGACCCAAGCGGAGGTGGTGGTTTTGTTTATGTGTTGTGTTGAGCATGCATTCACGCATCGGAGATGTTAGTTAAGGATGTTCAACATAGGGGAGGTCGTCCGATAGTAAGGCAATCTGGCCATCCACGGCGACTCAAGTGAATCATGTACAACCGTGGTGGCGCATTCGTGAGTAAGGTGCGTCGGCTGTCCTAGGGGTCCACCCAAGGTTTGGTGGATTGCCCCGACATTGGTACTTATTGGCCAATGTGGAAATATAATCCTGAAGTTGACTTCCTGATATTGGTGGATCCAAGTGCATAAGGGAGTAGTGAAGTAGAGATTGCATTGCATAGCATACCCGTTTGTATGATGGTATTGATATGTTATATTATTGCCTGCTATAACATGATTGTTTGATGTATGCTCGTCTTGCTAACTGCTTCCTTGTCATTATATTCATATTCATGTTTCTTACTCCCTATCTCTATGTTTCTTATTGTGGCATGTATCTTTTATGCAGAGGATGGCGAGCAGCCAGTTGAGGAGTGACTCCGAGGAGCCGCGACTCTTTAGTTAGGACTTCCAGTTTCAGTAGTTTGTTTAGTTAGTTGTTTTCAGTTGTATCCGAGGATTTATTCCGGATTGGTTATACCAGCTCTGTAATGTGACATCGGAGTTGGGTTTTTCTTTTATGTTATGTTATGGTTATTTTCCGCGTTTTGAGACTTGATACAATGTGTTACCTTTTACCTTGGTGTTGATTTCAATAAATGATGTTTTAAAATTTACCCTACCTTTTAGTGCTTTATATGTATGCGGGGTAGAGGATGTCACATGCCCGGGTTGGATATCTGGTACTCGGTCGGGTGAACCTTTTCATGGGCCGAACTATTCCTTCTCAGATCGGCGGTAAGTCGGGGGTATACTACCTGGAAGTGATCTTATGAGGATGGCTCGGGACTAACCTTGTTCTGGTTAGTTGAAGGGTTGTCTTCTCGGGGTATTGTCGGTTATGTTCTCGTAACATTGAGCTCATACTCCGATTTGGGTAACCAACCTTGGTCGCGAACAGGGTAATTAGGGTAGTCGGTCAGGCAGTCTCCCTTCTCGGATGGGGTCATCTAATCTCGTTCTAAGCCGAGTAAGTGGGTTACTCTTTCCCTGGAACCTACTAAGTCGGGTCGTAACGCTCATGTTCAGACTGGGTTCGACCCAGATCGCGGTCAATGTTGGGTCGTTATCTCGAGTTACATACGACATATGCCTTACCTGAATGTGAAGTGGGTCGGGCGCTAACCTGTGGCGGGAATATAGGGTCATGATAAAATTGTATGTCTTTATTAAAATATAAAATCTCACATCTTATATTAAAAAAATGACTCAATCGAGTTTTAGAAAAATGTCTCAAAGGTAAGTAACATGTAACTCCATTTATATATATTGTACTCATAAATGATTTGTATTCCTCCTTTGTTAAAGATATTTTCCCTTTTTAATATTAAACTTTAGAACTTAAATGTAATAAAGAAAACAAGAATAAAGTAGTGTATTTTTTATATGATAAAGTAGGGTATTGTTGTTACTTATTAAAAGTATGCATATACTCGTGAAATAAAATAAAAACCAAATTTAATTATAATAAGAAATTAAGTAATTTAATAAAAAATAAGGCAGGACAATGTTATTGAAAGGAATCATGTGTTATATTAAATTAAATTGAGATAAACAAAGGGGTTGGATAACTCAGTTGATTTGAACTAAGACTATAATATATTAAAGAGCCAGATGTTTAGCATTCAAACTCTAATAAAAAAAATTAACATAATATTTAATAGCTACGTCTAAACTCCATAAATATAAGCTATTTCATTAAGGAAGGTGACGGAAAAAGCTATTTCATTAATATGAGTCTGACAAGAAATCAAAAGTCAAAACTCCATAAATACAACTTCGGGTCAGCTCTATCCAAACTTGATCACGATTATGAAGAGCAAACTTGGGTAAATAATGGGCAGCTTGGTTAGCTTCACGCCTAACATGCGAACAAATAAAACTATTAAACTCAGCACATGTACGAATTGCACATTGTGTCTTCATTCAAAGTTGATACCACCCGCCGCAAGGAGTCAGACTCTACTTCAAGATTTGTAAAGCACATGTCCCACGCAAATTCAAGCCCTTTCCTTCCTCAACGCCAAAGCTTCAGCCACATCAGAATTAGAAGGGTGTTAACGCACCATGTACCTGCAGCAGCCACTCCTCCGTTCTCATGCCTTAGGTACCATTTCGTATAAGTTTTGAAAAAGTATTCTCGGTATTGTTGACATGAGAATAAAGTTTTTCTATATTTGTTATAAATTTTAAAAATTTATTTTCAGGCATAAAAGATTCCCGAGAATAAAATTAATGAATGATAGTTATAAACTTGAGAAAATTCTATTATCATGAATGAAGGTGGGAAAACTTTATTCCCAACAATCACATTCACAACAATATAGTTTGTCTGGGAATAAAACATTACAGATACCAAACGCTACATTATAATAACAGCACCTATTCCCCCTTTTATTATCCTCAAGGATAACTTGTACCTCCCAGCTTGATATGAAATCGTGGAGTAATGGGCCCAGGAGCAAGATCTTGCAAGTTCCTTGCCTTCTTAAAATCGATAATTGATTTCCACGCAGCTGACACAAAACACTTTATATTAGGGTCCCTATTCTCAAAATATTTTATTATTATTATTTCTTGCACACCATATCCCATAGCACAAGGCTAGAACCAGTTCAATAACCTCTTCATGAGCCTTGGCTATCAGTTACTCCAGCCGGTCTTTTCCCACACTATATATAATCACAATGAGACAACAAAAATATTTCATTATAAATTAATGAGATTATAAAAGTTGTAAAAATAATCTTACCATAAATATTGGTGGCTAAACTCTCTTTTGAATTTTTTTTCTAAAAAGGCTTTCTTTCTCACACAAGTGAGGATGTCTTTTCTTTCTCTCAAAACTCTCTGTTGTTTTGGTTTCTTCTCAGATGTTTTTTAAATGAAAGAAGGGAATGACTTTTACACTAAATATGGTCATGACATAAGGAGAGTTTTTCTCCTTAATTTTCTTATCATTTGATTTTCTAAAACTTCTCTCATACTCACTTTAATTGCATTTACTATTTTATTTATTGTTTATCTCTCCTTCTTTTTCTCTCCTCCTAAAGAGGAAAACCCATCAATCTCCCCTTTCCGATTTAGGTGGAGGGCTCCAGTATTCCAGCAGTTCTTCTGCAAAACTCGTGCTTGTCCTTAGGTAAGGACTTGGTCATCATATCTGAACTATTGTCATTAGTATGGATTTTCTCAAGCTGTAATTGCATGGATTCCAATATATCACGTATCCAGTGATATCTCACATCGATGTGCTTCGACCTTGAGTGAAAACTCGAATTCTTGCTCAAGTGGATAGCACTCTGACTAGCACAATGCATGACGTACTTTCGTTGTTCTTGCCCTAACTCATGCAAGAATCGTTTCATTCATAGAATTTCTTTGCAAGCTTCTGTTATTGCAATGAACTCTGCCTCTGTGGTAGACAAAGCAACACACTTTTGTAACTTTGACTGCCACGATACCGCTCCCCCTGAAAATGTAATCAGGAATCCAGAAGTAGATTTCCTTGAATCAATATCTCCCGCCATATCTGCATATGTGTAGCCAACCAGTTCAGGTCTTCTACTTCCAAAGCATGAACTCATTTTGAAAGTTCCACTGAGATATCTTAAGATCCACTTCACAGCATTCCAATTCTCCTTTCTTGGTTTAGCCAAGAATATGCTTACAACACCAACTGCGTGTGTTATGTCCAGTCGTGTGCACACCATTGCATACATTAAGCTTCCAACAGCTGAGGCATATGGCACCTTGTGCATCTCCTCCTTTTCAATTTCACTTGTAGGACTTTGCTTTGAGCTTAGCATAAAGTGACTAGCAAGTGGAGTAGCATTTGGCCTTGCTTTATCCATGTGAAACAGCTCCAATACGTTCTCGATATATTTTTCTTGTGATAACCACAGCTTCCGTTCCTTCCGATCATGACAGATGGACATACCAGAATATGCTTCGTGGGTCCCAAGTCTTTCATAGCAAAATACTTCTTCATTTCCTTCTTCAGCTTGTTGATCTTCTCACTATTTTGTCCTACGATTAACATATCGTCAACATACAAAAGTAGTATGATGAACTCACCGTCAACAAATCTCTTCACAAAGACACAATGATCAGAAGTAGTCCTTCGGTATCCATTCTCAATCATGAAGGAATCAAACTTCTTGTACCATTGACGCGGTGCCTGCTTAAGTCCATATAAACTATTCTTCAGCTGATAAACTAAATCTTCTTTGCCTTTGACTTTGAACCCCTTTGGCTGCTCCATGTAAATTTCTTCTTTTAAATCGCCATGAAGAAATGCAGTCTTCACATCTAGCTGCTCAACATCTAGATTCAAACTTGCAGCCAAACCAAGCACTACCCGAATTGATGACATCTTTACCACGGGTGAAAAAATCTCTTCAAAGTTAATGCCTTTCTTCTGACTGAAGCCTTTCACGACTAATCTCGCCTTGTACCTGGGTCGTGAGCTATTCTCCTCATTCTTCAACTTGTACACCCATTTGTTTTTTAGTTCTCTTTTACCTTTCGGTAACTCTGCCAACTCATAAGTTTGGTTCTCATGCAAGGATTGCATTTCTTCTTGCATGGCTTTCAACCAATCCTCCTTGTGATCATCTATCATAGCCTCTTCATAAGATTCTGGTTCTCCCCCATCAGTGAGTAACACATATTCTGTTGCAGGATATTTGGTTTGTGGTTTAGGCATCCTGACCGACCTTCTTAACTGTGACTCTTGAATATCTTGTTCTTCGTCCTCATAGTCTTCAACCATATCATCATCGGTACCACCGTTCCTATTACCATCAGCTGCTTCTTCAGTTAGATCGTTATCAATTGGAGGTTCATTTTCTGCATATCCAACATCTTCTATTGCATCTCCCCCATAATGCTCTGGAAGAGGAACTGGATCCATGTTGATTGGATGTTCTCTAGAGCTAACAGGCTTAACTCTCTTCTGAATATCTTCAATATTCTGGTCTTGAAAGAAGACGACATCCCTGCTTCTAATAATCTTTTTTCAACAGGATCCCATAGCCTGTACCCGAATTCTTCACTTCCATATCCCAAGAAGATGCATTCCTTCGACTTGAAGTCGAGTTTTGATCTGTCATCTTTTGGAACATGAACAAATGCTCTACAACCGAACACCTTCAAATGGTTGTAGGATACATCTTTACCTGTCCAAAACTTGTTTGGAACATCACCATTCAACGGAGCTGAAGGGGATAAGTTGATCAAGTCAACTGCACTCATCATAGCTTCACCACAAAAACTCTTGGGTAACTTGGCATGAGATAACATCGTTCTCACTCTTTCAACAAAAGTTATGTTCATCCTCTCAGTCACTCCATTGTGCTAAGGCGTTTTCGGAACAGATCTTTCATGCCGGATTCCATTACTCACACAGTGATGTCTGAAAGCTCCAACAAATTCTCCTCCGTTGTCAGTGCGAACACACTTTAACTTCTTATCAGTTTCTCGCTCAACACTAGCATGAAACTGTTTGAATACTACAAACACCTGGTCTTTTGTTTTGAGAGCATACGCCCAAACCTTCCTGGAGTGGTCATCAATAAAGGTAACAAAATACCTTGCACCTCCATGAGTACTGGTGGTCATTGGACCACAAACATCAGAATGCACTAAATCTAAAACATTTGGTCTTCCATGTGGGGCCTTGTAGCGGAATGAAGCTCTATGTTGTTTTCCAGCCAAGCAATGTATACATGGCTTAAGTGACATTTTGATCCTTTCACACCCGCCAGTGTATCTCTTTTGGCTAGAATTTGAAGCCACTTCTCACTCATATGCCCGAGCCGTTTATGCCATAGCTCGGCCGAGGATTCTTCTCCGAGAACATTAATGCACCCATTATTGACTTTGGCTTCTATCACATATAGAGTGCTTACTTTCTTGTCTCTGGCTATCACCAGGGAACTTTGTGTTAGCTTCTATTTGATATCCCCGAACACACTAGTATAGCCTTCTTCGTCTAGTAGGCCTGCGGATATTAGATTGAGACGCATGTCAGGAACATGTCTCACATCTTTTAATGTTAGGCGACAACCGGTGTTTGTTTCTAGGAAAACATCTCCTTTTCCCACAATCTTGGATCTATTATCATTCCCCATCCTCACATGACCAAAATCACCGCTTGTATAGGAAGAAAAGAAATCCCTTCGTGAGGTTACATGAAATGATGCACCGGAATCCACGACCCAACATGTATCTTGTGATGTCAAATTAACATGACGATCATCGCAAACAAAGATTACCTCATCTCCATGAAAAATGGTAGCGGCTACGTTACTCGCATCACCATTTTCTTGCTGCTCTCTTTTGAGCTTCCTGCATTCTCTCTTCATGTGGCCTTTCTCGTGACAGTAGTAACATTCTACGTCTCTTCTTGTCCTTGACCTTCCTATGAACTTATCTCTTGACTTGCCCCTTGACTTGTCTCTAGTATTGAACTTCTTGTGGATGCTTCTTCTACGGTACTCTATGACAAGCGCCTCAGACTCTGTTGGCATTCCTTGATCCTTCCTTCTTGATTTTTCATTGAACATGCTGTCTTTTACTATATCCAATGATAGAACACCTTGTGGTGCTGAGTTACTCAATGAAACCACAAGTGTGTCCCAATTGTCTGGCAAGGAACTGAGTAGTAACAATGCTTGCAATTCATCGTCAAGCACCATCTTCATATTGGTGAGTTGATTCACCAATCCTTGAAAATCGCTCAAGTGCTAGGAAACACTCCGGGTCTCTCTATACTTGAGGTTCACTAATCGTCGAATAGTAGAGGCTTTATTCTGGGCCGTCTTTCTCTCGTACAACGTTTCTAGTTTCGTCCATAACGTGAACGCAACTGTCTCTTGCGCCACGTGATGAAAGACACTTTGATCTATCCATTGCCGAATTTGTCCAACAGTTTTCCTGTTCATCAAATTCCAGTCATCATCAGACTTGTTGTCAGGCTTCGTCCCTTTATTTTGCAAAGGCTGGTACAGATCTTTGCAGTAGAGGATGTCCTCCATTCTGGGCTTCCAAATGGAGTAGTTTGAAGAGGTTAGCTTAATCATTGTTGTTGATGCCGTTGAGGTTGACTCGTCTATTGTGAATAATACAAGCTAAACTGTGTAATAAACCGAAGCTCTTGATACCACTTGTTGGAAAAAATACCAAATATAATCACCTAATACAAGGCCAGCGGATAATTTATATTCACAGGATCAGACTTTTCCCACACTATGTATAAATAATCACAATGAGACAACAAAAATATTCCATTGTAAATTAATGGGATTACAAAAGTTGTAAAAATAATCTCACCAAAAATATTGGTGACTAAACTCTCTTTTGAATTTTTTCTCTCAAAAGGCTTTCTCTCTCACACAAGTGAGGATGTCTTTTCTTTCTCTCAAAGCTCTCTGTTGTTTTGGTTTCTTCTCAGATGTTTTTTAAATGAATGAAGGGAATGGCTATTATAGTCAAACTTCTACGCTAAATATGGTCATGACATAAGGATACTTTTTCTCCTTAATTTTCTTATCATTTGATTTCCTAAAACTTCTCTCGTACTCACTTTAATTATATTTACTATTTTATTTATTGTTTATCTCTCCTTCTTTTTCTCTCCTCCTAAAGAGAAAAACCATCACAAGATCCTTTCGTTTCTTTTACTCTGATATGGGCCATCTGTAACCATTTATCACTTGAAATGTTTAATGTTTTGATACATTGAACTTGAATCATTAGGTTAAAACAAAAAAATACTTGTCTGGCAATGAGTGAAGGTCGTGGTGAGCAAAGGGTCAAGTCCATCATGGTAGGGATCTGGATTCCCTCCATCAGTTTCCACTCCATCATCCCTCCATCATCTTTTTTCTCTCTTAACTCTATTCTCTCTCTTTATTATTTATCATTTTCTCTCTCACATCCAAAACCACCCCCTTTAATTTTTTTGCTGGACTGCCTCCATCGCTGGAGGTAATCCTAATTGTCATGGTAGACGACAACCTTGCTGAAGGAGAAAAGGGATTATTTTTATTTTAGGTTATTAAGAATTTAACTTTGATAATCAATGGGTCAAATTCATAAATATTAATGACAGCTAGTTTTACATGTAGCCACAAAATGATCCCATCCATCAACTTTTAAAAATGATATATCTAATGATTATTTAAAGCCCCTCACGGACTTAGGTCATCTCCATCTCAGCATTCCATATTTTTATCTTTTGGGGTTTTTAAATGGGTCCTACATTGACACATCACTTATTTTTATTTTTTATAACGTAAGCATCTCATCTCTCCAACCCAAAAACTTTTAAAAAGTTCTTAAATGGATCTCACCAATAATCTCACATCCTTATATTTCATCAACAATTTATTTATTACCCTCAATTCTATAATTTTTTTTATTTTAAAAAAGTAAAAATGGCACAAAGCAAGTTAAGATGCCCATACTTGTTAAGCACCTTCTCTAAATTTTGTTCCAAATATAGGTGCTTATAAGCACCGTTTTAAGCAAGATCCTCCTTTTCTTCGGCAGTTGGAGATGGCCTTAGTAGTTCCCTCGTACTAGAGGCAACCATATTTAACTTACTAATATTGATGTATCAATTTGTCCACAAAAAAAAATGGCCTATTAAAAAAAAATTTGAAATGAACAAAAATAGGAAAAGGTATAAAAGTGAAAATCTAGTAAAATAAACATAATCAATGACAATACCAATATAATATAATAAAATAAAATAGATTTCGGGAACTTAGATTTAATAAGAAATAAAGAAGATAGTGTAAGATAATTATCAAAATAAAAGTTCTCCGAGGAAAATAACGCATGCACTGGTTTGAACAAGTTCAGTATTTAAATTTTAAACAAAATAAGCTAACTATTAATGCTTTTCCTCTTTCTTGGTAACAATAATCATACTTAAGGGTGTTCAACAATCGATCTAAACTGATTTAAATCACAAAAAACAAATCGAAAAATCACAAATTACAAACCCAAAAACAACTTCTTCTTTTTTTCATTTGATTGGATCGGATTTTAAATCCTCTAATGAAATATAATCCAATCAAAACCGGTCTGCTATATACGTATACTAATATTTTTAAAAATTATAGTATTACTTATACTTAAGCATTGTTTTTCATACTTTTATATCACTCATTCTCTTTATTATTTTGTTGTTATGACATATATTATGATATTTCGAATAAATATTATTATATAAAGTTATATTTTGCTAAAAGTTTTGATGCATAACATATATACTTGATTGAGTAAACATGGAAATAGAAAATAAATTAAGTAAATTTAAAAACTAATTAGCTATAATTTATTTATAGTCGATTCAAGGAAAAAATAGGATAAGTAGAGTAGATATAGAGAATTAACATTAAAAAATTATTTAACATAAAATAACATGTTAAAAAATATAAATAATTATTTTTTTCTCAAACTCCCAAATTAAGTTGTCAAGAATTCTCTAGAATTTTTCTCACTCGTCATCAAATCAAATAATGATTAACAAGGAACAAATAGTTGTTGTCTTTCCTAAAGATTCTACTGTTCTAGTATAAAGAGATGTTAAAATAAGTATTGAGCACCCTAAACTAGCTGACTTAAATGAAAATTATCTTTTATCCATTATTAAATAAGTAAAAATACCAACATGTGGTTGGTCCAAGTGGTAACGAACTTGAGCCCCTTAAGCAAGTGATCATGGGTTCGATCTCTGGCTCGTATGGAGAAAACCTGGTTGGGAGATGTCAGCACTTAAATGTCCTCAAATACCTCAAAGGATTAGTCTCCGTATTTGCGCGTAGAAGATGCCATGGGAAACCAAATAAGTAAGAATGACACTTGACATAAGAAAAAAATAAAATATGACAAAAACCAAATTATCTAACCCAACCCAAACCGCATTTGATTAGACCAGATCAAATCAGATTTTTTTTAGGGAAACAAATCAATTCAATCAAAGCCATGTGTTGATTTCATCATTGGATCAGATATCTTTTTAACAAAAAACCTCTGCACGATTCATTCCAAGTAAGCTTTAATGAACTTTTTTAGATAAAAACGTTTAACATTGATACAATTTACAAAACTTTAATAATATCGATCAATCATATTATCCCAGATAAACTTTTAAAATTATTACTATAGCTTCAAATATATCCAATAAAAATTTATTCTATCAATCGATCACAAATTTATTTTTATTTTATTTTGTAAGTGAAAAGAAACATAACACAAAACTAAGGCAGCAAGGCTAGACCCAACTCATGCTCAAGAGAGGGGCATGATCCAAAGCTTTCCAACCTAACCCTTTATGAAATGATTAGAGAATATGAAGAAAGCTAACCCTTATGAAATGATTAGAGAATATGAAGGACAAAACTTAATTAAATACCATAAATACATTAGGCTCTATTTTTCAATAATAATAAAACATATAATAACAACTATTACACATTATGTTTTCATTGATAAGTTGTTACATATTAAGAACAAAACTTAAATACAATACCATAAATACATTACACTTTCGTTGATAAGTTATTATATATATCCTTATTGCCATTAAAAAATAGCATCCAATGTACCTAAAGTCTTGTCCTATTTTTAATTATATATATCAATATATAATTAACACAGAATCTTTAAACTCAACCAAATCCAAAAAAAAATACAGTAGAAAATATTTACTTCTACGTAAATCGACTGCCAATAAAAAAATACCGTTGCAACTTTTGTAAAAAAATGGCATATAATGAGGGTCAGATCCAAAACAATTATTCCATAAAATTAGATACAAAAAGTAACAAAATTGGATGAATTCAACAAAGGGGAAAGTTGGTATTGGGAATCGCTTGGTTTAACCAAAGAACTCTCTAGACGGAAAAAAAATGGCAGATAAAATGAAGAAAAAAAAAGGACTCTAATCCAATTGCAAAACAAAAATCCTTAGATGTCGCTAGCTATAGGAAAATCCCGTTGTCACTCAATTACCAACAAAAGGAAGTACTCTATTGAACTTTCACTGGTTGACGAGGCACTTTTCCTCCATTCTGATAGCTCCTTGGAGTAGAGTCTCCATTGCTGCGCCCAGTATTATTATTGCCTCCACGAGGTCGGCCAGAGAATTCACCTCGCCTCTCAAAATCATTTCCACCCCGCTTCTCAAAATCATTTCTACTGGCATATCCTCGGTCGCCACCGAAGTTGCCACCACGGCCCCTGAAACTATCATTCCTGTCATTTCGGTATCCACCGCGTCCTGATGAATATCTAGCCCTATCATTATTAGCTGCAACAAACAAGAATACATGAGATATGAGTGGGTGAGTGCAAAATTTCACACAGAAGAATGTTAGGAGCACCATGAGCAGGTGACATGTCAACAAAAATTCACAGAACTTGGCACAATTTATTTTAGAGGATACGGACAAGTTGCCAGAAAGTAGTATACAGCATATTTAGAGTATAAATTGGTTCATGGGAAATATAACAAAACCCTCCTACTTGATATAAAACCATGTCCAAATCTGACAAAAGGAATATTGTTCACTTGCCTCGCCTTTCTTCAATGGAAAGTCTACGGTTGTCCAACATAACAGGGGGGGAGGCCTGAATAGTATATATAAATGTTAGATGGCAAAGCATTAGGAAACATACTTAAACATTGGAAAAATAAAAAATAAAAACATATGCCAAACAATTCACATGCATGAGAAAACATACTTAAAATTGGAAAATCAACAAGAGCAAAATAATCCCCTTTTGTTGATAGATATTCAACTACCAATGAAGATTCTATACTCTAGAAATTTACACTACTACAGTGAAGAGAAGGGCAAATAAGAAAGAGCCAAGACCAATAAAAGACGAGACAATGTACTTCTGACAAGAAAGAGTGAAAATTTGGTTGTCATGCATTCCAAATATGCAACCAAACATGAGACAATTATTAAGGCTACATTCTAGAAAGATGCAATTTCAAGTTCAGAAACTATAATCTCAAAGAACTTGTTAAGCAATGCGTTTCAAAAATGCAACTAAACATTTTACAAATATTGAGGCTACTTTGCACAAAAAAGTAACTTCAGTACAGAAAACATGTTGAGCCTACTTTGCACAAAAAAGCAACTTTAGTACAGAAAACTAATAACGATGTTGCAACTGCATTATTGCCCATTTCCCAAACTCTAATCCAATGGTTCTTCAAGGCAACAGCTCAAGAACATTTTCGTATACCAGGGTTTAGCCTCATTAATCATAATCTGAAGGATTGTGGACTATGAAAAGACTGAGCATTCAATTTCAAACCTAAATAAACATTTGGTGCCAAATGCAATGTATCACCTACAACACCTCTCAATAAGTATAAATAGAGAACATACATACACAAAAAGCAACGTCATCAAGAAACTAAAGTAAATGTACAAAAAGGATGCAAAGTCTAATCAGAAATGATAGCTATGCAAAAGTGAAATATTAAGCATGTCTATAACTCAAGTGATACATTGAAAAGCCTCATTAATCATAATCTGAAGGATTGTGGACTATGAAAAGACTGAGCATTCAATTTCAAACCTAAATAAACATTAGGTGCCAAATGCAATGTATCACCTACAACACCTGTCAATAAGTATAAATAGAGAACATACATACACAAGAAGCAACATCATCAAGAAATGATAGCTATGCAAAAGTGAAATATTAAGCATGTCTACACCTCAAGTGCGCTTTGCATTGATGTAGCAGATTCAAACTCCACAAAACCAAAACAAGATCCCTGTTGCTGGAAAGGAGAACAAAATAATACATGAATACTTGTTACTGCTGAAGTGCATTCAACAAACTATATCACAGAAACGATTAAGACTAACCTTGTTACTTCTAACTTGAATACCATCACGTTTAATGGGCCCAAATTTCTTGAAAACCCGTTCCAGTTGTTCTACTGTTGCATTCATAGGCAAATTTGCAACAAATATTGCATAAGCCTTACCTGTGAAAGGAAAAACAGAGTTACAAAACATCTTTGATCAAATGAAACAAATTTGTGAACTCCAAACGGGTATAATCACCTGAGCTTTCATTGTTCTTTTCCAGTACACTGTCAGTGCTAGGAGCTGGTGTTTCAGATGCCGGCATGCTAGAAATACGTGGTTGTTCTACCGGTTTCACTGGAGAAACCCTCACATGAAAGGGAGCAGCATTTTCTTTCAAAGCACTCACCTGAAACAAAGAATTACAGAAACACCACATACAATAAGAAACTTAGCTACACATAAATAAAAATGAATACATAAACAAATGAATGAAATTTACAATGGATGCAAAAGACTTCTTTGGTGCATCATCCTGTGTAGGAGATGCAGCTTTCTCAGTGATTGGATGGTGTTCCTGATGACTTGACTCGTTCACATGATTAACAGGAACCACCTTTTCAGCAACTGACAATTTCCCATTTTCCAGTGGTTGATGCACTTCTTTGCTAACGCTAGTGTCAGTGTCCACAGCAGCAGTTTGACTAGGTGGAATGTTTTCAGGAACATGATTGGGCTCTATATTCACAATCACAAGCAGAAGATTAGGAGGATGAAAGTAACAAGTAACAAGTAACAGGAATACAGGAATGTACTTAAAACTAGCATATGTAAATAGAACAAATACCTGACTCTGGGGTAAAAGCATCTATTGGAGCATTTTCATCAGCATCATTTGCTGGTGCAGACTCAATATCAACTGACTTATACTCTTCAACATATCTAAAAACATCATTCAAGACAAAGTAGCCTTTGTCCTGTGGAGCTAGGAAAAATGACTGAGTAAACTTCTTTTTCAGATTGTCACTTCCGGTTAAGCATCCAGTCACTACAACCAGTACCCCATCCTTATACGAAGGCTGACCATCAGCACTCAGAATCTCTACCCTAAAGCTTGTGTAATCCTGGGAGAGTATCTTTTTATTGATGTCCTGTCCCAAAATATAGTATGATCATTGATGTCAGTAGATGTTAAATCACTTATTGCAATACACCACAATCAAAATAAAAAGGCGCACGTGCAAAATACTTAGATTTGACCACCAATCAATGCATTCATTATCAAATCTGACCACGTAAACCACCATTATCTTTTATTTTTATTTTTGTTTTTATTTTCATGTCAGAGATCAAAAATTGCACAACAGGCTACAGTGACAACTGAACAAGTCCATCGCTGGTAATGCTTACCGCAGTAGTGGTCACCATTGTCATAGTACCATCTTCTTCAGGCCGACTTAGGACACTAGTTTCATGGTAAAATTTGTGAACCTGGCCAGGATCTTGATGCAAAATAGAGTAATACTGCTCCACAAAAGCATTGCCAACCATCTGTGGGGTTGGGGACCCATCAGATACTGCCATCTCTGCAACACGAGAACACCGCACGCACACGTGCGCAAACATCAGTCTAGTAATGGCGCACAGCTTATTAATTGAGTCCAAAATAAATCAAATATTTCTGAGAGAACAATTAAATAAAAAAATCCCCCGGAAATCAAGCAAATTCTCACATGCGGTTAATCCTAAAACCCAATCAAATGCAATAATGATCAAACGTTCAAAGCATATAACAACAGAATACAATTAGCCTTAACCCTTCATTAATAAAACAAATAGCTTCATTTTAGACAAGTAATAACATAATTTATAACCCTTATTCATATGACTCAATACCAGACTACCAGATACTGTCATCTCTGCAACACGACAACACCGCACGCACACATGCGCAAACGTCAGTCTAATAATGGTGTATAGCTTATTAATTGAGTCCAAAATAAATCAAATATTTCTGAGAGCACAATTAAATAAAAAATTCCCCCGGAAATCAAGCAAATTCAAACAAGCAGTTAATCCCAAAACCCAATCATATGCAATAATAAACAAACCTTCAAAGATTATTAGAACAAAATGCAATTAGCCTTAGCCCTTCATTAATAATACAAATGGCTTCAATTTAGACAAGTAATCATATAATATATAACCCCTATTCATATGACTCAATACCAGACTATCAGTTAGAGATGAATATGAACTAGCTAATCAAGTTTCACGAAAGCAATTTAACAAGTAAAATCTGTGCCTTGAGATAAACCAGAGACAAAATAATTACAACAAAACAAAAATCTCAAAGCTATAATTTAAAAGAAAGAAAAAAAAAATCCAAAGCCCTAAATCTCGACATGCTATACTATTAACCCAACAAAATCAAAACTTTTTAGGCAGATTCATGAATGTCTAGGAAAGAAACAATAAAGAGAAATAATAGCAAAGTACGACTAATAGAGAAATAAACATCGATCAAATCGAAAAACAAAAACAAAAACAAAAACAAGAAACGATAACCAAAGACATGAACGTGAATGTGATCAAAGTCTAGGATTAAGAGACAGAACAGAAGGGAACAGGTACCTCCAAGGAGAGATCAAACCCTAGGAGCGAGAGAGAGAGATAATAAAAAAGGTTGGTCGGAATTTGGAGTAGAGGCGGTGAGTGGGGTGAGATCTCTAAAGAGGGCTTAAATAATGAATAATGGTTATATATATAGGGCAATATTTTTTTTTGGGTTTTCTTGCTGAGCCAGTTTATGGTTATTCACTCGGGTGGTTGTTGCTAGAGCCCGGGTATATGGGTTAGGTCCGTGGACGGTCCGTTTAACACGTGATCCATGCTGGCTAGAATCATATAAAATATAGGTTCATTTAAATGTGGACTTATTTTTCTCAATCCATTTAACCTGCAATTTATATGGGTTCGATCTGCAGGTTAGCAGGCTAACCCGCGGGCTAAAAATATTAATGCAAGATATAGGTTCATATATGAATATATATTATACATTTTATAATGAAAAAAATAATTATTATATGCAAGTGGTTGTTTATTTGGGATGTCGTGTGTGTAATTGATATTTATTTGCAAGCTTAAATGTTTAATTCAATCCTATAAGCATATTAAACCATATATAAGCTACTGTGAGCTAATTTGAACTTCACAGGTTAGTTAAAATTGAATAAATTTTGCAAGTATTACTCCTCGAGGGAAATTTTCTCTATATGCTTTTGGATATTCAGGAACCATGCTTTTAATATTTTTTAAAGAATAATTAATTTTAAAAAATAATTCATTTTTTCAATTTTAAATGACTCTGCGGGCCAGCCCATTAACCCACGGGTTACGTGGGCCAGACGCGGACTACATAAAATGTAGGCCCGTTAGCTTTACGGGCCAACCCGATCCAACTCTTTTAACTGTAGGTGAATACAGGTTGGGCTTAAACAGACCGGACTGGTTCAAATACCCAGCCCTAGTTGTGACAGGTGGACTACAAGGAGAAGCCCAAACTCATTTTTTTTTCTTTTTTCTTAAAAGTATTATCCAGCAAATAAGGAAGATGATGTATTTTTTTGGAAGGTAATGTGTGTCCTCACCATTCCAATCGGCCCTCGGTCAATTGCTGAGCAAGCAATGACAATTCCAAGATAGTTATTCATAGGGGTGTTCATATCCAAACCGATCCAAATGAAAACTGAAAACCGATCCAAAAAAATCGAAAACCAAACAAAACCGATGTCTATTGGATTTTTTTGGATCTTGTTTTGTGAAAACCGATTGGATTGGATCGGATCGGATTTTGGATTCGTTTTCTTAAACCGAATCAATCCAAACTAAACCGCATATATAAAATCTAATATATATTTATTCTATTTTTTGCATTATTGATTTTTTTATTCATTGGTTTTTTTCCCTAATAATGCTTAATAGTTTGATTTGATGATGGATATTTATTTATTTTTGTACATATTTTATGAAATTATTACATGAATATATAAAAACTATATACGTGTTTAAGATTTTGTTCAATTTAGTTTGTAATTTCGATTATTTGATGTAATATAAATATGTAATAATGTGTCGGTACAAACCGAATCAACTGAATCGATCCAAACCGCATTTAATCGGATCGAATCGGATTTTTCTAAGGAAGTCATCCAAACCGAACCACATGCTCTTTTTATCTTTGGATCGGATGACTTTTTATCTCAAAACCGATCCAAACCGAACCGCGAACACCCCTAATTTTTCATCTGTTACACTAAATGTGAGCTTAAGTGGATCGGAGCCCGTCGTTTTCCAAGTTATGCATCCTTTCCAAGGGCTATGGAAGTTCATGGTTCTCTGGATGATAAGCCATAGTTGCATGACAAGACCTATATCATGAATTAATGAAATCACTTGGTTTGGTTGTGTTTGTACTTCAAAAGCACTGTTAGAGAGCAAACAGAAACAAAAAAAATACTTATGCACTCTAAGGAGCATCTGAGACACCTCGTTGTGCCTCATTGTATTATTATATTAAAACCTTATTATTAATTTACTTAATCGCGCGCTTATCGTTGAAAATATGTAAAAGTTAAAAACTTATTTACTAATCATATAACTTCTGCAAATTAAAACACACCAAAGTTATAATATATAGTTACACACATGTTTGTTCATTACATTACCAAAACATTGTTTAGGGTATCATATCAGTAGGATCCCACACAGGTATTTAGTTATACAAACTGCTTATAATCAGCGGAAAATAAAACATCTTATAAGACTCACTGGCCCTAGACGCTAGACTATATTGCTGGAATCCACAGCTCGTCCTGCCTCCTCTGGTTCATACGGGGTTCTCTGTAACACCCTCCCCTGGGCATTACTTAAGTAACACATGCGACAATAAAATTAAAATATGATTTGCTGGTGCTTTCGGAAAATAACTTATATAAGTACATAAGTGTCTGAAATTGGGTGTAAAATTTTTTTTTGTCACGGCTCCATACCTAAGCCTTGATCGACACATAAACTTACTATCATGGCTTGGCAAGCCTATGTAGTTTAAAGAATATACTTAAATACAAAATAGTAGTTTTACAAAAATTTCGACAGAGTCTCCTCTGTAATTCGGACATCCCAGGGTAAAATAACACCTGTTAAAATATTTACAATTTCTTTCCAGAATTCCAGTTACACTAAATTCAACCAGGCATCAATACATAAAAATAATAGCTATAGCCATAAGCTTTACAAAACCAAAAGAAATAGCTTAGATTTTCATTCTAAAGATATGCTCTCCGAGCTATAGACAATTCCATTTTAAAATAAAGGCTCTCTGAGCCAAACTCGTACATACCATCAAATTAATATAAGTCTCAACCCTAAGCTGGTCGTTCTAAAAGTTATTCCACAAGTAATACCTCATCAAGCAACTACATCTAAGTCTCTGAGTGACTTAGAAAGACTCCTCTGCACCATCTGTGATAGAGTACCCAGGGTACAATATCAAACTTAGAAGAATCCTGAAATGTTTATAAGGGTGAGATACCGACAAATGGATATATCACACAACAACCATACACATGATACATGCATCACATAATCATATAAGTATTTTAAATCATGCATATACATAACATAACAGTGTTATAACAAAGGGTCTCAAACCCGAACAATCGGTTTTATAAAGAGAATGCATGGCACTTCAATATTCAACTCTATTTTGATACCTAATCTCCCGAGATCCCACAACTTTCTGTTTCGTTTCAAGCTGATCAGGCTCGCACATGGCGCATCGTAAAAACGAACAAAACAATGCCCAAGAAAATAAATGGTGCACATCCCCATTCCCGATAGGATGTTCATGCCAGCACCTAACACAATTGTGCACATCCCCATTCCCGTTAGGATGCTCATGCAAAGCAACGACACAATTGCGCACATCCCTATTCCCGTTAGGATGCTCATGCAAAGCAATGACACTATTCCATAATTAGAAAATAGCGGCACATCACATAACACACTGGTCTCACTCAGATATGCCAGGGTTATAAATCAAAATTTGACTCATTGTTCTCACACATGTACAGAGCCACAATGGTCACTGCGAATTATGGAATTTATTTTCCATAACCTATTGCGTCACTCAGATTGCAATAGTTAACGCATAAAATTGGACACTCAGTCCTATAAAAGATACATTGATCCCCTCCGGACCTCAATGATCATCATCTCTTGGCACGCCTGCCATATACATTGATCCACTCTGGATTCAATGCCCATTTACATGACACAATTGCCATTGAATGCATGAGAAAAACTTTTATTCTCATTTGTTTTCTTTGTCGTAATAATCTTTCCTCGTCGAAGCACAAAGCTTAACGACCTTGCTTAATTATTTTAATTAAGACTTTTCACTTAAAACAAATACAGGACACACAGTCCAAATCTTTTAATCTCAACACAGGACACACAGTCCGAATGCTCAATCACGATGCCCTTAAACCGATGCACCAGTTTTAGGCTCGCGGATATGGAACTCACACTGTCCACATCAACTTAGGACACACAGTCCAAAAACAAAATTTTACAGGACACTCCGTCCCCTGACACAGATCCTTGATCTACGTGTCCATACAACACTAGAACCCCGACGTCTCGGTTTCTAGGCCAATTTATCAACTTGTAAAACATTTCGCTCAGTGAAAATCAAAACCAAAACAAAACCTCGGTCACTTATCCAAGTAACCGGAACGTTTCCAAAATTATTTGGGAGAAAATCCTTTTCCTTTGCAAAAATCTTTTCTAAAACATCTAGGAAATTCATTTGTATTTGAAATTCATTGATGGAATAAAGTTAAATATTTTCAAAAGGTCTTTCCTTCATAAAGTACACCGTTCGAAAAGGTTTTCTCTCGTACAAAACTTTTTATCATAAAAATATAGTTTCCTTCAACTCAAAATCACTTTAAAATTTTTCTAAAACAATAGAATCTTATTCTTCTGAAGTAAGCACTTTATACAAGGAACTTTTATAAGTGAACCCAAAACTTTCAAAATTCTATTCAAGGCTTATTAAGGCTTTTAATCCTTATCATTATTAGGCACAGACTCAAGTCTGGCTTCTCAAACTTCAATCAACAACAATAACATCACAGTTAATCATGTATATATAATTCATATATATCACAGTTAATCACATATATATAATTCACAACACTTTAAAGCAACAAATATTCAATCTCTAAGTAATAACCACAATGGTTCAACATAAACAAGTTATTCAAGTATTGGCTAAACATCACAATAATATTCACAGAAATCAATTACACACATGCATATAGTTATTGAATATCCCTAGGTAACTCCCCTTACCTGTTGAAGACTCGAACTAAAGGTTTCAAATAATCTCCCGATTTGATCCGGTTTCCTCCGTCGGCTTTAGGTCAAACCAACTCGATCGATTCCTTCATAACGAATTGCAACCAAAATAAATCAAAATCAAACAACAACACACTTAAATCAATGGGGGTAGGGTTCGGCTTCACCAAATTTTCTAGGTTAGGAAACTTAAAATTTGATTAACTTAGGGATTAATGATCCACAAGTTACTTAAGCATGATTAATTATTTTAACCATGATTATGAACCAAGAACATGAACTAAAACTCATCTAGTTCCAAGAACTAGGGTTTCGGCCAAGGGCTGAGTTTGGAGTTAGAAATCTCTAAAATTTCTCAACTCTTGGATTTAATCAACATACAAAACCTTAGAGTTAGATTCAAGTGTTACAAACAACTTTTGAATCATAAAACCAACAAGTGCTCATACCTAGGGTTTCGGTTTTAGAAGAATCAAATAGGCTCAAGTTTGATTTTTTGATCTTCTATATACTTGAATACAAGAACTATCAAGATATAATCATGAATCAAGACATGAAATTGAAACAAAACCTAAGAACACCATATTGACCTAGATTCGGCCCAGTCCAGAAATTAGGGAAAGAAATTTCTCATGATCTTATGCTTCTAGATGATGAAAATAGAGATGATTATAAGATCATAGCAATTGGTTTCATGTCAAAAGGATTTTTCTAGAATTAGTTATGAATTTTTGAATCTAGCTTCAAGAATTTTAAACAAATGAAGAACATGTTGATCAAAGGCATAAACTCAAAAATCTTGTGAAGAGAAAAGCTTAGAATAGCAAGATTAAGAGAGACTACCTCTTGATGATCAAAGAAAATGATGATTTGGATGATGTTCTTCAAGGTTTCTTATGGTGTTCTTGAGAAACTTAAAGAAGAATATGAACATAGTTAGGGTTTTAGAACAGTTTTAGTATTTTGGGTGTATCTCTCAACATACTTATCCGTTTTGGATGATCTTTATGTCGTTGGAAAGAAGACAGAAATATGAACAACTTTCATGTTGAAAGTTTTTCGAAATTCAAAATAGAAACTGATCAGAATTGCTATGCAAAATCGGACGAGTTATGAACTCTTTGGATCAAAGAATCATGAAAATGGAAAAATGGCTTAAGGAAGAAGACAGCCTATTTAAATGAAGAAGAAATCAATACTTGGTGAAGAAGAAATCAAAACTTGGTGAAGAAGAATTCAAAACTTGGTTAAGAAGAATTCAAAACTTGGTGAAGAAGAATTCAAAACTTAATGAAGAAGGTGTTGGAGCCGTGAGGATGGGGAAAAGCTTGGTCAATTTGTCCAATGGCATTTGGTAGAAATTGTCATAAAAAGACAAGGGTATTTTGGTCATTTCATAACAAAATTAAATGTTGCCATAAATGTGCCATTTATTGCCATTTATGATAGGATAAACTCGTCATAAATGCTCGTCAAGTCGGTCAATCAAATGTCTCTCGCTACTTGCCGACTTCCCGATTCATCTGACTCAGGCTCTGCCTAGAGACATCTCGACGTATAGGCCCGCAACAAACATAATATTTTAATTTTTTTTCCAAAATTTTCAAAACTTCCAGTATCGTAGTAAATATGATAAAAATATTTTTCATCTCGTTCACGACTCAAAATTAGGTCTTCGAAAGCGAGAAACTTTACTTGTCGGTGAAAACACAAAATGCAATGAGACCAAGCTTCCGTCTGAGTTTTCAACCAAAAACTTCCCCGTAACCTTATGAAAATAAGTATAACAAGGAAATGACCTTGGTTTATCCAAAATCATTTTCTAAGTCTCGGATAAAAAATATATATTTATATATTTATTACCGATATTACGAAACAGCGAAAATCGGGGTGTTACATTACTACCCCACTAAAAAAAAAATTTCGTCCTCGAAATTTCGTCACTCGAAACTTAAACAGAATTTTGTAATCCCATCTTAACCATAAGATTTTACCTTGTCCTTCACATCACTTCATTCCTCTTATTCTATAACACAATTCATTCTTATGTCATTCCTACATATCCGTACTATCCTCAAAATTTCATCAGAGTCTACCACACTTGAAAAACAAAATCAAAACTTAATCACTTCTCTTATCAATATGGTTCCACCAGAAACATTATTCAAATCATCTACTCTGAATATTATCACTAATACCAACAATATCTACATAGCACCACGTATCAACTCCCTACTCAAAATATTTAATCATAGTCTTAGTTTCTATTCATTATAATTCACTACTCCAATTTAATATCACCTCACGCATTTCATCCTCAAAATAACTTCATTGCATATCTTAATGCAATTAAACCAAAAGGGATTATAGATTAGAATTATCTAATCCTTAACTTTCGAACTTTCCTATCAACTTAATTTTACTCAAGAACTTCTCTTTTTCGTTCACATTCAACTTAGATAAAACCACCATAGACACCTTTCTGTAATTCCTTCCAATCATACGATTAAATCTTAACGATGATCATTGTATCATTATCCTGGTTCCTTTAGCAAACTCTACCTCGATCACGATAAGATCCATTGTAATCATCTCACTCAATAATGTTGAACTTAAGGGTTCTCATAATACCATTCACATTTTATACATTAACAAAACTCCTATCAATTCTGGTTCGTCCTACCATAGAGATGACAAAAATTAGATACCACACTATCTCCCAACTAACCTGCTAAAGATAGGTCACCTCATTCCTTATCCATCCCACGGAGGATGATCAGATGGATTTAGCCTCAACTTAGTCCTCAGCACTTAAACTTAACCGACACACGTTAATAAACTTTCGTTTCTCATCTGAAACAACACTTGAAGATACTCCACGAAGTCTAAACAATTCTCCGATACTTGATACACTATTCGGTTCACTAAATCTGCTTGTGGATCTTAACTCGTAAGAAGATGTAAACTTCACCAGTTGATCAACGATCACTTGAATTCAAACAAGACTCATGCAGGTCTTCAGAAAACTCATAACAAAGATTGAAGGAATGCCAACATCTCAACAAGGAAGGTCTCAATTGTACATCTTGATGTGGAGATATCCAACTCACGACTGATGAAATAAGTCACACATCGACAACATTTGGAAAGTACGTAGAATTAAGATGATCAATGACAACAAGCACTTTCGAACGACAATAAGACATGACCTTAATGATCATAAAAGAATTTCTCAAGAAAAGAAATTTTTCTGGATTTCACTTTCACATTATCATAGAACATAATTTCATTAATTTGAAGGATATTGGAACATCCAGTATGGAAAAAGATCATTCCATCAGGTTCGTGGGTGTAAAAATGCATGATCAATACACATTTACAAACATGAATCTAATAAAGTTCATTCTTCCACAAGAATCTTCCAACGGATTCAAAGAATCAAGGGGTGAATAATGTCTAATCCCAAAAGGATTAATTCTTATTCTTAATACAAAGAATTTACAAAATGATGACTTTCACCTCTATCAAAAATAGAAGTGACGAAACTAGGTTTCACCAAGAAACTTCTACTATCACGAAATTATCTGGGTTATAACTCAAGAAAAATAGTCATAACCACTTTTCTCATCAAAGTGTGAAAGTATCCAGACCAATCGACCAATTCACTCAAATGTCTAATACATCGAGGATCATTTAGAAATGTGAGTACGACTTCTCATAACAAAGAAATGAATAACTGGAAATTTATGAATCAGCATAACTAATTCATGAGTCCTGACGGATTCAAATTAAAATCGGGAAAATATGTCTGGCACATACCAACTTCACCGTTGTGATTATCTAATACAATCACAGGATTTGAGAAATAATTGTCAACTGACAAACACAAGAGAATCAAAGAGTACAATGAAGAGTTCCTTAAATCAAGAAACACTCACCCAAGATCGAAAATCCACTCGATTCGTCTTGGTTCCAACCAACATACACGTCTTTCTAGCCAAGCTTAGTATGACCACCTTGAATTGGGAACAATCCTGAACAACTTAATCAATCGATCCAACATACAAAAGGTTGATCTTTCCTCATAAACTGAGTTGACGATGCAAAACCTTAGATAAGTCATCACTCCAATCTGGTAATACCTTGTCTTCAAGTCAATCTTTGAGTAGTCGACAACTCCTCAAAATAGATTTACCAAATCAACTACGCAAGTCAGAGAATACTTGTCCATCATTCGTCCTTTTACCTGGCTGTCAGAAATCTACACAGTGACACAACCTCCACACTACAATTGGTGCTTCACAAGGAAAACACTCGGTCTAACAAACGATTCAGACCACCGATCTTTCAGTTGAATCGAGTCGTCCAACTCGCTTCAACATTGTAGGCAACATCCTACACAAAGTGACAAAGATCTGATCGAATCCAGAAACTAGATCAATCAAAAATCAATGTCCTTTGCTAACCGTAAACCTAGAATATTTCCAGGAAACACTCCCGGAAAAATCCTTTACACAAACACCTTGTTTCGAATGTCTGACACGATTCGCAAGGATAATCGAATGTCATATTCGAACCCAAGTAACACTCAAGATCTATGGTCTCCCAGGACATAAAATCCTTGGAAAAACCATCAAGAAAACATATACTTGTGCTTCAACACACATTGCTTCAACAAGAAACAATTCAAACAAGAACCAACCAGAGATCACACAACAAAAGCTTAACAGACCTATTCCCCAAAGATCCCGAAAGACTCGACCAGCTCTGATACCACTCTGTAACACCCTCCCCTGGGCATTACTTAAGTAACACGTGCGACAATAAAATTAAAATATGATTTGCTGGTGCTTTCAGAAAATAACTTATATAAGTACATAAGTGTCTGAAATTGGGTGTAAAATTTTTTTTGTCACGACTCCATACCTAAGCCTTGATCGACACATAAACCTACTATCATGGCTTGGCAAGCCTATGTAGTTTAAAGAATATACTTAAATACAAAATAGTAGTTTTACAAAAATTTCGACAGAGTCTCCTATGTAATTCGGACATCCCAGGGTAAAATAACACCTGTTAAAATATTTACAATTTCTTTCCAGAATTCCAGTTACACTAAATTCAACCAGGCATCAATACATAAAAATAATAGTTATAGCCATAAGCTTTACAAAACCAAAAGAAATATCTTAGATTTTCATTCTAAAGATATGCTCTCCGAGCTATAGACAATTCCATTTTAAAATAAAGGCTCTCTGAGCCAAACTCGTACATACCATCAAATTAATATAAGTCTCAACCCTAAGCTGGTCGTTCTAAAAGTTATTCCGCAAGTAATACCTCATCAAGCAACTACATCTAAGTCTCTGAGTGACTTAGAAAGACTCCTCTCCACCATCTGTGATAGAGTACCCAGGGTACAATATCGAACTTAGAAGAATCCTGAAATGTTTATAAGGGTGAGATACCGACAAATGGATATATCACACAACAACCATACACATGATACATGCATCACATAATCATATAAGTATTTTAAATCATGCATATACATAACATAACAGTGTTATAACAAAGGGTCTCAAACCCGAACAATCGGTTTTATAAAGAGAATGCATGGAACTTCAATATTCAACTCTATTTTGATACCTAATCTCCCGAGAACCCACAACTTTCTGTTTCGTTTCAAGCTGATCAGGCTCGCACATGGCGCATCGTAAAAACGAACAAAACAATGCCCAAGAAAATAAATGGTGCACATCCCCATTCCCGATAGGATGTTCATGCCAGCACCTAACACAATTGTGCACATCCCCATTCCCGTTAGGATGCTCATGCAAAGCAACGACACAATTGCGCACATCCCTATTCCCGTTAGGATGCTCATGCAAAGCAATGACACTATTCCATAATTAGAAAATAGCGGCACATCACATAACACACTGGTCTCACTCAGATATGCCAGGGTTATAAATCAAAATTTGACTCATTGTTCTCACACATGTACAGAGCCACAATGGTCACTGCGAATTATGGAATTTATTTTCCATAACCTATTGCGTCACTCAGATTGCAATAGTTAACGCATAAAATTGGACACTCAGTCCTATAAAAGATACATTGATCCCCTCCGGACCTCAATGATCATCATCTCTTGGCACGCCTGCCATATACATTGATCCACTCTGGATTCAATGCCCATTTACATGACACAATTGCCATTGAATGCATGAGAAAAACTTTTATTCTCATTTGTTTTCTTTGTCGTAATAATCTTTCCTCGTCGAAGCACAAAGCTTAACGACCTTACTTAATTATTTTAATTAAGACTTTTCACTTAAAACAAATACAGGACACACAGTCCAAATCTTTTAATCTCAACACAGGACACACAGTCCGAATGCTCAATCACGATGCCCTTAAACCGATGCACCAGTTTTAGGCTCGCGGATATGGAACTCACACTGTCCACATCAACTTAGGACACACAGTCCAAAAACAAAATTTTACAGGACACTCCGTCCCCTGACACAAATCCTTGATCTACGTGTCCATACAACACTAGAACCCCGACGTCTCGGTTTCTAGGTCAATTTATCAACTTGTAAAACATTTCGCTCAGTGAAAATCAAAACCAAAACAAAACCTCGGTCACTTATCCAAGTAACCGGAACGTTTCCAAAATTATTTGGGAGAAAATCCTTTTCCTTTGCAAAAATCTTTTCTAAAACATCTAGGAAATTCATTTGTATTTGAAATTCATTGATGGAATAAAGTTAAATATTTTCAAAAGGTCTTTCCTTCATAAAGTACACCGTTCGAAAAGGTTTTCTCTCGTACAAAACTTTTTATCATAAAAATATAGTTTCCTTCAACTCAAAATCACTTTAAAATTTTTCTAAAACAATAGAATCTTATTCTTCTGAAGTAAGCACTTTATACAAGGAACTTTTATAAGTGAACCCAAAACTTTCAAAATTCTATTCAAGGCTTATTAAGGCTTTTAATCCTTATCATTATTAGGCACAGACTCAAGTCTGGCTTCTCAAACTTCAATCAACAACAATAACATCACAGTTAATCATGTATATATAATTCATATATATCACAGTTAATCACATATATATAATTCACAACACTTTAAAGCAACAAATATTCAATCTCTAAGTAATAACCACAATGGTTCAACATAAACAAGTTATTCAAGTATTGGCTAAACATCACAATAATATTCACAGAAATCAATTACACACATGCATATAGTTATTGAATATCCCTAGGTAACTCCCCTTACCTGTTGAAGACTCGAACTAAAGGTTTCAAATAATCTCCCGATTTGATCCGGTTTCCTCCGTCGGCTTTAGGTCAAACCAACTCGATCGATTCCTTCATAACGAATTGCAACCAAAATAAATCAAAATCAAACAACAACACACTTAAATCAATGGGGGTAGGGTTAGAAGCTCACCAAATTTTCTAGGTTAGGAAACTTAAAATTTGATTAACTTAGGGATTAATGATCCACAAGTTACTTAAGCATGATTAATTATTTTAACCATGATTATGAACCAAGAACATGAACTAAAACTCATCTAGTTCCAAGAACTAGGGTTTCGGCCAAGGGCTGAGTTTGGAGTTAGAAATCTCTAAAATTTCTCAACTCTTGGATTTAATCAACATACAAAACCTTAGAGTTAGATTCAAGTGTTACAAACAACTTTTGAATCATAAAACCAACAAGTGCTCATACCTAGGGTTTCGGTTTTAGAAGAATCAAATAGGCTCAAGTTTGATTTTTTGATCTTCTATATACTTGAATACAAGAACTATCAAGATATAATCATGAATCAAGACATGAAATTGAAACAAAACCTAAGAACACCATATTGACCTAGATTCGGCCCAGTCCAGAAATTAGGGAAAGAAATTTCTCATGATCTTATGCTTCTAGATGATGAAAATAGAGATGATTATAAGATCATAGCAATTGGTTTCATGTCAAAAGGATTTTTCTAGAATTAGTTATGAATTTTTGAATCTAGCTTCAAGAATTTTAAACAAATGAAGAACATGTTGATCAAAGGCATAAACTCAAAAATCTTGTGAAGAGAAAAGCTTAGAATAGCAAGATTAAGAGAGACTACCTCTTGATGATCAAAGAAAATGATGATTTGGATGATGTTCTTCAAGGTTTCTTATGGTGTTCTTGAGAAACTTAAAGAAGAATATGAACATAGTTAGGGTTTTAGAACAGTTTTAGTATTTTGGGTGTATCTCTCAACATACTTATCCGTTTTGGATGATCTTTATGTCGTTGGAAAGAAGACAGAAATATGAACAACTTTCATGTTGAAAGTTTTTCGAAATTCAAAATAGAAACTGATCAGAATTGCTATGCAAAATCGGACGAGTTATGAACTCTTTGGATCAAAGAATCATGAAAATGGAAAAATGGCTTAAGGAAGAAGACAGCCTATTTAAATGAAGAAGAAATCAATACTTGGTGAAGAAGAAATCAAAACTTGGTGAAGAAGAATTCAAAACTTGGTTAAGAAGAATTCAAAACTTGGTGAAGAAGAATTCAAAACTTAATGAAGAAGGTGTTGGAGCCGTGAGGATGGGGAAAAGCTTGGTCAATTTGTCCAATGGCATTTGGTAGAAATTGTCATAAAAAGACAAGGGTATTTTGGTCATTTCATAACAAAATTAAATGTTGCCATAAATGTGCCATTTATTGCCATTTATGATAGGATAAACTCGTCATAAATGCTCGTCAAGTCGGTCAATCCAATGTCTCTGCTACTTCGCCGACTTCCCGATTCATCTGACTCAGGCTCTGCCTAGAGACATCTCGACGTATAGGCCCGCAACAAACATAATATTTTAATTTTTTTTCCAAAATTTTCAAAACTTCCAGTATCGTAGTAAATATGATAAAAATATTTTTCATCTCGTTCACGACTCAAAATTAGGTCTTCTGAGCAGTAAACTTTTACTGTCAGTGAAAACACAGAAAACAGCAGACCGGCTTCCGTCTGAGTTTTCAACCAAAAACTTCCCCGTAACCTTATGAAAATAAGTATAACAAGGAAATGACCTTGGTTTATCCAAAATCATTTTCTAAGTCTCGGATAAAAAATATATATTTATATATTTATTACCGATATTACGAAACAGCGAAAATCGGGGTGTTACATTACTACCCCACTAAAAAAAAAATTTCGTCCTCGAAATTTCGTCACTCGAAACTTAAACAGAATTTTGTAATCCCATCTTAACCATAAGATTTTACCTTGTCCTTCACATCACTTCATTCCTCTTATTCTATAACACAATTCATTCTTATGTCATTCCTACATATCCGTACTATCCTCAAAATTTCATCAGAGTCTACCACACTTGAAAAACAAAATCAAAACTTAATCACTTCTCTTATCAATATGGTTCCACCAGAAACATTATTCAAATCATCTACTCTGAATATTATCACTAATACCAACAATATCTACATAGCACCACGTATCAACTCCCTACTCAAAATATTTAATCATAGTCTTAGTTTCTATTCATTATAATTCACTACTCCAATTTAATATCACCTCACGCATTTCATCCTCAAAATAACTTCATTGCATATCTTAATGCAATTAAACCAAAAGGGATTATAGATTAGAATTATCTAATCCTTAACTTTCGAACTTTCCTATCAACTTAATTTTACTCAAGAACTTCTCTTTTTCGTTCACATTCAACTTAGGTAAAACCACCATAGACACCTTTCTGTAATTCCTTCCAATCATACGATTAAATCTTAACGATGATCATTGTATCATTATCCTGGTTCCTTTAGCAAACTCTACCTCGATCACGATAAGATCCATTGTAATCATCTCACTCAATAATGTTGAACTTAAGGGTTCTCATAATACCATTCACATTTTATACATTAACAAAACTCCTATCAATTCTGGTTCGTCCTACCATAGAGATGACAAAAATTAGATACCACACTATCTCCCAACTAACCTGCTAAAGATAGGTCACCTCATTCCTTATCCATCCCACGGAGGATGATCAGATGGATTTAGCCTCAACTTAGTCCTCAGCACTTAAACTTAACCGACACACGTTAATAAACTTTCGTTTCTCATCTGAAACAACACTTGAAGATACTCCACGAAGTCTAAACAATTCTCCGATACTTGATACACTATTCGGTTCACTAAATCTGCTTGTGGATCTTAACTCGTAAGAAGATGTAAACTTCACCAGTTGATCAACGATCACTTGAATTCAAACAAGACTCATGCAGGTCTTCAGAAAACTCATAACAAAGATTGAAGGAATGCCAACATCTCAACAAGGAAGGTCTCAATTGTACATCTTGATGTGGAGATATCCAACTCACGACTGATGAAATAAGTCACACATCGACAACATTTGGAAAGTACGTAGAATTAAGATGATCAATGACAACAAGCACTTTCGAACGACAATAAGACATGACCTTAATGATCATAAAAGAATTTCTCAAGAAAAGAAATTTTTCTGGATTTCACTTTCACATTATCATAGAACATAATTTCATTAATTTGAAGGATATTGGAACATCCAGTATGGAAAAAGATCATTCCATCAGGTTCGTGGGTGTAAAAATGCATGATCAATACACATTTACAAACATGAATCTAATAAAGTTCATTCTTCCACAAGAATCTTCCAACGGATTCAAAGAATCAAGGGGTGAATAATGTCTAATCCCAAAAGGATTAATTCTTATTCTTAATACAAAGAATTTACAAAATGATGACTTTCACCTCTATCAAAAATAGAAGTGACGAAACTAGGTTTCACCAAGAAACTTCTACTATCACGAAATTATCTGGGTTATAACTCAAGAAAAATAGTCATAACCACTTTTCTCATCAAAGTGTGAAAGTATCCAGACCAATCGACCAATTCACTCAAATGTCTAATACATCGAGGATCATTTAGAAATGTGAGTACGACTTCTCATAACAAAGAAATGAATAACTGGAAATTTATGAATCAGCATAACTAATTCATGAGTCCTGACGGATTTCAAATTAAAATCAGAAAATATGTCTGGCACATACCAACTTCACCGTTGTGATTATCTAATACAATCACAGGATTTGAGAAATAATTGTCAACTGACAAACACAAGAGAATCAAAGAGTACAATGAAGAGTTCCTTAAATCAAGAAACACTCACCCAAGATCGAAAATCCACTCGATTCGTCTTGGTTCCAACCAACATACACGTCTTTCTAGCCAAGCTTAGTATGACCACCTTGAATTGGGAACAATCCTGAACAACTTAATCAATCGATCCAACATACAAAAGGTTGATCTTTCCTCATAAACTGAGTTGACGATGCAAAACCTTAGATAAGTCATCACTCCAATCTGGTAATACCTTGTCTTCAAGTCAATCTTTGAGTAGTCGACAACTCCTCAAAATAGATTTACCAAATCAACTACGCAAGTCAGAGAATACTTGTCCATCATTCGTCCTTTTACCGGGTCGCCGAAATCTACACAAAGTGACACAACCTCCACACTACAATTGGTGCTTCACAAGGAAAACACTCGGTCTAACAAACGATTCAGACCACCGATCTTTCAGTTGAATCGAGTCGTCCAACTCGCTTCAACATTGTAGGCAACATCCTACACAAAGTGACAAAGATCTGATCGAATCCAGAAACTAGATCAATCAAAAATCAATGTCCTTTGCTAACCGTAAACCTAGAATATTTCCAGGAAACACTCCCGGAAAAATCCTTTACACAAACACCTTGTTTCGAATGTCTGACACGATTCGCAAGGATAATCGAATGTCATATTCGAACCCAAGTAACACTCAAGATCTATGGTCTCCCAGGACATAAAATCCTTGGAAAAACCATCAAGAAAACATATACTTGTGCTTCAACACACATTGCTTCAACAAGAAACAATTCAAACAAGAACCAACCAGAGATCACACAACAAAAACTTAACAGACCTATTCCCCAAAGATCCCGAAAGACTCGACCAGCTCTGATACCACTCTGTAACACCCTCCCCTGGGCATTACTTAAGTAACACGTGCGACAATAAAATTAAAATATGATTTGCTGGTGCTTTCAGAAAATAACTTATATAAGTACATAAGTGTCTGAAATTGGGTGTAAAATTTTTTTTGTCACGACTCCATACCTAAGCCTTGATCGACACATAAACCTACTATCATGGCTTGGCAAGCCTATGTAGTTTAAAGAATATACTTAAATACAAAATAGTAGTTTTACAAAAATTTCGACAGAGTCTCCTCTGTAATTCGGACATCCCAGGGTAAAATAACACCTGTTAAAATATTTACAATTTCTTTCCAGAATTCCAGTTACACTAAATTCAACCAGGCATCAATACATAAAAATAATAGTTATAGCCATAAGCTTTACAAAACCAAAAGAAATATCTTAGATTTTCATTCTAAAGATATGCTCTCCGAGCTATAGACAATTCCATTTTAAAATAAAGGCTCTCTGAGCCAAACTCGTACATACCATCAAATTAATATAAGTCTCAACCCTAAGCTGGTCGTTCTAAAAGTTATTCCGCAAGTAATACCTCATCAAGCAACTACATCTAAGTCTCTGAGTGACTTAGAAAGACTCCTCTCCACCATCTGTGATAGAGTACCCAGGGTACAATATCGAACTTAGAAGAATCCTGAAATGTTTATAAGGGTGAGATACCGACAAATGGATATATCACACAACAACCATACACATGATACATGCATCACATAATCATATAAGTATTTTAAATCATGCATATACATAACATAACAGTGTTATAACAAAGGGTCTCAAACCCGAACAATCGGTTTTATAAAGAGAATGCATGGAACTTCAATATTCAACTCTATTTTGATACCTAATCTCCCGAGATCCCACAACTTTCTGTTTCGTTTCAAGCTGATCAGGCTCGCACATGACGCATCGTAAAAACGAACAAAACAATGCCCAAGAAAATAAATGGTGCACATCCCCATTCCCGATAGGATGTTCATGCCAGCACCTAACACAATTGTGCACATCCCCATTCCCGTTAGGATGCTCATGCAAAGCAACGACACAATTGCGCACATCCCTATTCCCGTTAGGATGCTCATGCAAAGCAATGACACTATTCCATAATTAGAAAATAGCGGCACATCACATAACACACTGGTCTCACTCAGATATGCCAGGGTTATAAATCAAAATTTGACTCATTGTTCTCACACATGTACAGAGCCACAATGGTCACTGCGAATTATGGAATTTATTTTCCATAACCTATTGCGTCACTCAGATTGCAATAGTTAACGCATAAAATTGGACACTCAGTCCTATAAAAGATACATTGATCCCCTCCGGACCTCAATGATCATCATCTCTTGGCACGTCTGCCATATACATTGATCCACTCTGGATTCAATGCCCATTTACATGACACAATTGCCATTGAATGCATGAGAAAAACTTTTATTCTCATTTGTTTTCTTTGTCGTAATAATCTTTCCTCGTCGAAGCACAAAGCTTAACGACCTTGCTTAATTATTTTAATTAAGACTTTTCACTTAAAACAAATACAGGACACACAGTCCAAATCTTTTAATCTCAACACAGGACACACAGTCCGAATGCTCAATCACGATGCCCTTAAACCGATGCACCAGTTTTAGGCTCGCGGATATGGAACTCACACTGTCCACATCAACTTAGGACACACAGTCCAAAAACAAAACTTTACAGGACACTCCGTCCCCTGACACAGATCCTTGATCTACGTGTCCATACAACACTAGAACCCCGACGTCTCGGTTTCTAGGCCAATTTATCAACTTGTAAAACATTTCGCTCAGTGAAAATCAAAACCAAAACAAAACCTCGGTCACTTATCCAAGTAACCGGAACGTTTCCAAAATTATTTGGGAGAAAATCCTTTTCCTTTGCAAAAATCTTTTCTAAAACATCTAGGAAATTCATTTGTATTTGAAATTCATTGATGGAATAAAGTTAAATATTTTCAAAAGGTCTTTCCTTCATAAAGTACACCGTTCGAAAAGGTTTTCTCTCGTACAAAACTTTTTATCATAAAAATATAGTTTCCTTCAACTCAAAATCACTTTAAAATTTTTCTAAAACAATAGAATCTTATTCTTCTGAAGTAAGCACTTTATACAAGGAACTTTTATAAGTGAACCCAAAACTTTCAAAATTCTATTCAAGGCTTATTAAGGCTTTTAATCCTTATCATTATTAGGCACAGACTCAAGTCTGGCTTCTCAAACTTCAATCAACAACAATAACATCACAGTTAATCATGTATATATAATTCATATATATCACGATTAATCACATATATATAATTCACAACACTTTAAAGCAACAAATATTCAATCTCTAAGTAATAACCACAATGGTTCAACATAAACAAGTTATTCAAGTATTGGCTAAACATCACAATAATATTCACAGAAATCAATTACACACATGCATATAGTTATTGAATATCCCTAGGTAACTCCCCTTACCTGTTGAAGACTCGAACTAAAGGTTTCAAATAATCTCCCGATTTGATCCGGTTTCCTCCGTCGGCTTTAGGTCAAACCAACTCGATCGATTCCTTCATAACGAATTGCAACCAAAATAAATCAAAATCAAACAACAACACACTTAAATCAATGGGGGTAGGGTTCGGCTTCACCAAATTTTCTAGGTTAGGAAACTTAAAATTTGATTAACTTAGGGATTAATGATCCACAAGTTACTTAAGCATGATTAATTATTTTAACCATGATTATGAACCAAGAACATGAACTAAAACTCATCTAGTTCCAAGAACTAGGGTTTCGGCCAAGGGCTGAGTTTGGAGTTAGAAATCTCTAAAATTTCTCAACTCTTGGATTTAATCAACATACAAAACCTTAGAGTTAGATTCAAGTGTTACAAACAACTTTTGAATCATAAAACCAACAAGTGCTCATACCTAGGGTTTCGGTTTTAGAAGAATCGAATAGGCTCAAGTTTGATTTTTTGATCTTCTATATACTTGAATACAAGAACTATCAAGATATAATCATGAATCAAGACATGAAATTGAAACAAAACCTAAGAACACCATATTGACCTAGATTCGGCCCAGTCCAGAAATTAGGGAAAGAAATTTCTCATGATCTTATGCTTCTAGATGATGAAAATAGAGATGATTATAAGATCATAGCAATTGGTTTCATGTCAAAAGGATTTTTCTAGAATTAGTTATGAATTTTTGAATCTAGCTTCAAGAATTTTAAACAAATGAAGAACATGTTGATCAAAGGCATAAACTCAAAAATCTTGTGAAGAGAAAAGCTTAGAATAGCAAGATTAAGAGAGACTACCTCTTGATGATCAAAGAAAATGATGATTTGGATGATGTTCTTCAAGGTTTCTTATGGTGTTCTTGAGAAACTTAAAGAAGAATATGAACATAGTTAGGGTTTTAGAACAGTTTTAGTATTTTGGGTGTATCTCTCAACATACTTATCCGTTTTGGATGATCTTTATGTCGTTGGAAAGAAGACAGAAATATGAACAACTTTCATGTTGAAAGTTTTTCGAAATTCAAAATAGAAACTGATCAGAATTGCTATGCAAAATCGGACGAGTTATGAACTCTTTGGATCAAAGAATCATGAAAATGGAAAAATGGCTTAAGGAAGAAGACAGCCTATTTAAATGAAGAAGAAATCAATACTTGGTGAAGAAGAAATCAAAACTTGGTGAAGAAGAATTCAAAACTTGGTTAAGAAGAATTCAAAACTTGGTGAAGAAGAATTCAAAACTTAATGAAGAAGGTGTTGGAGCCGTGAGGATGGGGAAAAGCTTGGTCAATTTGTCCAATGGCATTTGGTAGAAATTGTCATAAAAAGACAAGGGTATTTTGGTCATTTCATAACAAAATTAAATGTTGCCATAAATGTGCCATTTATTGCCATTTATGATAGGATAAACTCGTCATAAATGCTCGTCAAGTCGGTCAATCCAATGTCTCTGCTACTTCGCCGACTTCCCGATTCATCTGACTCAGGCTCTGCCTAGAGACATCTCGACGTATAGGCCCGCAACAAACATAATATTTTAATTTTTTTTCCAAAATTTTCAAAACTTCCAGTATCGTAGTAAATATGATAAAAATATTTTTCATCTCGTTCACGACTCAAAATTAGGTCTTACGAGCGAAGAACTTTTCTTGTCGGTGAAAACACGAAAAACAATGAGACCAAACCCCGTCTGAGTTTTCAACCAAAAACTTCCCCGTAACCTTATGAAAATAAGTATAACAAGGAAATGACCTTGGTTTATCCAAAATCATTTTCTAAGTCTCGGATAAAAAATATATATTTATATATTTATTACCGATATTACGAAACAGCGAAAATCGGGGTGTTATAGGTTCCATCTAACTCCTCAGCAACTGGTTCCTCCATCGGGTCTTCTCGTACGATCACATCATAAATAAAATACAACACACACAAAGATATAGGGGATAAGAAACATTTCTATCATCAAAAGCGGTAAAGAGTCATAGCATATCATACAATAAATGTCAGAGACAATCAACTTACATAACTAACAAATCATCCTCGAATTAGTTTACCATCCTCTACCCCAACCTCACACAACTACACTTTTATACTGACGTGGCCACCACTAATCCTGTCACACATTCCTCGTTAGGAATGTCAGTCAGTCGTCCAGGTGACGCTTTCCCAACGCCGGTGCACATTCTCATCCATGGTGAGAATGCTCATGCAAAGCAATGACACTATAGCAGCATAGTACCGTCGGTGCACACCCTGGTTCTCTCTAATCTCTATCAAGGGTGCTCATGCATAGCAATGACACTATAGTTGCACAACTTGAATTCTAAGGTGGAACGGTCTAACGAGAACTCTTGACCTCGTATATTCCAAATATACGGTTGTGAACAACAACGTAAACACATGAATATCACTAACTCATATCAGTAATATCCTAGTGCCTTAACCTTCCATCAAAGCCTTAACACATATTCTATGTCACCACTTCTCTTTGAAATAATTAGTTTAGGCTAGGCACCTCTAAGTCACCATTTATCCTCACACCCAAAACAAATAACTACCTCTCGAACAACATATATATCTTTGCTTAAAATCCACTAAGCACAATATTAAGAACCAGGCAGATCATGCATAACATAACATTAGAAAATATTTGAATCCAGTAAACCATAAAGTCAGACTCTGTCACGGCCGTGACAAGCATCAAAGGCAAGCATTTCTACAACACAGAACCTGTCACGGCCTGGCCATGACAACCATCACGGTCGTGACAGACAACAAACATCCTCAATATCATAAATATTCAAACACCAAAATAATACGTCACATGCAGATGGAATACCTCAACCAGCGTATCACAGTAAATTCAACAACATAAAGTCATACATCCTCAATATCATATAATCAACCTAATGCCGATAAGCCTACAATCCCCAAATCACCATTGGTTTTACAGAAAAGGTTTCCAATGTGATTTTGGTCTTGTCGATTACTCAACTACTAGTAGGGTTTATGTCGCCCTACATAATCATTATATAATATACTACTTATCGTTTCCGACGATGGAATGGTTCTTTCCCCACCCGAGCTACCACCAAAATCCTGAACTCGACGTTCTTTGCTATCACACCACAGCTTAATAGTTTCACCTTGAACCAAACAACATAACTATAATTATTCAAACAAAAACCATCTATGACACTTTAGGGCTAGGTTCAGCCAAGGCTAAGAAAATAGGTTTAGGGTTATCTTCTTAATGCCATCTTTTGGATCCTAGTTACTAGAGTCTTAACTAACATAGATTACTTATTATAAGACTAAAATTTGAAACAAAATCATCTAACCTTTAGGGTTAGGGTTTCGGCCATGTATAGTAAAATAGGCTAGAATTATTTTTGATTACAAAGTCTTGGATTATCACTCCAGGGATTTCAAGTAGCTTATTTCAAGTCATCATCCAAGTTAAAGTTGAATAAAACTCATCTAACCCCTTTAGTATAGGATTCGGCCAAGACATAAAAATAGGGTTAGAAGTTTCTTTTTCTTTACATACTCTTAGATTTAAAACCTAAAAACCTTAGATAGCCTAGAACCATCATCATTTATGCAAAACTTTGAAGAAAACTCATCTAGCCCACTTATGGCTAGATTCGGCCTTGTAAAGAAAAATAGGAAGGAAAATGATTTTGATTACATACTCTTAGATGTTGATAGGAGAGGACATATTAAGGTCATAGAAATTGGTTTCACATTAAAATAATTTTTCTACAATTTTCCAGAAATATTTGAAATTCTAGATCCAAGAATGAAAAACTCATGAAAACTTGATGATAATGACTTGGAAACAAGAAAATCAATGAAGAACATGATGTTTATTTATCAATAAGAGTAAGGTATACCTCTTAGATATTGGAAAATTGAAAGGAATGGATCAAGTCCTTCACAAAATTGCTTGAAGTGTTCTTGAGAAAAGTGGAAAATGAAGAAAATGAAGAAGATGAAGAGAATGAAGGTGTGAGTGAAGGGGCTGCGGTTTTGTTGTATATATAGGCTATATCTTAGGCCGTGTTTGGTTTATTAGATGTTGGATTAATAGCTTTTGTGATTATTTAATTAATATAAGCTTAACCATAGTTAATAATTAACTTAACTAGGGTTACTTTGCTAACTATGGTTAATAAATATGTGGCTCACATTTAATGGAGGGTGTGACTGATTTTATACCACACAAACTAACCATGGTTCCTTAACCATGGTTAAAATCTAACTTAACTTTGGTTAGGTTAAGCTAAAAGGGCATTTTGGTCATTTCACCTAAATTTGCATTTAATGCTTCATAAATGCTTGGTGAGTCATGGTGGTGACTCACCCCATGACTCAGCTCCTCCGGTGTTTGATTTTGTCTCTGCACCTCCCTTCTCGACTACGTCTATTCCCCGATTAGGGTTTTACGTCCGTATAAAAGCGTAATATTTCGTTTTCGACTGAAAATTTTCAAACTATCCAAACTCGTTGGAAATATGATTTAAATATAAACCATTTCGTTCATGAGTAAAAATTAGGTTCTCTGATCATTAAAATCTTACTGTCGGTGAAAACATCGACTGTTTTTCGTCCGAACTTTTACCAAAATTCACCTGAATAAACATAATATTTTATTTATGATCAGAAATTTGGAAAGTAGGATTAATCACAGACATAGTATAAAAAAATCTACAAATTTCAGTTTTCGGGCCAAATTAGGGTTTTCTGTCAGTATAAAATTATACTGTTAGTTAAAAAACGCAGACCGGTTTCCGTCTGAGTTTTAAACCCAAAATTTCACCGTAATCATCTACCATAAGAGAGACTATGAATATGATTTTATTTTACTTAAAATCACTTTCTAACTCTCAAATTAAAATATAATTAATTATATTTTAACCGGTTAAACAGCGTAATTAAAAATCAGGTTGTTACATTACTACCCCTCTTAGAAAAAAATTCCGTCCTTGGAATTTCTTAACTCAAAACTGGGTAACGTCTTACAAATGTTTCTTAATCTAAATATCATATATCGTATTTCTCATCGCTGTCTCCCCTTAAATGACAGCGATAACTTCATAACATAATTCATTCTTAAATCATTCTATTTATCCTCGAACTTATTCATCACTATATTCTATTCATTGTTCTTAACCTTTCCAACTTGATCTAACATCCTTAAAGTAAATAATTAAAACTTAATCCTTTCCTCTTCTTAATACTGGTCCACCATAAATCCTTAGTTCAACATCTA
Organism: Sophora flavescens; assembly: GCA_030762895.1. Taxonomy (NCBI): domain Eukaryota; kingdom Viridiplantae; phylum Streptophyta; class Magnoliopsida; order Fabales; family Fabaceae; genus Sophora; species Sophora flavescens. Next base: position 84,714,805 of record CM061064.1, read on the forward strand.
CCTCTAGCAATCAACACCACAATCAAGTCCAACATCTAACTTCCACCATTACCCGCAATTAACACCACAATCAATTTCAACATCTAACTTCTACAATTAACACCGCAATCAATACTACCCTAACTTCCTACTTCATATATCCAATCACAGTCTTAGTTCCTTAGAATGTATTTCACTATTCTAGGTTATATCAAAATCACACATCTTTTTGTAATATATCTTTTGCAGCTTTGCAATCAATTCGAAGTAAAAACCTTTTATTTATTAAATCATCCTGGAATTTGGTGATACATAGCACTATAGATAGAATTTCCTTTTTAATAGTACTATATTTCTCTTGAGACTGTATCCAAAGACCAGAGTGAAATCTGACAACTTGTTCGACTTTTGACTGTGGAAGGATCTGGAGTAGGATACCACCATATCCTAAATCCGATGCATCTGTTTGAACTATTAGACTAGCATCGGGATGAGGAATTCCTAGACAAGGAAGAGACTTAACATCCTTTTTTATGTCTACGACTAATCTAGTTAACTCATCAGACCATGGTTTAGGATTTGAGGTTTTCCTCAGCCTAGAATAAAGAGGCTTACACTTAATCCTAATATTTGGGATAAATTCTGAGACATAATTTAAACAACCTAAAAAGCGTTGTAATTGTTTTTTTATCAGTTAATTCATTTGGAAACTTTTCAGGAAAAGTGATGCTTCTGCTTATCGGTGTTATTGTTCCTTGATGGATTTCATGATCCAAAAATCTTATTTTTGTCTGAAATGGTTTTATCTTTTTGGCAGATATAACCATTCCATTTATTTTTATAGTTTCTTTAAAAATATTAAGATGTTTAAAATGTTGATCTAATGATTGTGAAAAGATTAAAACATCATCAATATAAACAATGGTAAATTCTGAATGAGGATTCAAAATGTCATTCATTATGTGTTGAAATTCAGAAGGTGCATTTTTTAATCCCATTGGCACATTACATTCAATTCGAAATGACCAAAGGGAACTGTGAAAGCAGTTTTATATTTGTCTTATTCTTCTAACTTTATTTGATAGAATCCTGATTTCATATCAAATTTTGAAAAGATTATTCCATCATCTAATCTTTTTACCAAACCCTTCTGCACCGCATGTTATAAGCGCTTCAAGATAAGCAATTAATAAAATTTAGTCATGATCATACTGGATAAAATAAAGCGTCCATCCATGGGTAGAAAAGTCCACATGAACTAGTTCTCAAATCGCGAAAAATAAAACGAGTTTAAAACAATTTAACATAGCAAAGAAATAAACATATCCCAACCCCGATGTCACATACAGAGCTGGTATAACCGTTTCAGAATAAATTCACGGAATACAAACTGAAAACTAACTAACTGAACATAAAAACAAGCCCTAACTATGAGTGGTGGCTCCTCAGAGTCACTCCTCTCCAGGCTGCTCGTCATCCTCTGCAAGGTGCCAATTAGGCCAAACAACAAACAAATAATGGGGAGTAAGAATCATGTAATCATAATAGCAAGGAGGTAGGAAGTTAAGTAAAACATACAAGCATGGCACCAACGTAAGCATATATCAACAACATGTATAAACATACATCAACCTCATCAACATCAAGCATGCTATACAGTGCAATGTAGTCCTACTCCGCTAAACCAACAATGCATGTGGATCCACTACACTCGAGATGGACGACTTCGGAGTTACATATCCACATTGAGAATCTACCCAACGTCGGAGAATCTATTCCTTGGATAGACAACGCATCAAACCAACGGATGCCTCGTCACGGGGGCGCAAGGAGAATCTACTCCAACCGTGGATGGTCAGATCGCCGTACTCTAGGACGACATCCCCAATGTTGAACATCCCTCAACAACAACAACAACTCCGGTGCAATGCGTATGCAACACAATGACCACGGACAACCACCACCTCTATAACTCCAACGGAATCAACCGAATACATCAGCGGAATCGACGGCAGCGGAACCGCAACACCTTTAACCAGCGGAAACTACCGTAGCAGAATCGACTGCAACATCTTAGACCCAAACCGTGGAGTCAAGGCCCCCCTTGGGACAAACTCTCGGTCCCTAAGGTACAACATCAATAACACCTTAGACCCAAACCGCGGGGTCAAGGTCCTCTTGGCCACAAGGCACCAAGGTACAACTCAAACAACTTGTGGTAACCCAACGGTTACCGGCTTAACCATCTTAATTAATCTTTAATTAAGTTATCTAGTCTTCATCATTAATTAACTAAGTCATGGGGAAGATTGGGGTTAAAACCCCTGTTTAAGTCCTTAATCTCATATTCTGTCCAGAGGGGTGAGCACAATCGTGCTTAACCCCAGCACGGGCGTGCTGCCACTTAAATGGAGCACGGTCGTGCTTCCTTTATGAGCACGGTCTTGCCGAGCTGCACGGGCGTGCTTACTGCGCGACCATTTTCCAGAATTCAAACTGGGAGAACGGCTCAATGCACGACAGTACAGTTCTAGGCAGAGTCCTAACACAGTTCCTTAACCAATTTTTAGGGTGTTTAAACCTATTAATCTCTAACTCATTTTAGAACCTAATTTAACCAATTAAGGTTTTTAACATTTTAACCATCAACTCAACAGTCATAGCATCAACTATACAACCAACATAACATCAACAACCAACATCGTAATAACAACAACAATCATCATACTATCATGTTCATATTAAGGCAACCAAGATAAATATTAACAACATGTCATGAACATGGAGCACATACAAATAACATACCAAAATAGCCAAGAACATACCATCACCAAACAATACAATTTAACATGTTATTCATTCATACACATAAAACAACACGGGGTTATGGGAACCCCTTTACTTTACACTAACCCCAAGCCTATGAATACACTACCCTTCTTCCCATACCTGGAATAAAGATCACGATTCAAAAGAGAGAAAGAAGATCCACTTGGGTCCTGACTCACTAGCTCTTGTATACAACCTCAAGAACGATAAAGAAACACTTTGGTTCAACTTTAAGATCAAGAAATTAAAAGGAAATGATCAAGAACTTGAAAGAAAGAACACAATCTCATATCAATGCAAATAATAATATATTAATATACATATTATCATATGCAATAATATATACACATATATAAAAATATCAAACATATCAAACATATATCTGCCAGAACTAACACATATAAACATAAGGGTGAATCTTGAGGTGTTACAATTCCACCCCCTTATAAAAATTTTGTCCTCGAATTTTCGATCACCTTAACTGGTTAAACTTTCATCAATTAGGCGCATACGTTGGGTTGAGTCCATGGACTTGGAGGCTCCAGCTCCATCACGCTTCCGCTGCGCACTCTGATTCCTGCTACCATCCTTCTTCTTCACCAACAACACATGTGCTCCCCACGGAGACACGCTAGGCCTAATGAACTGCTTCTTCATCAGGTCTTCCAACTCTTCCTTCAACTTAGCTAGCTCTAGAGGAGACATCCTATTGGGTGCTATGGAGATTGGCCCAATGCCAGACACTAAGTCTATGGCAAACTCAATATCTCTCTCTAGGGGTAAGTTATAAACATCCCTCGGAAACACTTCAGGAAAGTCTCGCACAACAGGCAAGCTAGCGACATCAGGAGGGCTGCTCTCTACTTCCAGGGAAGCTATCATCATGTACATTTGGGCTTCGTCTTTCATCGAAGCTTGAACTTTGCTGGTAGAGGGAAGGTCCGGATTCTTAGACTCCGTTGGAGTTCCAAAAACTAAGGTCTTATCAAAACATATAAAAGGAACATGGTTGGAAGATAACCAGTTCATCCCAAGAATATCATCGAGCGGTTTTAAAAAAAGTAAGCGCACAAGATCAGCTGCAGAGTTCATATTAGCAAGAGATAATAGAACTACCTTCCTAAACACAAGAAGCACCTGAAGGCTCCTTCGATCGTTCAAGACAAACCGCCAAATGCAGTAAGTCAAGCCAAAACAAAGCTATAGGTACTTAGTATCATGTAACATTGTCTATATAAATATAGACAATTCAAACAAGAGTCACACAACAGACTCATACCACACCCGGACAGGGCCGAATTGCTCTGATACCACTAAATGTGACACCCTTCTACCCCGCATGTTATAAGCACTTTAAGATAAGCAATTAATAAAATTTAGTCATGATCATACTGGATAAAATAAAGCGTCCGTCCATGGGTAGAAAAGTCCACATGAACTAGTTCTCAAATTGCGGAAAATAAAACGAGTTTAAAACAATTTAACATAGCAAAGAAATAAACCTATCCCAACCCCTATGTCACATACAGAGCTGGTATAATCGTTCCGGAATAAATCCATAGAATACAAACTAAAAATCAACTAGCTGAACATAAAAACAAGCCCTAACTTTGAGTGGCGACTCCTCAGAGTCACCCCTCTCCGGGCTACTCGTCATCCTCTGCAAGGTGTCAATCAGGCCAAACAACAAACAAATAATGGGGAGTAAAAATCATGTAATCATAATAGCAAGGAGGTAGAAAGTAAAGTAAAACATACAAGCATGGCACAAACGTAAGCATATATCAACAACATGTATAAACATACATCAACCTCATCAACATCAAGCATGTTATGCGGTGCAATGCAGTCATACTCCGCTAAACCAACAATACATGTGGATCCACTAAACTCGGGATGGACGACTTCGGAATTACATATCCACATTGAGAATCTACTCAACGCCGGAGAATCTACTCCTTGGATAGCCAACACATCAAACCAACGGATGCCTCGTCACGGCGGCACAAGGAGAATCTACTCCAACCACTGATGGCCAGATCACCGTACACTAGTACGACCTCCCCTGTGTTGAACATCCCTCAACAACAACAACAACTCCGATACAATGCGTATGCAACACAATGACCATGGACAACCACCACCTCTATAACTCCAACGGAATCAACCGAAGACATCAGCGGAATCGACCGCGGCAGAATCTACCGCAACACATTTAACCAGTGAAATCTAACGCAGCAGAATCGACTGCAACACCTTAGACCCAAACCATGGAGTCAAGGCCCCCCTTGGGACAAACTCTCGGTCCCTAAGGTACAACATCAATAACACCTTAGACCCAAACCACGGGGTCAAGGCCCTCTTGGCCATAAGGCACCAAGGTACAGCTCAAACAAATTGCGGTAACCCAACGGTTACCAGCTTAACCATCTTAACTAATATTTAATTAAGTTATCTAGTCTTCATCATTAATTAACTAAGTCATCATTTGTAGTTGGGGAGTATTGGGGTTAAAACCCCTGTTTAAGTCCTTAATCTCAGATTCTGTCCAGAGGGGTGCTGCCACTTAAGTGGAGAACGGTCGTGCTTCCTTTCCGAGCACGGTCGTGCTCAGCTGCACGGTCGTGCTCCTCTGCTGCACGACCGTACTTACTGCGCGATCATTTTCCAGAATTCAAACTGGGAGCACGGGCGTGCTCCCTGTTCAAAACGATCGTGCTCAATGCACGACAGTACTGTTCTGGGCAGAGTCTTAACAAAGTTCCTTTACCAATTTTTAGGGTGTTTAAACCTTTTAATCTCTAACTCATTTTAGAACCTAATTTAACCAATTAAGGTTTTTAACATTTTAACCATCAACTCAACAGTAATAGCATCAACTATACAACCAACATAACATCAACAACCAACATCGTAATAACAACAACAATCATCAAACTATCATGTTCGTATTAAGGCAACCAAGATAAATATTAACAACATGTCATGAACATGGAGCATATGCAAATAACATACCAAAATAGCCAAGAACATACCATCACCAAACAATACAATTTAACATGTTATTCATTCATACACATAAAACAACACGGGGTTATGGGAACCCCTTTACTTTACACTAACCCCAAGCCTATGAATACACTACCCTTCTCCCCATACCTGGAATAGAGATCACGATTCAAAAGAGAGAAAGAAGATCCACTTTGGTCCTATCTCACTAGAGCTTGTCTACAACCTCAAGAACGACAAAGAAACACTTTGATTCAACTCTAAGATCAAGAAATTAAAAGGAAAAGATCAAGAACTTGAAAGAAAGAACACAAGGGACAAGGAGCACGAATTTTACCTTTTCTAAAGTCCCAAACATCAAGCACAATGAACCCCTATTCGTAGCGATGTTCTTCTATCAAGAAGTAGTGAAGAACGGTGCAATAATGGGTTCCATAGAGAGAGTTTTAGGGAGAAAAACCTTAAGGATTCAAAGAGGAAGGAGGGAGGCAGTTTTCTGAGTGTTGGGATCATGTAAACTAGATTTAGGTCGAGTCTAATGGTATATATATGAGTTTGGGTCATAACGGGTTCCTATTTCAGGCCAAACCGTATACAGTTCGGTATTTTGATCATAACCTGAGTTACAAGTTTCCGATTGAGGTGTTCTTTGTGTCTTTAGAAAGCTTAGAGAAATATCTACAAATTAATGTGTAACGATCGAATCCTAATTCGGACTCCAAGATGGTCAAAAGTTCGATGGAAGTTTAGCGACATAATTGGTAGTTATTCCTAGATAGGATCCTTAGGAGATTATGATAAGATTTTAAGATATAAACAAAAAAAGGATGATCCTATATCTATAAGTACTCGAATCTGATTGATTTAGGGGTTAAAATCAAAGAATAACACCATCTCTATTTAAATACTAAATCACACGATATCTTATCATATCATACTTAATCGCTTAGTATTAATAAAATCACATATCATATATTAACATATAAAATCAAACATTAAGAGATACAATCTCATATTACTACAAATAATCATATATTAATATACATATTATCATATGCAATAATATATACACATATATAAAAATATCAAACATATCAAACATATATATGCCAGAACTAACACATATAAACATAAGGGTGAATCTTGAGGTGTTACAGGTATACTACAGGCATGTATGAAAAGTCTAAGAAACTTAGAATGAATAGGCTTTAATACTCGGGTGCACTATACCCATGTACGCGAATGATATAAAGCTCTGAGTTCAAACCATGTTTCAAAATTTCAAATCCTCTCAAACCCACACTCTCTTCACCTAATCTCGCAACCCTAGCAGAGAAAACCTTAATCATTCTTGTTCCCTAACCTAACCCTAACATGGCAAGAACCAAAAATGCTGACCCATCACCTCAAGGCCAAGGAACCAACTAGTTCTAGGAGTTCTTAGGACTTAGAACCTGTTTTGAATTGTTTTTTGAAAGGCTAAATGCCTTGGTCTGTACTTAATTGATGGATTCTGTTTTAATTTCCTGCAACTATTCCTCTGTCATGAAAAATTTTATATGTTGTGTTTGAATATTTGAATGTTCACCTTCTCTACTGTGTTGGATGGTTGTTTCTTTACCTTTTTGATAATGCCAAAAGGGGGAGAAAATATATGTTTTAGAGAAAGGTTAGTAACAAATTAAATATGCATATATTGAGGGGGAGCTTATATGATTGAGGTGGGGGGGTAATCATATTATCATATCATTTTTTTCTCCTCTGCTCTGATACCATATGCTTTGATACTATGAATTATTAAGTTAACAAAAACACTTAGCTTCTGCTTACACTTTGATTTTATAATTTGTTAAAAAGGTTTGTCATAATAAAAAATGGGGAGTTTGTAAGACTCAATGACTTAAGTATTTTGATGTATGACAAATTCAATTTAATGTGTGTGCAAGTGTTTATGTCAAATTGCAAAGACAGGTATCAAGCAGTGATTAACAAGTTCAGTAAGCAATTCAAGGAGAATATTCAAAGAAGAACTTGAAGAAATCAAAAAGCTACATTGGAGAAATCAACAGAGCAATGACAAAGATCAAGGAATCATCAAGACAAGAGATTAAAGGAGAAATTTGACTTAAGTCTTAGACGTTTTTGTGTAAGAGAAGAAATCTCTTATTCACAAATAGCTCATTTAAAAATATGCATGAAGAAAATCATTTTTCATAATCTGCATTAGAAGGAATAAGTTTTAATGAAAATGATTTTTGGAAATTAAGAATATTATTTGTCAGTACAGCCATGTATTCAATGGATGTATGTCTGTTACTGTAACAAAAATGAATATAAGGTTTTTGATTCAGTACATAGATGTACTACACCTATGCACAACATGAAATCAAATCAATTATAAATGGTTAACTGAATACAACCCTGTACATATGCTATGTACGCGTGTATTCAAGTTTCTAGAAAATCTGATGTTCATTAGTACATAGATGTACTGAATGGGTGTATTGGTGGATTAACCAAGTTCAAGTTTTGGAAAAACGCGTACTGCCATGTACTACACAGGTGTACAGAAAGTATCAGTATGAAATTGGTTAATACATCCCTGTACTCAACCTCTATTCAAGAAACCTGAAACAACGTAATAGATTCTGTTATGATACTCAAATCTGTTTTTATTGATCCCAATGGCTATAACTTGTTTTCTATAAATGTTGGGATTGAAAGAACACTCAAAACATATCAGAATTACACGAAATCAATTTGAGAGATCAATTGTGGAAATCATTCATCATCTTTCTTGAGCTTCATTGTGAAAAAGAGTGTTTCATTCTCATTAGAGCTTCAATTTGTATATCTGACTTTTTGAGAGTTTAAATTCAAACGTTTTTCTTTCTATTTGATTGTAAGAGAGAGGGAGTCTCTCTGTGTGATTATGGTGAGGAATCCCTAAGGCTAGAAAGAACATTGGTTGAGGCTTTTCACAAGGGTGTGGTATCCCAAGGTGAAAGAGTGCTCTGTGGTGTAAAGGTCTTTCAAGCTACCCGGCTAAAGCTTGTTGTGTTAGTGTGTGAAAACCCACAGGTGGAATGGTGACTGGATGTAAGTCACAGTGGTGGTGACTGAACCAGTATAAAACTGATTGTGTGGTATGTCTAAACTCAAACTCTTTAATTTCTATCTTCTGCATATAACTGTGATCTTCTTGATATGCATAATCTGTATTGAACCTTGAGTAAATTGTAATAATAACTGTGTATTCAATTCTATTCTTAAGGATCAATATTTGAATTGAATCTTGCATCATATGTGATCAAATCCGAATATCTTAATTTATGTTTTTTAATCACTGAAACTGAAACCTGCAAGTTTGTTCTTGATTGTTAATGCTTGTATCTGAAACTTGCATAACATATTCTTAATATTTAAAGGCATAATCAATTTCTGTATCTGAGTTTGGACTTGAACATATTCTATGATTTACAAATTCTTAGTTAATCTTTCTTATCCTCATCGCCTTCTATTCAAGATTTCATAAAAAGCCCTTCACAGTTTTTGTAAACGATCTTGAGGCAACATAAAACTGAAAACTAAAGTTTTGTGAAACAAAAGTTTTTGAAAAGTTTTTAAGAGGGAATGATTTTAAGAAAACTAAATCCCCCCCACCCCACTCTTGAATCTTTGTAGCCAAAACAACAATTGGCATCAGAGCTGAATTCTTAAGTCTGGCTTAACAGCTATAAGAGTATGGCTTCCAATGACTGTTTGAATGAAGGGGCTTCCTTTGCTCGCCCTCTAGCCTTCAATGGAACTGAGTATATCTATTGGAAGGAAATGATGATAATCTTTCTTGAGGCAGTTGGTGTAGACATATGTGATGCAGTAGAAAATGGACCATTTGTCCCATCTACTGTAGATGCCAATGGTGCTCCAAGAAATAAGCCTAAAACTAAATGGAATGAGGATGATAACAAGAGAGTTCAATATAATGCACGCGCTAGGAATATTATAACATCTGCTTTAAACAGTGATGAGTTTTTCAGGGTTTCAAATTGCAAAACAACAAAGGAGATGTTGGATACATTGCAAGTGACACATGAAGGAACCACAGATGTGAAAAGGGCAAGAATGAACACCCTCACTCATGAGTATGAACTGTTCAGAATGAAACAAGGAGAGCCTATGACTGAAATGCAAGAGATTCACTCACATTGTCAACCAACTTGCTGGTCTTGGAAAAACTATATCAAATGAGGATCAAATCAACAAAGTTATGAGATGTTTGAGTAGGGAATTACAGCCTAAAGTCACTGCAATCTCAGAATCTAGAGATCTCTCATCATGACCATTTCCACGCTCTTTGGAAAGATACAAGAACATGAAATGGAGTTGACTAGATTGGTGCTAAGTGAAGAAGAAGACAAGAACAATAGAATCATCACATTCAATGTTGTAAAATCTATAAAGGTTGACAGAAAGCTTAAGAAGGAAAGAAACTTAAACGTGCATACATAGATTGGGAGGATAACAATCTTGGCTCATCGAATGATTCCAATGATGAAAAATAAAACTTGTGCTTAATTGCTCATCTTCATAAAGAAGATGATGAGGTAAATGATTCTAATCTTGATGAATTACCTTCTTATGATGAATTACAAAATGCTTTTGAAGAACTTCATAAAAAGAATCCATTAGACTTGCTAGATTGCTAATTAAGTCTAAGAAAATCATCACATGCCTAGAAGAAAAAATTCTGTTTTAAACAAAGAGCTAGATGAATTAAAAACAGAAAATTGTGCTGTAAAAGAAAGATCGGCTACTGTTTTGGAACCACCTATATGTGATAATTGTCCTAAGTTGGAGAAACATATAAATCATTTGAATGGTGATCTATCTAGAATTACTAGTGACAAAGACAACTTGAATGCATTACTTGGACAACAAAAAGAAATGAAAAACCAAGTTGATTTAGTGTACAAAATTGAGAGAAAGGCAAAAACCTTTAGAAAATTTCATGTTTCTCATTATGCTAATACATCACAATATGCTAGATGTCGTTATTGCAATAGAAAAGGTGCTTTCTGCAATTTGAGAAATAATTATTCATTGCAGATAAGGCAAATATGGGTTCCAAAAGGAACTTTATCATACTCTAACCATGAAGGACCCAAGAAAAGTTTGGTACCTATAGCACAAACATAAAATTATGTTCTGTAGGTGTGTTGGAAGGTCAAGAGCAAAAATTGGAATCATGATATAGAGCCTTCTCCAAACACAAATTGGGTAATAATAAAGAAAGAATATTGATTGAATATGTTTCCTAATTATCATTAGTAATGTTTGACTGTGAATCTTTGTGTTGACTTATATATCATTGTATAGTATGTCTACATTGTTCTATTAAAGTTATTTGATCTATCTTGGAATAATCATATGGGTTTTGTTTCACAAATTGAATATAAAAAATTGATGAAGCCTTGAATGATTTGTTTTGCTTGCTATGCAACAAGTAACTTTGAACATGATCTGTATCATAAGAACTTTATTCAAAGTGGAGAAATTGTGATTGAATATGTTGATACAACAAAGCAACTTGCTGATATTTTTACCAAGCCTTTGAACAAGGAAAGTTTCTTTTTCATTAGAAGAGAACTGGGGATAATTGATCAATCCTATATCCGATATCTGTTGAATGCGTTTGTATGTTTAAATCTTTGTGTGAATATATACCTTGTTATTGTATGATTAGTCTCTGAGATGATCTATCTGTGTGTGGTTAGAAGAGAGTTTCAGTTAAAAATAGACCAATCAGGTACGTCTATGTACTTAACCCATGTACATGATTAAAAACTGGAAATTTGTTTTATACATGGGTGTGATCAATAGCTGTATAGAGGATCAGGAATGAATCCCCTGTGTTTTTAGTCTGATACATCCCTGTGCTACACAGATGTATTAAAAGTCCGAAACACAATTCCTGAATGTCATAAGTATACTTGGGTATACTACAGGCATGTATGAAAAGTCTGAGAAACTCAGAATGGACAGGCTTTAATACTCGGGTGCACTACACCCCTGTACACGAATGATATAAAGCTCTGAGTTCAAACCATGTTTCAAAATTTCAAATCCTCTCAAACCCACTCTCTCTTCACCTAATCTCGCAACCCTAGCAGAGCAAACCTTAATCATTCTTGTTCCCAAACCTAACCCCAACATGGCAAGAACCAAAAATGTTGAACCATCACCTCAAGGCCAAGGAACCAACTAGTTCTGGGAGTTCTTAGGACTTAGAACCTGTTTTGAATTTTTTTTGAAAGGCTAAATGCCTTGGTCTATACTTAATTGATGGATTCTGTTTTAATTTCCTGCAACTATCCCTCTGTCATGAAAAATTTTATATGCTGTGTTTGAATATTTGAATGTTCACCTTCTCTACTTTGTTGGATGGTTGTTTCTTTACCTTTTTGATAATGCCAAAAGGGGGAGAAAATATATGTTTTAGAAAAAGGTTAACAACAAATTAAATATGCATATATTGAGGGGGAGCTTATATGATTGAGGGGGAGTAATCATATTATCATATCATTTTTTTCCTCCTCTGCTCTGATACCACATGCTTTGATACTATGAATTATTAAGTTGACAAAAACACTTAGCTTCTGCTTACACTTTAATTTTATAATTTGTTAAAAAGGTTTGTCAAAATCAAAAAGGGGGAGTTTGTAAGACTCAATGAATTAAGGATTTTGATGTATGACAAATTCAATTTAATGTGTGTGCAAGTGTTTGTGTCAAATTGCAAAGACAGGTATCAAGCAGTGATTAACAAGTTCAGTAAGCAATTCAAGGAGAATATTCAAAGAAGAACTTGAAGAAATCAAAAAGCTACATTGGAGAAATCAAAAGAGCAAAGACAAAGATCAAGGAATCATCAAGACAAGAGCTTAAAGGAGAAATTAGATTTAAGTCTTAGATGTTTTTATGTAAGAGAAGAAATCTCTTATTTACAAATAGCTCATTTAAAAAGATGCATGAAGACAATCATTTTTCATAATCTTCATTAGAATGAATAAGTTTTAATGAAAATGATTTTTGGAAATTAAGAAAATTATTTGTCAGTACAGCCATGTATATTCAATGGATGTATGTCTGTTACTGTAACTGACAAATGAATATAAGGTTTTTGATTTAGTACATAGATGTACTACACCTATGCACAACATGAAATCAGATCGGTTATAAATGGTTAACTGAATACAACCTTGTTCATATGCTATGTACGCGTGTATTCAAGTTTCTAGAAAATCTGATGTTCATTAGTACATAGATGTACTGAATGGCTGTATTGGTGGATTAACCAAGTTCAAGTTTTGGAAAAACGCATATAGTCATGTACTACACAGGTGTACAGAAAGTATCAGTATGAAATTGGTTAATACATCCCTATACTCAACCCTTATTCAAGAAACCAGAAACAATGTAACATATTCTGTTATCAGACCCAAATCTATTTTTATTGATCCCACCAGAGAAGAACTCACCAGAGAACGCCTCGGTCGTGGCTGGAGGTGGTGGAGAAGAACTCGGTTGTGGCGGTGGTGGTGATCACTCGAAAGGGGTTAAGGCATAAGGAAATGGAGAGAACAGAAGCAGAGAGCAAGCTTGAGTAGTGATGAAGAAGGCAATGCGCGGGGGGAGTATATGCTATACTCAATTAAAAAACATAAATATCACCTTTAACGTCAGCTGTTTAAACAACTGGCGTAAAAAGTCATTTAAATGAACCTGGTAATTACAGAACAGTCACTGTCTCCTTTTTAACTGTTAAGTTTTACTTAACAGACGTTAACATTACCTGTTTATTACCTATTTTGCACTAGTGTAGTATAGATTTTAATATCTTTAAATTAGAAAAATTTGAATTTGAATTTGAATTTGAATTAATCTATTTTTTTGCATGATAAATTATTTTATAGGTCATATCAAATATTATTAAATTTAAATAACTAATCAATAAATTAAAATAATAAATATTAAATTTTAATGTTTCGAACTATATTAAATTAGAATGTAGGTCGAATTAATTTTTTTTGAATGGACTAACTTTATTTTCAAATAAAATTATGGTATGATAATTGGCTTGAAGAGGGTACGTTGGGTGCAATTCTGGGGGAGGTTCCGGAAATATTTGCTGATTTGAAAGTGGAGTATATTATTGTTAATGGATCTTGGAATCTTAAGATCTAAGGGGACTGGAAAGCATAATTTTGAACAGTACTCCTCTAGCTTCCTTTGGTGGCATGCAGGGTCGTCTGGTGTGGGGTGCTGAAACAAATGGAACTTTCTCTTCATTGTCTGTTATAGTTGGCTTACAGCTAGGAATCGGGATAATTTGTTGGGACATGATTGGAATTGGGTTTGGAAGATGAAGGTTGCTGAAAAAACTAAAGTCTTGGTGTGGACTCTTGTTCATAATTCAGTTCCCACAAACTCAATGAGATACCACAGGCACATGGCCACCAGTCCAAATTGTACAAGATGCAACAACGTACAATTTAGAGGAGGATGTGAGCCGCTGCTTTAGAGGTTGTCCTTTGAGCCAACAAGTTTGGAAATTCTTTGTTTTTGGCGAGAATGGCAACTTCTGGTTTCAGAATGTTGAGGATTGGCTAGCCACCAATCTTAAAACTAGGTTTCCTTTGCTTGTATCATTTGGTGGTTGTGGAGAAATAGAAATGAGCAAGTCCTGGCCGGGTCAAGGCAAAATTGCTTTTCATAGCCTTTGCTGTAAAATCCAGTCTCTAATTAGCTCTTGTGTTGTTCTTTCAGTGAATACCGATCAAGCTCCTGCTAGAGAAGTTAGATGGGTGTGTTGGAACACTCCGCTGACTGGTTGGATTAAGATTAACGTTGATGGGATCAGCTATGGCAATCCGAGCAAAGCATGCAGGTTTTGGAGGTGTGGCCCTTGACAATATATAAGGAATCTTTCAAGAAATTTTTTGCTACACCTAAGACATCAAACACGCCATTTGTTAAATGCAACTTTTGTGCTAGAAAAGATCACACAGCTTCTACATGTCAATACAGAAAATCAACATACAATAAATCTAAGTATATATGAGTTCCTAAAGCAACTATTGCTGCAACTAACTCAAAAGGACCCAAACAGATATGGGTACCTAAAACACAAACATGATTCTGTTTTGTAGGTGTGCTTGAAAGCCAAGAATGTGAAATGGTATCTTGACAATGGCTGTTCCAAGCACATGACTGGAGACAAAACCAAGTTCATTTCCTTTATCCCTAAGTCAAGTGGTAGTGTTACCTATGAAGACAACAATAAAGGGAGAATACTTGGCATTGGCAACATTGGAAGTGACTCAATAACAATCATTGAGGATGTACTATATGTCGAGGGACTGAAACACAACCTATTAAGTATCAGTCAACTATGTGACAAGGGCTTCAAGGTAAAATTCAATTCCAATAGTTGCTTAATAGAAAATCAGCATGATGAAAATTTGAAATTAATTGGACATAGAACAGATAACATCTATATGCTTGATTTGGATAATATCTCTTCAAAAACTGCATGCTGTCTTATTTCAAAAGAAGAAGAAAATTGGCTTTGGCATAGAAGAATCGCACATTCACATGAACCACTTGAATAAACTGATTCGTAAAGATCTTGTAGTTGGCTTGCCTAAACTGAAATTTGTGAAAGATGGACTATCTGATGCATGTCAAAAAGGAAAACAAGTTAAGGTCTCTTTTAATTAAACCAAAGATCATTGTTTCAACAACTAGACCCTTGCAACTTTTACACATGGATTTATTTGGTCCATCTAGAACCAAAAGCTTTGGTGGTAACTTGTATGCATTGGTAATAGTAGATGATTACTCTAGATATACATGGACATATTTTCTATCTCATAAGAGTGATTCATTTGTTGCATTTAAGAAAATTAATGGTAAAAATTGTGCAAAATGAAAAGGACATGAAATTTGTTTCTATAAGGAGTGATCATGGGGGAGAATTTCAAAATGAAGTGTTTGAAAAATTTTGTGATGAGCATGGCATTCAACATAGTTTTTCTGCTCCTAGAACTCCACAACAAAATGGAGTAGTGGAAAGAAACAATAGATCATTAGAGGAGATAGCAAGAACTATGTTGAACGACTCTAGCTTGCCAAAACATTTTTGGGCAGATGCTGTCTATACAGCCTGCTATGTACTAAATAGAGTCTTGATAAGACCAATCTTAAATAAAACCCCTTATGAGCTTTACAAAGGAAGAAAACCAAATATAGCACATTTTCATGTTTTTGGTTGCAAATGCTTTGTTCTTAACAATGGAAAGAACAATCTTGGAAAATTTAATGCAAAGGCTGATGAATGAATTTTCCTAGGTTACTCTCTATCTAGTAAAGCATTTAGAATATATAATAAGAGAACACAAAATACTGAGGAATCTATGCATGTGTCATTTGATGAGTCTAACCCCAAAAGTTTGGGAAATGATTCTGTTATTGATGATCTTGAAGATTCAATTGAGAAAACTCTCCTAGAAGAGACATAGGAATATGAAGAAGATGAAAGCAGAAAGAATGAATTGATGCAGCAGGAGCAAACAGAGCAACAGCCTGACCTACCAAAAGAATGGAGGACTGTCAGAAATCATCCAATTGATAACAACATTGGTGAAATTACAAAGGAGGTAACTAGTAGACAATCTTTTAGAAATGCTTGTAATCATATGGCATTTATGTCTCAAGTAGAACCTAAGAACACAGATGATGCTATAATTATTGAACATTGGATGATGGCTATGCAAGATGAGTTAAATCAATTTGAAAGATACCAAGTTTGGAAACTAGTGCCTAAACCCAAGAACTGTCAAGTAATAGGTACAAAATGGGTTTTTAGGAATAAACTAGATGAAAATGGTATAATCGTAGGAAACAAGGCTAGATTGGTAGCCAAAGGATATAACCAAGAAGAATGCATAGATTATGATGAAACATATGCACCTGTAGCAAGATTAGAAGCTATAAGAATGCTACTTGCTTATGCTTGCATAATGGGATTTAAATTGTATCAATTGGATGTTAAGAGTGCTTTCTTAAATGGATTTATACAAGAGGAAGTGTATGTTGGTCAACCACCTGGTTTTGAGAATAATGAATTGCCTAACCATGTTTATAAACTGTCTAAAGCACTATATGGCTTAAAGCAAGCTCCTAGAGCTTGGTATGAAAGGTTAAGTAATTTTCTCATTGAAAAAGGATTTAAAAGAGGTAAAGTTGACACAACTTTGTTCACTAAGAAAAAGGCACACAACATTTTACTTGTACAAATATATGTGGATGATATAATTTTTGGTGCCACTAATGAGCATTTGTGCAATGAGTTTGCAATTCTTATGCAGAGTGAGTTTGAAATGTCAATGATGGGTGAGCTGAACTTTTTCCTTGGACTGCAAAGAAAGCAAACTAAAAATGAAATCTTTGTTAGCCAAACCAATTAAATACTGCAATGAGTTGATCAAGAAGTTTGGCATGGAAAATGCTAAGGAGATGACTACTCCAATGAGTACCTCCTATTATCTGGACAAGGATGAGCAAGGTAAACCTGTTGATGTTTCTAAATTCAGAGGTATAATAGGCTCACTACTTTATCTTACTAATAGTAGGGCGGATATCATGTTTAGTGTATGCATGTGTGCTAGGTATCAAGCAAATTCAAAAGAATCACACTTAATAGTAGTTAAAAGGATAATTAAATATCTGTTAGGAACAAAAGACATGAGATTATGGTATCTCAAGGGATCTACATGTACTTTAATTAGCTATTCAGACTCTGATTTTGTTGGTTGTAAACTAGATAGAAAGAGTACTAGTGGAACTTGTCCTTTACTAGGAAACTCATTAGTATCATGATTCAGTAAGAAACAATCTAGTGTGGCTTTATCCACTGCAGGGGCTGAATATGTAGCAGCTGGTAGCTGTTGTGCACAGGTTTTATGGATGAAACAACAATTAGTTGATTATGGTGTGCAACTAAACCAAGTTTCTATTAGATGTGACAATACAAGTGCAATTAACCTAACTAAGAATCCCATAATGCACTCTAGAACTAAACACATAGAAATCAGACATCATTTCATTAGAGATCATATTCAAAGTAGAGAAATTGAGATTGAATATGTTGATACAACTAAACAACTTGCTGATATTTTTACCAAGCCCTTGAACAAGGAAGTCTTCTTTTTCATTAGAAGAGAATTGGGCATAATTGATCAATCCTATATCTAATCTCTAAAGAAACAAAAGAAAATCAAAAAGGAAGAACTAGTTCTAGGAATTCATTGGAATTAGAACTTTTTTCTTGCAATGTAAATGCCTTAGTTTGTAATTTTGGCTGATGGTTTCTGTTCTTTTTGATTTATCCCTGCACCTATCCCTCTATCATGAACAATTTTATATGCTATGTTTGAATGTTTAAATGCTTGCCTTCTCTATTGCATTGAATATTTCTTTTCTTTACATTTTTTATAATGCCAAAAGGGGAAGGAAAAAGTATGATATAGAGAAAGGGGGTAATAACAAATTATACATGCATATGTTGAGGGGGAGCTTATAAGCTTACATGATTAATGGGGAGTAAATCAAATTCTGCTGTAATAATTTTTTTTTGTCTGATATACTTCTGCTCTGATACCATGATATAAATCTGTCAAAAACACTTAGCTTCCGCTACACTTATACTCTGATCTTATAATTTGTTAAAAGATTTGTCATAATAAAAAAGGGGGAGTTTGTAAGACTCAATGACTTAGAGATTTTGATATATGACAAATACAATTTAATGTGTATGCAAGTGTTTTAGTGTCAAATTGCAAAGATAGGCATCAAACAGTGATCAACAAGTTCATTAAGCAAATTCAAGGAAAATATTCAAGGAAGAATTCGAAGGAATCAAGGAGCTGCATGTAGAAATCAAAAGAGCAAAGTCAAAGATCAAAGGAACATCAAGACAAAGCTTAACGGAGAATTTTAGATTTAAATCTTAGACGATTTGTAAGAGAAAGAAATATATTAGTCACAAAATAGCTCAACTAAAAAGATGCATGAAGAAAATCAATTTTCATAACCTGCATTAAAAGGAATAAGTTTTCGTTAATGAAAATGATTTTTGGAAATAAGATTTCATAAGAAGTGCTTGTCCACTAAGTTATACAAGCGCTGGTCCACTAAAGTAACAGAAGTGCTCGTCCACTAAAGTGACAGAAGTGCTCGTCACTAAAGTGATACAAGCGCTCGTCCACTAAAGTGACAAAAGTGCTCGTCCACTAAAGTGACAGAAGTGCTCGTTCACACAAGTGACAGAAGCGCTCGTCCACGCAAGTCTTTAGACTTGCTAAGTCCTTAATGATAAGCTCCGTCCAATGACGTGGTATATGGAGCTCGTCTATTATCAACTACGAGCCCTGAGGATTGAAGACGACGCCGATCTAGAATCTTATTTCAAGAACCAGAATAAAGAAAACAGATTCTGTTATCAGACCCAAATATGTTTTAATTGATCCCAACGACTATAACTTGTTTTCTATATATAGAGGGATCAAATGAACACTTTTACAACATATTGAACACAATCAGAAAGTTTACAAAATCAATTTGAGAGATCATTTGTGAAAATCATTCATCATCTTTCTCGAGCTTATTGTGAAAAAGAGTGTTTCATTCTCATAAGTGCTTCAATTTGTATATCTAACTATTGAGAGTTAGGAATCAATTTTTCGTTCTATTTGATTGCAAAGAGAGAGGGAGTCTCTCTGTGTGATTAGGGTGAGGTATCCCTAAGGAAGAACATTAAGGCTCTTCACAAGGGTGTGGTATCTCGAGGTGAATGAGTCATCTGTGGTGTAAAGGTTTTTCAAGCTACCTAGCTAAAGCTTGTTGTGTTAGTGTGTGAAAACCCATAGGTGGAGTGGGGAATAGATGTAGGTCACAGTGGTGGTGACTGAACCAGGATAAATCTGGTTGTGTGGTATCTCTAAACCCAAACTCTTTAATTTCTGTCTTGCACATATAACTGTGATCTTGATGTTCTAAGTATTCAATTGATATCAGTTCTTGATCTGCATAATCAGTATTGAACCTTGAGTAAATTGTAATAATAACTATGTATTCAATTCTATTCTTAAGGATCAATATTTGAATTGAATCTTGCATCATATGTGATCAAATTCGAATAGCTTAATTTATGTTTCTTAAGCACTGAAACTGAAACCTGCAAGTTTGTTCTTGATTGTTAATGCTTGTATCTGAAACTTGTATAACTTGTTCTTAATCTTTAAAGGTTTAATCAGTTTCTGTATTTTGTTATTATTGAGTTTTCAACCCGAACCTATTCTGTGATCTATCTTTCTGAATTAATATTTCTTATCCTCATCACCTTCTATTCAAGATTTCAGAAAAAGCCTTTCACTGATTTTATAAAAGATCTTGAGGCAACTCTGATTTGAAAAGTAAAGTTTTTGAAAAGGAAGAATTTTTGAAAACTCAATTCACCCCCCCCCCCCCCCCCCCTCTTGAGTCGTTGAAGCCAAAACAACATTTGGCAACAGAGCTAAACTCTTAAGTTTGGCTTAACAGCTATAAGAGCATGGCTTCCAATGACTGTTTGAATGAAGGGGCTTCCCTTGCATGCCCTCCTGCCTTCAATGGATCTGAGTATATCTTTTGGAAGGAAAGAATGGTAATCTTTCTTGAGGTAGCAGGTGTTGACATATGGGGTGCAGTAGAAAATGGGCCATTTGTCCCCTCTACTCTAGATGCTAATGGTGCTCCAAGAAATAAGCCTAAAACTGAATGGAATGAGGATGATAAGAAAAGAATTCAATATAATGCACGTGCTAAGAATATTATAACATCTGCTTTAAGCCGTGATGAGTTTTTCAGGGTTTCAAATTGCAAATCAGCAAAGGAGATGTAGGATACATTGCAAGTAACACATGAAGGAACCACAAACGTCAAAAGAGCAAGAATGAACACATTGACACATGAATATGAGTTATTTCGCATGAATCGAGGAGAACCTATGTCTGAAATGCAAAAGAGATTCACTCACATTGTCAACCAACTTGCTGGTCTTGGAAAAGCTATATCAAATGAGGATCAAATTAACAAAGTAATGAGATGCTTGAGCAGGGAATGGTAGCCTAAAGTCACTGCAATCTCAGAATCTAGAGACCTCTCATCAATGACCATTGCCATATTGTTTGGAAAACTGCAAGAGCATGAATTGAAGTTGAATAGACTGAATGAGAATGAAGAAACTGACAAAAAGAAAAAGGGATTGGCTCTGAAATCACAAGTCAGAGAAGTAGAAGACAGCGATGATGATGATTCAGCACAAGAAGCAGAATCTGAAGAAGAGATGGGAATGCTAGTTAGAAAATTCAAGAAGTTCCTAAAGAAGAAAGGCAACTTCAAAAGAAAGACATCCACTTTTCAAAGGAGAAATTTCAGCAAAGGTGACAACTCTTCCAACAACATCACATGCTATGAATGTGGAAAGATTGGCCACAAGAAGCTTGACTATCCCAAACTGCAAAAGAAGGATAAAACATAAAAGTTTGACTCAAAGGACAAGAAGTGGAGAAAGCCAAGAAAGGCCTACATTGCTTGGGATGATAATGATGTAGATTCCACTGAAGAATCTGAATATGAGGAGGCAAACTTGTGTTTGATGGCCAGCAATAACAGTGATTCAGAGAGTGAGGTAAATTCTGATTCACAACCTACTTTTGATGAATTGCAAGATGCATTTGATGAGTTACATGATGAATATCTTAAGATTGTTAAACAACTTGTCCCCTCTAGAAAAATAATTGCTAAACAACGTGATGATTATGCTTGCTTAAAAATGAAAGAAAGAGAACTAGAAGCTAGGAATAAGGTCTTGATTGCATCTAACTCTAATTGTTCTAAGTGTTGTACATTGACTAAAGAAGTTGAAAAACTGAAAAATGACTTAGCCAAATTCACAAATGGTAGAGATAACTTGAATCATTTATTAGGACAGCAAAAGTGTGTTTATGATAAGGCCGGGATAGGCTATGAACCTAAGATATATGAGAAATCTTTCAAGAAATTTTTTGCTGCACCTAAGACATCAAACACACCATTTGTTAAATGCAACTTTTGGGCTAGAAAAGGTCACACAGCTTCTACATGTCAATACAGAAAATCAGCATACAATAAATCTAAGTATATATGAGTTCCTAAAGGAACTATTGCTGCAACTAACTCAAAAGGACCCAAACAGATTTGGGTACCTAAAACACAAACATGATTCTGTTTTGTAGGTGTGTTGGAAAGCCAAGAATGTGAAATGGTATCTTGACAGTGGCTGTTCCAAGCACATGACTGGAGACAAAACCAAGTTCATTTCCTTTACCCCTAAGTCAAGTGGTAGTGTTACCTTTGGAGACAACAATAAAGGGAGAATACTTGGCATTGGCAACATTGGAAGTGACTCAACAACAATCATTGAGGATGTACTATATGTTGAGGGACTGAAACACAACCTATTAAGTATCAATCAACTATGTGACAAAGGCTTTAAGGTAAAATTCAATTCCAATAGTTGCTTAATAGAAAATCAGCATGATGAAAATTTGAAATTAATTGGACATAGGACAGATAACATCTATATGCTTGATTTGGATAATATCTCTTCAATACTGCATGCTGTCTTATTTCAAAAGAAGAAGAGAATTGGCTTTGGCATAGAAGAATTGCACACATTCACATGATCCACTTGAATAAACTGATTTGTAAAGATCTTGTAGTTGGCTTGCCTAAACTGAAATTTGTGAAAGATGGACTATGTGATGCATGTCAAAAAGGAAAGCAAGTCAAGGTCTCTTTTAAACCAAAGAACATTAATTGTTTCAACAACTAGACCCTTGCAACTTTTATACATGGATTTATTTGGTCCATCTAGAAACAAAAGCTTTGGTGATTACTTGTATGCATTGGTAATAGTAGATGATTACTCTAGATATACATGGACATATTTTCTATCTCGTAAGAGTGATTCATTTGCTGCATTTAAGAAAATGGCAAAAATTGTGCAAAATGAAAAAGGACATGAAAATTGTTTCTATAAGATGTGATTATGGGGGAGAATTTCAAAATGAAGTGTAAGAAAATTTTTGTGATGAGCATGGCATTCAACATAATTTTTCTGCTAGATTGTAGTTTTCCCAAGATGTAGTGTTTTGTTTCTTTGCCTTTATCCACCAAAAAAAAATTATCAATTGCATAACTATTGAAGTATATTAGTTGACTAAATGATTAGTGGAACATTCTAAATTTAATTTACTACATCAATTGCTTCCAACTAAGTATAACCAATAATTTTTTTTCATTTATAATTTCTTTAAATAAACCCATTAGATTGGTTCTATATAAATAAGTATATATTCATTTAATTGCTTGATACTTATTTTAATTATAAATTAGTTATGATTATATTAATTGTTTAAAGGTTTAATGAACTTTTTGGTCCCTACATTTTACTATTTTAGGGTAATTTTGGATTTGGTCCCTAGCTTTTTTTTTCTGATGATTTTGGTCCTTCACGTTTTTTTTTTTATAACAATGGTTTGGGTCCTTCACTTTCTTAAACTATTGGTTTAGATGCCTACCGTCAAAGTCTTTTTGTTAAGTGCTGACGTGGTAAAGAGCGTGCCACGAAATAATCGAGAATGCTAGATGGCGAAGTAGCAGATTGAAGAAGCAGGAGACGAAGAAAGATAAAAGATGAAGGGTGGCACGCCATTTGTCACGTCAACACTTAATAGTGAGACTTCAACAGTAGGGACCTAAAGTAAAAGTTTAAAAAGTGAAGGACCAAAACCATCGGGGGAAAAAAGTTAGGGATCAAAACCAAAATTACCCTAAAATATAGGGACCAAAAATTTCATTAAACCTTGTATAAAATACATATATTGCATTCTTTTTTTCGGTAGAAAGACGAAAAACAAACCAAAAGCAGCCAAAATGAAAATTACATCCTTAGAAACTCAACACCACAACTACCAGCAAACAATAAGTTGTCGATGCTTGGCTGAACCGTGTCTATGATCTTGATTCCTTCATCCTGAGAAGCGCCATCTTTGCCAAGAAATGAGCACATTGATTACCTCCCCCGGTGTATGATGCAAAGTGACTGACCACTCCTTTTTCAACAACTCTTGCACATACTGGATCCAAGAAGCATACCGATGAAAATGTGGAATTAACTCCTTCACCAAATAAATGGTAGTTTGAGAATCCGAATAACAGATAATATTTCTATACCTCTTACTCCAAGTCAAGGAAAGACCGTGGTATAATGCCCAGATCTCAGTGTTAGATTCAATGACTTAAAGATTTTGATATATGACAAATACAACTTAATGTGTATGCAAGTGTTTAGTGTCAAATTGTAAAGACAGGTATCAAGCAATATTCAACAAGTTCAGTGAGCAATCAAAGGAGAATATTCAAGGAAGAACTTGGAGGAATCAAAGAGCAAGGACGAAGATCAAGGAATCATCAAGACAAGAGCTTAAACGAAGAAATTAGTGTTAAGTCTTAGATGATTTGTAAGAGATGAAATCTCTTATTCACAAATAGCTCAATTAAGAAAGATGCATGAAGAAAATCATTTTTCATAACCTGCATTAAAAGGAATAAGTTTACGTTAACGAAAATGATTTTTGGAAAGAATAATATAAGCGCCCATCCAACACTAGAATAATATAAGCGCTCGTCCAACACTGGGAATAATAGAAGCGCTCCTCCAACAGTGGTAAATGCTGGCGTCCAAGAAAGTGGCAGAAGCTCACGTCTACTAAAGTGGCAGAAGCTCACGTCTACTAAAATGACAGAAGCTCACGTCTACTAAAGTGACAGAAGCACACGTATACAAAAATGACACAAGCGCACGTCTACTAAAGTGACAGAAGTGCTCGTCGACTAAAGTGATACAAGTGCTCGTCTAGTAAAGTAATACAAGCGCTTGTCTACCAGTTGGAGCACGTCCAATTACTTTGTGTAAGTACTCCCGTCTGCTTACGTGGCAAATGGACGCGGCTATTTTTTTAAGATGGACGCGGCTATTTTTCCAAATGGACTCGTTATTTTATGGACGTGAATTCTATAAGAACTATCAGAATCTTATCTCAAGAACGAGAATCAAGAAAACAGATTCTGTTAAATCAGATCCAAATCTGTTTTAATTGATCCCGACGATTATAACTTGTTTTCTATATAAAGAGGGATCAAATGAACACTTTAAGAAGAATTATAACGAATAACAAAAGAATTATAACGATACACGTATCATTCATCATCTTCATTGAGCTTACTGTGAAAAGAGTGTTTCAATACTCATTAAGTGCTTCAATTTGTTTTATCTGACTATTGAGAGTTATGAATCAAATTTTGTTTTTAATTTTCGATTGTAAAGAGAGAGGGAGTCTCTCTGGGTGATTAGGGTGAGGTATCCCTAAGGAATAACATTGAGGCCCTTCACAAGAGTGTGGTATCTCGAGGTGAAGGAGTGCTCTGTGGTGTAAATGTTTTTCAAGCTACCTGGCAAAGCTTGTGTGTTAGTGTGTGAAATCCCACAGGTGGAGTGGGGACTAGATGTAGGTCACAGTGGTGGTGACTAAACCGGGATAAATCTGGTTGTGTAATATCTCTAAACTCGGACTCTTTAATTTCTGTTTATGATCAAGAACCTGTGATTTTGATGTTTAAAGTTCAAATATAATTTCTGTTCTTGATCTGTATAAACTATATTTTGTTATTACTGAGTTATTGAACCTTAACCTATTCGTTATTAATCTTTTTTATCCTCATCACCTTCTATTCAAGATTTTGTAAAAACCCTTCATTGATTCTATAAAAGATCCTGAGAACACAAATCTGCAACTCTGATTTATAAAGCTTTGTGAAAATGTTTTAAGAGGGAAATATTTTCTTTGAAAACTCAATTCACCCCTCTCTTGAGTCGTTGAAGCCAAAACAACAATTGGCATTAGATCTAAACTCTTAAGTTTAGCTTAACAACTATAAGAGCATGGCTTATAATGACTGTTTAAATGAAGGGACTTCCCTTGCACGCCCGCCTGCCTTCAATGGATCTGAGTATATCTATTGGAAGGAAAGAATGGTAATCTTTCTTGAGGCAGCAGGTGTTGACGTATGGGATGAGTAGAAAATGGATCATTTGTCCCCTCTACTGTAGATGCTAATGGTGCTCCAAGAAATAAGCATAAAACTGAATGGAATGAGGATGATAAGAAAAGAATTCAATATAATGCACGTGCTAAGAATATTATAACATCTGCTTTAAGCCGTGATGAGTTTTTTAGGGTTTCAAATTGCAAATCAGCAAAGGAGATGTGGGATACATTGCAAGTAACACACGAAGGAACCTCATATGTCAAAAGAGCAAGAATGAACACCCTCACACATGAATATGAGCTGTTCAGAATGAATCGAGGAGAACCTATGACTGAAATGCAAAAGAGATTCACACACATCGTAAATCAATTGGTTGGTCTTGGAAAGACAATCTCAAATAAGGATCAAATTAATAAAGTCATGAGATGCTTGAGCAGGGAATGGCAACTTAAAGTCACCGCAATCTCAGAATCCAGAGATCTCTCATCAATGACCATTGCCACACTGTTTGGAAAATTGCAAGAACATGAATTGGAGTTGAACAGACTAAATGAGAGTGAAGAAACTGATAAAAGAAAGAAGGGATTGGCTTTGAAATCACAAGTCAAAGATGTAGAAAACAGTTATGATGATGATTCAGAACAAGAGACTGAATCTGAAGAAGAGATGGGAATCTTAGTTCGAAAATTCAAGAACTTCCTAAAGAAGAAAGGAAACTTCAAAAGAAAGCCATCCACCTTTCAAAGGAGAAATTTCAGCAAAGGTGACAACTCTTCCAACAACATCACATGCTATGAATGTGGAAAGATTGGGCACATGAAGCTTGACTGTCCAAAACTGCAAAAGAAGGACAAAAAAGAAAAGTTTGACTCAAAGGACAAGAAGTGGAGAAAGCCAAGAAAGGACTACATTGCTTGGGATGATAATGATCTAGATTCCACTGAAGAATCTAAATCTGAATCTGAGAAGGCAAACTTGTGCTTGATGGCCAGTAATAACAGTGATTCAGAAAGTGAAGTAAGTTCTAATTATCAACCTTCTTATGATGAATTGCAAAATGCTTTTGAAGAACTTCATAGAGAATCCATTAGACTTGCTAGTTTGTTAACTAAGTCTAAGAAAACCATCACATGCTTAGAGGACAAAACTTCTGTTTTAAACAAAGAGGTAGATCAATTAAAAACAGAAAATTGTGCTTTAAAAGAAAAACTAGCTACTGTCTTAGATGCACATATATGTGATAAATGCCCTAAGTTAGAGAAACATATAAATCATTTGAATGGTGATCTATCTAGAGTTACTAGTGATAAAGAAATCTGGAATGCATCTAGCTGTACATTGACTAAAGAAGTTGAAAAACTGAAAAATGACTTAGCCAAGTTCACAAATGGTAGAGATAATTTGGATGCATTGTTAGGACAACAAAAATGTGTTTATGATAAGGATGGAATAGGCTATAAACCTAAGATACATGAAAAATCTTTCAAGAAATTTTTTGCTGCACCTATGACATCAAACACACCATTTGTTAAATGCTATTTCTGTGCTAGAAAAGGTCACACAGCTTCTACATGTCATTACAGAAAATCTGCTTAAAATGAGTCTAAATATAAATGGGTTCCTAAAGGAACTAATGCTCCAACTAACTTAAAAGGACCCAAACAGATTTGGGTACCTAAAGCAAAAACATGATTATGTTTTGTAAGTATGTTGGAAAGCCAAGAATGTGAAATAGTATCTTGACAGTGGATGTTCCAAGCACATGACTGGAGACAAAAGCAAGTTCATTTCCTTTACCCCTAAGTCGAGTGGTAGTGTTACCTATGGAGACAATAATAAAGGAAGAATACTTGGCATCGGCAACATTGGAAGTAACTCAACAACAATCATCGAGGATGTATTATATGTTGAGAGACTGAAACATAACCTGCTAAGTATCAGTCAACTATGTGACAAAGCCTTCAAGGATTGTGTTGTTGATGATCTTACAGATTCAATTGAGAAAACTCTCCTAGAAGAGAAACAGGACAATGAAGAAGATGAAAGCTTAAAGAACGAATCACTGTAGCAGGAGCAAATAAAACAACAGCTTGACCTACCAAAGGAATGGAGGACTGTCAGAAATCATCCAATTGATAACATCTTCGGTGAAATTACAAAGGGGGTAACTACTAGAGAATCTCTTAGAAATGTTTGTAATCATATGGCATCTGTGTCTCAAGTAGAACCTAAGAACATAGATGATGCTATAATTGATGAACATTGGATGATGGCTATGCAAGATGAGTTAAACCAGTTTGAAAGAAACTAATTTTGGAAACTAGTGCCTAAACCCAAGAACTGTCAAGTAATAGTGCCTAACCATGTTTATAAATTGTCTAAAGCACTATATGGCTTAAAGCAAGCTCCTAGAGCTTGGTATCAAAGGTTAAGTAATTTTCTCATTGAAAAAGGATTTAAAAGAGGTAAAGTTGACACAACTTTGTTCACTAAGAAAAAGGCACACAACACTTTACTTGTACAAATATATGTGGATGATATAATTTTTGGTGCTACTAATGAGCAGTTGTGCAATGAGTTTGCAAGTTTTATGCAGAGTGAGTTTGAAATATCAATGATGGGTGAGCTAAACTTTTTCCTTGGACTGCAAATAAAGCAAACTGAAAATGGAATCTTTGTTAGCCAAACCAAGTACTGCAATGAGTTGATCAAGAAGTTTGGCATGGAAAAAGCTAAGGAGATGGCTACTCCAATGAGTACCTTCTGTTATCTGGACAAGGATGAGCAAGGTAAACCTGTTGATGTTTCTAAATTCAGAGGTATGATAGGCTCACTACTTTATCTTACTGCTAGTAGGGCAAATATCATGTTTAGTGTATGCATGTGTGTTAGGTATCAAGAAAATCCAAAAAAATCACACTTAACAACAGTTAAAAGGATTATTACGTATCTGTTAGGAACAAAAGACATGGGATTATGGTATCCCAAGGGAGCTACATGTACGTTAATTAGCTATTCAAACTTTGATTTTACTGGTTGTAAACTAGACAGAAAGTGTATTAGTGGAACTTGCCATTTACCAGGAAACTCATTAGTATCATGGGTCAGTAAGAAACAATCTAGTGTGGCTTTATCCACTGCAGAGGCTGAATATGTAGCAGCTGGTAGCTGTTGTGCACAGGTTTTATGGTTGAAACAACAATTAGTTGATTATGGTGTGCAACTAAACCAAGTTCCTATTAGATATGACAATACAAGTGCAATTAACCTAACTAAGTATCCCATAATGCACTCTAGAACTAAACATATAGAAATCAGACATCATTTCATTAGAGATCAGATACAAAGTAGAGAAATTGAGATTTAATATGTTGATACAACTAAGCAACTTGCTGATATCTTTACCAAGCCCTTGAACAAGGAAAGCTTATTCTTCATTAGAAGAGAATTGGGCATGATCGATCAATCTTATATCTAATCTCTAAAGAAACAGGAGAAAATATAAAAGGGGAGGAAAATTAATGGACGCACTTATTCTTTGATTTGTCCCTGCACCTATCCCTCTATCATGAACAATTTTATATGCTATGTTTGAATGTTTAAAATGCTTACCTTCTCTATTGCTTTGAATGTTTCTTTTCTTTACCTTTTTGATGATGCCAAAAGGGGGAGGAAAAAGTAAGATATAGAGAAAGGAGAAAATAACAAATTATACATGCATATGTTGAGGGGGAGCTAAGGAGTTTATAAGCTTACATGATTAATAGGGAGTAAATCAAATAGTAGTTTATAAGCTTACATGATTAATAGGGAGTAAATCAAACTCTACTCTGTTAATACTCCGTTAATATTTTTTTTGCTCTGATATACTACTGCTTTGACTGCTTTGATACCATGATATAAATCTGTCAAAACACTTAGCGTCTGCTACACTTATACACTAATCTTATAATTTTTTAAAAGGTTTGTCATAATCAAAAAGGGGGAGATTGTTAGATTCAATGACTTAGAGATTTTGATATATGACAAATACAACTTAATGTGTATGCAAGTGTTTAGTGTCAAATTGTAAAGACGGGTATCAAGCAATATTCAACAAGTTCAGTGAGCAATCAAAGGAGAATATTCAAGGAAGAACTTGGAGGAATCAAAGAGCAAGGACGAAGATCAAGGAATCATCAAGACAAGAGCTTAAACGAAGAAATTAGTGTTAAGTCTTAGATGATTTGTAAGAGATGAAATCTCTTATTCGCAAATAACTCAATTAAGAAAGATGCATGAAGAAAATCATTTTCATAACTTGCATTAAAAGGAATAAGTTTTCGTTAATGAAAATGATTTTTGGAAAGAATAATATAAGCGCTCGTCCAACACTGGGAATAATAGAAGCGCTCCTCCAACAGTGGTAAAAGTTGGCATCCAAGATAGTGGCAGAAGCTCACGTATACTAAAGTGGCAGAAGCTCACGTCTACTAAAATGACAGAAGCTCACGTCTACTAAAGTGACAGAAGCACACGTCTACTAAAATGATACAAGCGCACGTCTACTAAAGTGACAGAAGTGCTCGTCAACTAAAGTGATACAAGCGCTCGTCTACTAAAGTAATACAAGCGCTCGTCTACTAGTTGGAGCACGTCCAATTACTTTGTGTTAGTACTCCCGTATGCTGACGTGGTAAATGGATGCGGCTAATTTTTTAAGATGGACGCCGCTATTTTTCCAAATGGACTCGTTATTTTATGGAGGCGAATTCTATAAGAATTATGAGAAGCTTATCTCAAGAACGAGAATCAAGAAAACAGATTCTGTTAAATCAGATTCAAATCTGTTTTAATTGATCTTGACGAATATAACTTGCTTTCTATATAAAGAGGGATCAAAGTAACACTTTAAGAAGAATTATAACGAATAACAAAAGAATTATAACGATACACATATCATTTATCATCGTCATTGAGTTTACTGTGAAAAGAGTGTTTCAATACTCATAAGTGCTTCAATTTGTTTTATCTGACTATTGAGAGTTAGGAATCAACTTTTGTTTTTACTTTTCGATTGTAAAGAGAGAGGGAGTCTCTCTGGGTGATTAGGGTGAGGTATCCCTAAGGAAGAACATTGAGGCTCTTCACAAGAGTGTGGTATCTCGAGGTGAAGGAGTGCTCTGTGGTGTAAAGGTTTTTCAAGCTACCTGGCAAAGCTTGTGTGTTAGTGTGTGAAATCCCACAGGTGGAGTGGGGACTGGATGTAGGTCACAGTGGTGGTGAGTGAACCAGGATAAATCTGGTTGTGTAGTATATCTAAACTCACACTCTTTAATTTCTATTTATGATCAAGAACCTGTGATTTTGATGTTTAAAGTTCAAATATAATTTCTGTTCTTGATCCGTATAAACTGTATTTTGTAATTACTGAGTTATTGAACCTGAACCTATTCGTTATTAATCCACTAGTGGAAAATATACATTAGACGGTAAAGGTTTACGTCAGTTAACCAAAAACTAGACGTTAAAAAGGGGCGGTGGCAGTTTTGTAAATATCAGACTTCATTAATTCACTTTTAACGTCAGTTGTTTTAAGGATTGACGTTAAAAGTGAGGCGGTGGCAGTTTTGTAAATATCAAATCACTATTTGCGTCAGTTGTTTATAAAACTGACGTTAGAAGTGTGATTTTTACTTCAGTTAAATACATAACTGACGTAAATAATCAACTCATTCCTATCTTTCTTTCGTTGTCATCTCCCTGTTGTCACTCTTAACTCAGATCATCACTCCATATATAGTGCAGTTTATTTCTAATCTTTTTTTTAAAAAAGTTTATTTTTAATCTTAATTAATTAGCTTGATGAATTAGTAAACAAATTCTTGTGCAAATTAAAATAAATAAACACTTAACATAAAACAAGTTATATATGTATAATCAAATCGTATCTCATTGAAGCGATTCATAAGTTACAATTACATGATTAAAAGATAAAAAAATTTCAGCAAGATAGCACTAAAATATAAAAAAGTTTCTGCTTCAACATCATTTTCTTCTCAGTCATGTCCTCAGAAACTCCGATATTGAATGCATCTCCTCTCTTACTTGAAGTCCTTGATGCTCCATCTGAAACCACAGTCAATTTGGAGCCAAAGCAGAGCAAAGGGTGCACTCGATCTGTTTC
This sequence comes from Sophora flavescens, assembly GCA_030762895.1. Classification (NCBI taxonomy): domain Eukaryota; kingdom Viridiplantae; phylum Streptophyta; class Magnoliopsida; order Fabales; family Fabaceae; genus Sophora; species Sophora flavescens. Next base: position 84,747,044 of record CM061064.1, read on the forward strand.
AGCAATATTCTTGGAACAGCCACTTGGTTCCAAAGCTGAGGTTTTAGAGCTGTAGCTGCTGATTCTCCAGAAGGATGATGGTGTGTGCAATTCACATAATGCGATTTACACACCCTTATCACCCATGTAATGTGATTTACTCAAACTCAGAAGTTGTTTGACCATTAAGACAGAGACCTTTAAGTCTAGGTATAGGAAGAAAGACTAGTGATGAAGTTAATCTCCATGGCAGAACCATATTGTGAAGCAGAAAAATTAAAGGAAGGAAGGAAGCTATTTATAGGAGTAGGGGATGAAGTTACTAGGCGTCGTAAGTTGCTAAAAAATTAAATTGATCATTAAGAGCATTAGGTTCCAAGGCGCATTGGGAGTTGGCAATCATATATTATAAACGTGCAGAAAAGAAAACGCCCGAAGGAATATGAAGAAATAGACCTTTAAGTCTAGCTAGGTATAAACTTAGTGCTAATAAAGAGGATTATAGGTTACAATGTGCATGGGTAAGTAGCATGACAGTAATGGGTAATTTAGTATCAGAGTAGTCAAAGGAATGAATGCTTTAATTTTGCAGAAACTTATACACTTTTAACGTCAGTTGTTGAATAAAACTTACGTTAAAAGTGTTTTTAAAATAAAAAATATTTATTTTTAACGTCAGTTGTTTATACAATTGACGTTAAAATTGTGATTTTTACTTCAGTTAAATAAATAGCTGACGTAAATAATCCTATGTCCCTATATGACCTGTCGTCACTCTTAACACAGGTCTCAGAGCCATTTTGTGAAGGAATAGAAATATAGAGGAAAAGAAGAGGCAGTATTACAGACTGATACAGAATAGTGGTACTTTATATAGAGAATGATTTTTACACAACACTTTTAACGTCAGTTGAATTCAACAACTGAGGTTAAAAGTATTTTTTTAAAAAATATTAATATTTAACGCCGCTTGTTTAATACAACCGACGTTAAACAATTATTTTTAACGCCGGTTGTTTAATAAAACGGCGTTAAATGTTGTTTTATTTTTTGCTTTTTGATTATAACGTTTACACCCGCGCGCCTTCTGAACTTCGCTCTATACGTACGTCTCTTTTCTATTTTCATCACGCTCAACCCTAGATCACTCTCAAGCCTCACTCTCGCTCTCACCCCAACGACAACCCTAATCGCGAGCTCATCTCCACCGCAACCACCGCGAGGGCTTCTTCGCCACCACCGTGAGGTACACTATTAACTCTAACTCTGTCTTTCCATTCATTCTTTGCAATAATTTGACATCTCTCTTTCCCCTTCCCGCGCACTAACTCTCCTTGTCCCTCTGCTCTCAGTAACCACATCGAACGTTGGCCACCACTCGAGCGATTCCTCCCAACCACCACGCGAGCACCTATTTCTGGTGAGTATTTAGGGCACATTTTTGTATTTTTGGTTTTGAGTGTATGTTGAAACTGTAGTCTCAGTAGTTGAAACTTGAAACCGTGAGTTTGAGTTGTTTGGAATGTACGTCTCTATTTTTGGTTTTGAGTGCATGTTGCTCTGCTGATCTGTCACTCACTGTGATGCTCATCACGGCTAGGCCGTGATCAGTTCTGCCTGTGATGGCATGGTCTGGTTCAGTTGGCACGTTATGGCCGTGATGGACATCACTGCCAGGCCGTGACCAGAGCTTGGCAATCTTCAAAAACTACAGTTTTCAATCTCACGTATTGTCCTTATATTGGATATATGTTTTGTATATCTATAGGACCTATCTAGTTATGGATCGTAGTTGGATGGTTTGTAAGCGTACTAGTGCTGAGTATTTGAAGGGGGTGGGAGAATTTATAGAATTTGCTCAAAGGAATGTTCCTAATAGTAATGGAATGTTCTGTTGTCCTTGTGTCCAGTGTTTGAATCCGAGGAAATGTACAGTGAAGGATATACCTACTCATTTGATTTGTGAAGGGATTTGCTTGAGTTATACAAGATGGATATGGCATGGTGATGTGTTGTTGAGTAGTACGGCGAGTGTCTCCCAACGTGAGGACGTTGACGTAGATATGGAGGATGATCGAGTAGAGGACATGATCCGTGATATTGGACAAGAATCTTTTCATCGAGCGCATGTGTATGATAGGTTGTGCGGTGATGCGGATAAGCCTTTATATCCAGGGTGTACTACTCATACACGGTTGTCGGCGGTGCTAAAATTGGTTTGTGTGAAGGCGAGAAATGGTTGGACCGATAAAAGCTTCACGGAATTGCTTGAAGTGTTGAAAGACTTGCTTCCGGAGGACAACACATTGCCTGACCGTAACTATGAGGCCAAGAAGGTATTGTGTCCTATGGGTATGGAGTATAAGAAGATACACGCATGCCCCAATGATTGCATATTGTACACCAGTGTTCATGAAGACAATCACGATTGCCCCAAATGTGGGTTATCACGATACAAAGTGAAGGGTGGTGGTGATGATGATGATCTTGATGATGTGAGAAAAAAGGGTCCTCCTGCGAAGGTGTTGTGGTATCTTCCAATAATTCCAAGGTTCAAGCGATTGTTTGCCAATGCGAAAGATGCGAAGAATCTTAGATGGCATAATGATGAGAGGAAACGTGATGGAAAGGTTCGTCATTCTGCTGATTCTATTCAATGGAAGAATATCGATACTATGTTTCCGGATTTCGCCGATGAGCCAAGAAACCTAAGGCTTGGACTTGCTACGGATGGAATGAATCCTTATGGTAACATGAGTAGTATTCATAGTTCATGGCCTGTTCTGTTGGTAATTTATAACATGCCCCCTTGGTTGTGCATGAAGCGCAAATACATGATGTTGTCTATGATGATTTCGGGCCCAAAGCAACCGGGAAATGACTTAGATGTTTATCTAGGTCCCTTGATTGAAGACTTGAAAACGCTGTGGGTGGAAGGTGTTGATGTAGTTGATGGGTATTCTCATGAGACTTTCAAGCTTCGTGCCATGTTATTTTGCACCATCAACGACTTTCCAGCATACGGTAACTTGTCCGGGTATAGTGTCAAGGGGCATAAAGCATGCCCTATATGTGAAGAAGGCACATGCTAAACTCAGTTGCATCATGGAAAGAAGACGGTTTACCTTGGGCATCGGAGATTTCTTAGACGTGATCACCCATATCGTAAGATGAAAAAAGCTTTTAATGGATGCCAAGAGACAGAAGAAGCGCCGGCGGCCTTAATTGGAGAGCAGGTTTATTATAGGGTAAAGGACATCGATGTTATGTTCGGCAAGTCCAAAAAGAAAGGTAAAGCTGCTGAGAAAAACATATGGAAGAAGAGGTCGATATTCTTTGATCTTCCATACTGGCGCAAGCTTGATGTCAGACACTGCATTGATGTGATGCATGTGGAGAAAAATGTGTGTGATAGTTTGATCGGGACGCTTCTCAACATTCAGGGCAAGACAAAGGATGGTGTGAATGCTCGTCTCGACCTCGTTGCTATGGGTATACGAGAGCAGTTAGCTCCAGTTGTTGAGGATGGTAAGCGGACTTATTTGCCGCCAGCATGTCATACTTTGTCAAAAAAAGAGAGACAAAGTTTCTGCGGGTGTCTTCAGGGCATCAAAGTTTCACATGGTTACTCTTCAAATATGAAGACGCTTGTCTCTAGTGATCTTAAATTGGTTGGCTTGAAGTCTCATGATTGTCACATCTTGATGCAACAACTTCTGCCCGTTGCTATTCATGGTATTGCTACAAAAAATGTGAGACATGCCATTACTCAGTTGTGCTCATTCTTCAATTCTATATGTAGCAAAGTCGTTGACCCCCGTATGTTGGATGACTTGGAAGTTGAGGCTGCTACAATCTTGTGCCAATTGGAGATGTATTTTCCTCCTTCCTTTTTCGACATAATGGTTCACTTAATTGTTCATTTGGTGAGGGAGATTAGATTATGTGGACCGGTTTTTCTAAGATGGATGTACCCAGTTGAGCGCTACATGAAGATCTTGAAAGGGTACGTGAAGAATCCTCATCGTCCGGAAGCATCTATTGTTCAAAGGTATATTGGAGAAGAATCTATTGAGTTTTGTTCGGACTACCTTCATAACACGGATCCTATAGGGGTTCCTAAGCCTCGGCATGATGAGATCAAATGTCAAGATAAGGGTACACATGGCTTAAGAATTAATAGGAAGGATCGGGAGGAAGTGCTTCAAGCACATTTGTATGTATTGAACAACATCGAATGTGTTCAGCCTTTCTTATTTGAACATAAAAAAAAGTCAATCAAGAAAACCCTCGAATGAGCGAAAGGTGGTTGTTGAACAAGCATAACAAGACTTTCTTACCATGGTTCAAGGAAGAAATGCTTAAGGATGGTAGTACTGCTTCTGATGACGTAAAATGACTAGCACGTGGGCCTAACTTCAACGTCATATGTTGGAGCGGATACGACATGAATAACTTTTCCTTTTATACAAAGGAACAAGATAACAAGAGTACCATGCAAAATAGTGGGGTTATGATCGTGGCCGAAGCAATGCACTTCTCTAGTGCAAAGGACACAAAACCCGTTACAGCACCGAGACCTTACTTTGGATATATTGAAGATATTTGGGTGCTCGATTACACTAAGCTTACGTCTTTGGTATTTAAATGTAAGTGGGTTGATAGTAACGGTGGTGTACAAACCGACGAATTGGGGTTCACATTGGTAGACCTCAACAAGTTAGGTCATATAAATGAGCCTTTCATAATGGCTTCCCAAGCAAAATAAGTGTTTTACATCACTGGTCCTTCTAACAAAAGGTTGTTCGTGGTTCTCCAAGAAAAAAGGATGTATAATGGTAGTGATGAAAATGAAGATTCAAATCTTGATATTCCTGAGACTCCTTCTTTTTCAACAAACATGCCTACTATAATCGAGGAGACACAGGTGGACGATGTACATGCCACTCGTGATGATCATCACGAAGGGATATTGATATAGGTAGTTTAAACTTAGTATACATTTATTTTTATTTATATTTATGTATTTATTTTGAGTTATAACCTATGTTAATAAATATATATTGTTTATGAATACATATATATGGATCATTATTCCATTTTTCCTTTGCAATTGATCTGTAATGTGTGTGATATTCTGTGTTACTGGGATATTTACTGAATGCAGGGATGGCTGAGGGGAGTGATATTTTAAAACTGAATTTTAAAAAAAAATACTATTAACGTCAGTTTTATCATACAACTGACGTTAATAGTATTTTATAAAATATACAGGACACTATTAACGTCAGTTGTTTATTACAACTGACGTTAAAATTAAGACCTTTAACGTCAGTTCTTGATAACAATTGACGTTAGTTTTAACAAAATTAAAGTCAGTTTTTTTAAAGAACTGACGTTAACTTTGACAAAATTAACGTCAGTTTTGTTAAAGAACCGACGTTAATAGTGTTATATTTAACGTCAGTTCTCAACTGACGTTAAAAGTTTAACTTTTAACGTCAGCTGTATTTACGTCAGTCTGTATTCTGACGTAAAAAATCAATTTTAACTGACGTAAAAAACACTTATTGCACTAGTGATCTTTCTTATCCTCATCACCTTCTGTTCAAGATTTTATAAAAACCTTTCATCGATTCTATAAAAGATCCCGAGAATACAAATCCGCAACTTTGATTTATAAAACTTTGTGAAAAAGTTTTAAGATGGAAATATTTTCTTTCAAAACTCAATTCATCCCCCTCTTGAGTCGTTGAAGCCAAAAAACACTCAGGATGAAGGCTAGAGGAAATACAAATGGAGACAAAGAAACCAGACAATGAAGCAACATCAGAGTTTCGAAAGACCGGGATTTCCCAAGCTATTGCGATCAACATTTATAACCGTAACATGCTACCTAGAAGGGTGCCACCTGACCCAAAGTAGTAGCTGACAACCCAGTTGCATCGAAGCAAGCTTTAATAGTTTAATAAATTTGTTGGGCCGCAAATTTTATCTTCAAAAAAGGTGTAGGTTCATTTGCAATACACTGAGAATTCCTAGCCCTTCTTCAACACCACCACAGACAAGCAATGAACAAAGCCCATTCTCGTTGCTCGCTCCATCCTTCATCCAATTCACGTGGTCCATATCCTGGTAAAAGTAAGGATTTCTAAAACAAAGGCATACCAAATACTTTTGGACAAAAGGCAATCTCTAATGCAGTGCATAATGGTATCATCCTCCAACAAACAACGTTGGCAAGTGCTACTAGGAGGCACGTTTCGATGGTGCAACAAGACATTGATTGGAATGGAATTGTGAGAAGGCAGCCACACAAAGAATTTCACGTTCTTTGGAGCCTTTAAATGCCAAATCCAAGCCCAAGAGATAAAAGAGGAAACATCAGCCCTTTTCTTTTAAAAGCCAAGAAAACCCAGTTTTTGCTGTATAAATAAATGCCACTCACATTCTCTTGCCAAATAAAGGAATCGGGAACGGCTTCATTCAATTGGACATGAATATTACCTATGACGTTTTTATTATGTAAAGGAATCATGGTTGCCAAATTTTGCAAGCACCAAGACCCGTCCCAAAACACATCACGAACAAGAGCGTCTATATTATGTATATTCACATAGTAAACCTGAGTACAAAGTCGCCCAAGAGGAGATCAAGGATCATACCAAAAAGAACAACTCCCATTACCAATCCTCGTACGGAAACCATCTCTCAAAACTGATTTTGCTTTAAAGATCGATTTCCACACATGAGAACCAACAATTTTTTTTTACCCTCCATGAATCAACCTCCCTTGACATACTTATGTTGGACCTCAATTTTGAATATCAAATATATTCATATGATTGTCATCGGTCCATAATATAAAGCACTATCATACAAATATGATTAAAGAAGAATGCGGAAGCCTACCTCCACTGGTAGCCATTGTTATCAAGCACTCTTCCTCTCAAGCAATCTAACAAAACATCTTGTGCTCACGAACCATGGAACTTGTTTCAGAAAAAAGAAAAGAGAGGAATCTTCTGACCTTTACCTTTCTGTAGTGTGTGAACCAATGGAGCATCACAGCCTTTTTACAGGCAATGCTAGGGACCCTCTCATGATTGCAAAATTGTAATTGCTCCTTCATTAGCTCCTCCATTGAGAGCCAATAATCACCTTTTTGTAACTGCTAGCTACTACCATTTGAATTTGTAACAGCTCTAAGAATATCAATCAATACTAATTCCTGATAATACTCGAGATATGGGCCACATTTAATTGCAATTTCTAACATTCTCCCACTTGGCCCATATATTATCAGTGTTAATCCTTGTTTTTGACAATTAAATTTGGCCACAAAATAATTGTCAACTTAAGCTTGACAAACAACGTAATCACCTTAGAAATTAGCACACATGAATCATGGCGGTTATGTTTTAAGACGAACATTTCCTTCCATGTATTACAATGCATAATTCTTTCCAAGTGAGTAAAATAGGGTCCAAACTTTATTGATTCAAACGAACCATAATTTTACATGACAAACTTAATGTGCACAAAGTCATATAATTAATTAAAAGGCATAAATATCAAGATTAACTAATGAGACCCATACAAATCACATGATCCTGAAACACTTTAGCCAGCAATCCTTTAGTTAATGGATCAGCAATCATGGATTTCGTGTCTACATACTCTATGGAGACTAATTCCATTTCGATGTCTTATCTTACAACCAAAAACTTAATATCAATATGTTTACTTCGGATTTCACTTTTATTATTCTTTGAAAAGAATACTGCAGCCGAATTATCACATAAGATCTTTATTGGTATTTCAATTGAATTGATAACTTTAAGACCAGAAACAAAATTCTTCAACCATTTAGCTTGTGATGTGGCTTCGTAGCAACCAATGAATTCCGCTTCCATAGTGGATGATGCAATAATTGTTTGCTTTTTGCTTCTCCAGAGATAACACCTTCAGCTAAAAAGAAAATATAACCTGAAGTGGACTTCTTAGAGTCCATGCATCCAGCGAAATCCGAATCTGAATATCCTATTATTTCCAAAGTATCATAATGCTTGTATGTCAACTTGTAATCCTTAGTTCCTTGAAGATATCTCATAACCCTTTTTGCTGCCTTCCAATGTTCCTTGCCTGGGTTACTTTGATATCTTCCCAACATTCCTACTGCGAATGCAATATCAGGCCTAGTGCTGACCTGAGCATACATGAAACTTCCTACTGCTGAAGCATAAGGAACATCTTTCATCTCCTATTGTTCCAATGTTGTTTGAGGACATTGATTAAGATTGAACTTTTCCCCTTTAACTATAGGTGCAGCAATTGATGAACAATTCTGCATATTAAACCTTTTCAAAACTTTTTTAATGTAGGCCTTTTGAGATAATCCCTTTTCAAGAAATTTTCAATGTAGGCCTTTTGAGATAATTCCAATGTCCTTAGAGATCTATCCCTATGAATCTCCATGTCAATGACATAGGAGGCTTCACCCATATCCTTCATATCAAAGTTTTGTGATAGTAAAAGTTTTGTATCATGCAAGAGACCTAAATCACCGCTTGCAAGTAAAATGTCATCTACATATAGGACTAAAAAGATAAATTTACTCTCACTGACTTTGAGGTATACGCATTGGTCTACCACATTTTCCTCAAATCCATATTTAGAAATGACATTGTGAAACTTTATATATCATTGACGGGAAGCTTGTTTTAGCCCATATATAGATCTTCTAAGCTTGCAGACTAAGTGATTACGTTTCACTTTCAAAGCCCATAGGTTGTCACATGTACACTTCTTCCTCAAGATCCCCATTGAGAAAAGTTGTTTTCACAGCCATTTAATGTAACTCTAGATCAAAATGAGCTACTAAGGCCATGATTATTCTAAATGAATCCTTCTTAGAAACCGGAGAGAATGTTTCATGATAATCAATACCTTTTTTTTGAGTAAAGCCTTTGGCTACAAGTCTTTCTTTATATCTTTCGACATTACCAGTTGAATCTCTTTTGGTTTTAAAAACCCATTTACAACCGACAAGAGAAACTCCTTTTGGCAATTCTACTAGACCCCAAACTTTATTTTTAGCCATTGACTCCATTTCATCTTTCATGGCATCATACCACAATTTAGAGTCTTCTCTACTCGTGGCTTGTGAAAATGTAGTATGATCATCCTTAGGTCCAACATCATAGTCAGACTCTTGAAGGTACACTATATAGTCACTAGAAATTGCAGATTTTCTATCTCTTGTAGATCTCCTTAATGCTATTGGCTCTTGATCAATAGACTCTATATTAGCAGGTTCCTCATGTGGTATATTCTCAACAAGTGGTTCTTGATGAGTTGGCCGATGTTCAACCGTATCATGTTGATTAAGTTGAACACTAACTGGCTCTGTTGCTTTTAGGGGTATCACAGGTGATTCCCTTCTTGAGAATTTCCACTCCCACTAACTTCATGATCTTCAAGAAATTTCGCATTTCTAGCTTCAACTATTTTAGGAGTGTGTGAAGGACAATAAAACCTGTATCCTTTGGAGTTAATTGGGTAACCAATAAAATAGCCACTAGTGGTTCTTGAGTCCAATTTCCCAGTGTTTGGATTGTAAATCCTTACTTCAACTGGACAACCCCATACATGTAAATGTCTTAAACTAGGTTTCCATCCATTCCAAATTTCAAAAGGTGTCTTTGGAATAGCCTTAGATGTCAACCTATTTAATACATATACAGCGGTTTTCAAGGTTTCACTCCATAAGGACATAGGTAATACCTTTGAACTGCTAATCATGCGTCTAATCATGTCCATAAGTGTGCGGTTCCTTCTTTCAGCAACACCATTTTGTTGTCGTGTACCAGCCATAGTATATTGGGCAACAATACCCTCTTCTATAAGGAACTTAGCAAACGGACCAGGTTGTTGTCCCTTCTCTGTGTATCTTCCATAATATTCCCCACCTCTATCTGATCTTATGATCTTTATTTTCTTTTCCTTTTGTTTCTCTACTTCCGCTTTGAAAACTTTAAAAGCATCAAGTGCTTTCGATTTTTCAAACAGAAGATAAAGATACATGAATCTTGAATGATCATCTATGAAAGAGATAAAATATCTCTCACCATTTAAACAAGGCGTGGGAAATGGACCACAGATATCTGTATGAATAATTTCAAGAAGCTCACTACTTCTTTTGGCACCTTTAATGGTCTTGTTGGTTTACTTTCCTTTTATGCATTCCACACAAGTACCAAAATCAGTAAAGTCAAGATTCTTAAGAATTCCTTCATTTACAAATCTCTTAAGTCTTTCAAGAGAAATGTGCCCCAATCTCTTATGCCAAAGCATAGAGGAATCCTCATTCACGATACTTCGCTTAGCACCAACATTGGTGGTATGTGAGGCTATGAGACTTCTTTCAAAAATAGGATCTAATTCAAACTTAAATAATTTTTCAACCAAAATTCCAGAACCAACAACTTTATTATAATGCAATAGTTCAAAAGAAACATCACGAAAATAAAACTGATAACCAGTACGAGTAAGCTTAGAAACAGAAACCAAGTTTCTAGAAAATGACGGAACATAAAAAGTGTTTTCCAAGAGCAAACAAAATCCAGAATTTAAAACAAGTTTATAAGTCCCAACAGCCTCCACATGTGAACTCATCCCATTTCCCGTATAGATGCTTTGTTCACTTCCCACCGGTTTCCGCAAGTTTAGAAAGCCCTGCACATTATTAGCAATGCGAATTGTAGAACCCGAATCAATCCACCAAGTATTACTAGGAACTTCGATGAAATTTGATTCAAAACAAGTAAAGGCAAAATTACCTTTCTTTTAAAGTCATTTCTTGTATTTGAGACAATCCATCTTTATGTGTCCAGCCTTTTTCCAGAAAAAGTAATTTCCCTTCTTCCCATTCCGCTTCATGTGAACAGTTTTAAGGATTCCAAGAACACCATTGCCTCTTCTCCCATTTCCTTTATCATGAGTCACCATATGAGCACTTTCAAGTGTCTCATGCTTCAATCTCTCCTCCTCTTGAACACACAACACACATGGTCAAAAGTTCATTGATTGACCATTTATCCTTATGTGTGTTGTAGGATATTTTGAAAGGACCATATTCCGCAGGAAGAGAATTGAGTATGAAATGCACAAGAAATGATTCAGAAATTTCCACTTTAAGGGACTTAAGTTTAGCAGCAGTATCCCTCGTTTCCATGTTGTGCTCACGCACACCCCTAATTTTGTCATGCTTCATGCTTGAAAGCTTCTTCATTAGGGTGTTGACCAACGACTTGTCAGAGCTAACAAACTGCTCCTCAATAGCCTTCATATAAGCTTTTACCTTATCACATTCGGGAATAGATCCCCTAATGCTTTTGCTTATATGAGACTTAACAAGCATCATACTTAAGCGATTAGATCGCTCCCATCGCTCTTAGTTAGCCTTTTCTTCTTGAGCACTTCCTTCCACGAGAATGGGTGGTTCATCCACACGTAGTGCCAAGTCCAATTCCATACACCCTAAGGTCAAGAGAATTTGTTCTTTCCAATCAGCATAATTGTCACCAATCAAAATAGGAATTCGAGACTCAAGAAAGGTATTAGTAGGAACAACTGCAATATAAGGATTACAAATATTAATGCTACGAATAAAAATTTAACAAAGTAAATTCAAACCTTCCTATGGGTAGATGTGCAAATCATGCATAGAATTTACAAACTTTATTTATGGACGTAATTAAACATCATAATAAATTAAATCATACCTGTGGGCTTAGAAATATTTTATCATGATCTTTAGTCTATTTTATAATCTTGATTAACTATTACCTCCCTATGGGGCCAAGTAATAATTCTTTTATTACAATGCCTAGGATGCTATGGCTATTACCAAACATAATCATATAATGTAATCCAAACAATAATTCACAATAATCCAGAATATTAAACCACACAAAAATTATTGTTAAGGACAATCTGATTCTTGCTAATTAACACATGCTTTAAATAATTAAATAAGCACAAGAATCATATCAGCACAATATAAATGCACCTTCCGTTATTATGTTATTATTGAAATCATTAATTACAATTAATAACAATTTAAAAATAATAAATGTACTTTTAAATTAAAAAAGCACCATAATTCTTAAAATAATTTTAAATTATAAAGAAACAGCACCGTAATAACAATCATGGCAGCCACATGATTCTCTTTAGCCCTTTCATATGATTGTTCAACACACCTCTAGGGACCACCATCTTGTACGTTATTTTTGCCTTCATTTCCCCTCTTTTTTTTTTAAATCACTTAAGTTTTGAATTGCTTAATTATCAGCTTGTCACATGATCAATACTTCAAAAGGGCAATGCGTAAAACATGTACTCGCTATATAAATTCCAGCGTTTAAAAATCATGTCCGTTCCCACCGGATCAAAGCAAATGTACAGTTTTTTTGAAATAAAACTCCACTGAATATTAACAAAAAATTGATAGTTTTAAAATAACAATTCATACAGTAAGAAATTAAGCAATGATCCCACCACAATATTTAATATCATAAATAGAAATTCAATACTAGAAGAAGGTAACAAAATTGCTGAATAACAAGACTACAGTGATGGCTCTGATACCAATTGTTGGACCTCAATGTTGAATATCAAATATATTCATATGATTGTCATCGGTCCATGATATAAAGTACTATCATACAAATATGATTAAAGAAGAATGCGGAAGCCTACCTCCACTAGTAGCCATTGTTATCAAGCACTCTTCCTCTCAAGCAATCTAACAAACACCTTATGCTCACGAACCATGCAACTTATTTCAGGAAAAGAAAAGAGAGGAATCTTCTGACTTATTTCAGAAAAAGAAAAGAGAGGAATCTTCTGGCCTTTGCCTTTCTGTAGTGTGTGAACCAATGGAGCATCACAAGCTTTTTATAGGCAAAGGCTAGGGACCCTCTCATGATTGCAGAATTGTAATTGTTCCTTCATTAGCTTCTCCATTAAGAGCCAATAATCACCTTTTGTAATCAGCATCGCCATTTGAATTTGTAATTACTCTAAGAATATCAAGCAATACTAATTTCTGATAATACTCAAGATATGGGCCACATTTAATTGCAATATCTAGCAACTTATCAAAGCTTGTTAACATTGTGTTGCAAGTCCCAGACCAACTTTCCCAAAAGAGAATTGTTTGCTTCCCTAGCCACACAAACACCTTGCCCTTCCATCTTTCTAGGCATAGTAACTTTCTCCGATTGCATATGAGAACCACCAAAATACGCCATGACAATGAGACGCACAATACAATTATGAGCTAGGTGACCACAGCAGCCACAAGATGCACGTATGAGGTGCAACCCCTCATACTCCACCTTATACAAGTGGTCATTATGCCAAACCTTCCCTACAACAGGTTGGGTCAAGTCTATCTCCACATGGATTCTCGTAAACTTGCCCCTCTCCTCTTTTAACGTGTTGTTATCCACCTTGATAGGCTTCCCTACCACAACAACCATTACCATTAGGACACTCTTATCATAGTACGAAAGATTCAAACCAGGGAATCGTATCCACACTAAAGTATATTCAACCTTTGCATTTGGAGATGCAAAATCTGGACTCCAATTGGTAACCGCAATACAATGATCAAACACCATCGAAGACCCCATAGAAGCTACTTTATCCCTATCTTTTGCCATGTCAAATTTCACCATGTAAAGCCCATTATCCACATCCATAATGTCAAATGAGACACCTCGACGTCCCATTAAAGAACAATCTTAATTAACTAAGCCTTAATCTGTTTCATTAGCGTTGGCGCGGATATACATTCGAAAATATTATAAGTTTGTGGAAGTGATAAAAGTAAAACCATTTAAACATACACATCGGAAGAAAGATAAAATAGTAGATATGTTCGTGTCTCCAACAGTACCATCGATCGGAAGCCTACATTCTATACAAACCGGGCAAAGAAATAGTAATTGGTCACAGAGAAAGATACATAAAAACCTAAACAGACATCTACTCGCCCGCCTATCACAGAATACATCCAAAATCAAAAGAAGACTATGCTCATAGAGGCTCTCCCTAGTAGACGCTACCGACAAACCATATCATAGACAATATGGGCGACTAGAACTACCCTCACCCTCGACAAAGGCACGATGATAGTCTCTGGCGTCCCTGGTATGAATCCGGGGCTCCCACACAGACTTGTCGCTGCTGATAACGATCCTATGACGATGATAGCGGTGCAACGTCTGAGAACTCCTCCTCCTGCCTCTGTAGACTCTGCCAACTCTATCCTGAACCACGGACTACTGCCTCCTGTTCCACCTGTAATCCGGGGACTCGCACTGACGTGGTGGATACCACATCTCTGTGAAGGGTAGTTGCTGAGAGTTCCGGTAAGAACCAAGGATAGTGAAGTCAGGTCCTCCTCCGAGACGGACATATATACTGACCTGACCGACGTAATACATGAATAACTGTGAGTGGTCGATGTAACACCCTACTTTTTATTTTCTGATTTTATTTTTTCAGTAAAAATATTTTCGCTGTATTAACCGGTATAAATGTATTTTTTTATATTTTTATCCGAGTTCATGGATATTGATTTTTATGAAATAAAAATCATATTCATACTCTATCTTAGGGTAGAAGCTTAGGATAAAAATTTGGGTTGAAAATTCAGACGGAAATCGGTCTGCGTTTTCACTGACAGTATAATTTTACTGAGCAGAAAACCTAATTTTGACTCGTGAACGAAATGGTTTATATTTAAATCATATTTCCAACGAGTTTGGTTATTTTGAAAATTTTCGGTCGAAAACGAAATATTACGCTTTTATACGAGCGTAAAACCCTAATCGGGAAACCGACGGAGTCGAGAAGGGAAGTGCAGAGACCCGTCAAGAGATCGGGACAACGAGTCATACATGATGACTCGTGGAGGATGAATCACCAAGCATTTATGAGCATTAAATGCAAGTAATCATGACATTTAGGTAAAAAGACCAAAATACCCCCAAGCTTTTGCGGGTATTAACAAGACGCATCTACGCAATTTTAACCACTCATTTTACGTGGTTGAAAACCTCCCACATCTATACAATTTCGTGCATCCACCTCCAATAAATCTTACCTATTTCATTTTGCTTTCGTTTCATTATTTTCCTCTCAAAAATCGAAATCGGATTACGACGAGTCGTGCGGGAATTTCCGGGAACCGCTATCGGATAAGATCGGTGACTCATTAGTGAGTCACTTTGTGTGGCCCAAAATCAGCCACACCTCCATCAAATGTGAGCCACACATTTAATAACCATAGTTAAGCAAAGTAACCCTAGTTAAGTTAATTATTAACTATGGTTAAACTTATATTAATTAAATAATCACAAAACCCATTAAATCAATTACTTATAACCAAACAAACCTTAAATCTAGCCTATAAATACCCTCCAAACCGTGGCCTCCCTCACCATTTTACTCATCTTCTTCATTCTCTTCATCTTCCTCACCAACTAAGTTACAAAACCCTAAGAACACCGAATTCCCACCAAACATATGACCCTCTTACTTTCTGAAACTCGGAAAACACTCAACATAAAAGTTGTTCCTCTTTCTCTCTTATTTCCAACAAGCTAAAGATCATCAAAAACGGATAAGTGGATTGGGAGATAGTATCAAAATACCGAAACTGCCCAGAATTCTCAGCAACCCACGAAACAGAAGAAATAAGTCCCTTTTCACCCCTGTTATGATCCGAACCAAATGAAACCTTCAACACCAAAGTTGTTCCTTTTCTTCTTATCTTTCTATCCAGCCAAAGTTCGTAATTTTTGGATGAGTATATTGTGAGATACACTCACAATACCATCACACCCTCAAGCTGTCCAGTTTTCAATATAGTGAAGGTTGATCATTTTCTTCATTTCTTCAAATATTCAAGAGGTAAAAGCTCATCTCCTTGATCATATAAGCTTTCATATTCATTTATTTCTCATGTTTATGCCATGAATCATATTTTTCCATTCCTAGATCTAGAACTTCAAATAATTCTAGAAAATTGTAGAAAAATCATAAAAATGTGAAACCAATTTCTATGATCTAGTTATGATCCCTCCTTTATTTATCCAAGAGCATGTGATCAAAATCATTTTCCTTCCCTATTAACCATTAATGGCCGAACCTAGGTAGGAAAATGGGTTTGGTGTTTTATTGTTTGTTTTGAATGTTATTACTTGACTTAAGTTCTATAATACATGTATAGCTTAAATCCAAGAGCTTAGGTCCAACAAAAATCCCTAGCTTAAATTCCTAATATGGGCCGAAACCCTAACCCTAAAGGTTAGAGGATTTTGTTTCAAATTTTAGTCTTCTAATAAGTAATCTATGTTAGTTAAGACTCTAGTAACTAGGATCCAAAAGATGGCATTAAGAAGATAATCCTAAACCTATTTTCTAAGTCTTGGCCGAACCTAGCCCTAAAGTGTCATAGATGGTTGTTAGTTGATTAATTATAGTTATGTTGTTTGAATGAAGGTGGTTGTGTTAACTCGTGGCGGAATAACGAGAATCGTCGTGTACGTGTTTCCGGTGCAAACTCAGGTGGGGGAAAGAATCATTCTACCGTCGGAATCGATAAGTAGCATATTATATAATAATTGTGTAGGGCGACCTAAACCCTACTAGTAGTTGAGTAGCCGACAAGACCAAAATCACATTGGAAACCTTTTCTGTAAAACCAATGGTGATTCGAGGATTGTAGGTTTATCGACATTAAGGTTGATTTTATGATGTTGAGGATGTGTGGCTTTATTACTTATTTGAGTTGATTGTGATATGTTGGTTGTGATAATTTGCTATATGTGATATTTTATGATATTTGAATATTTTGTTGATATTGTGTTATGCATGATCTGCCTGGTTTGATAAATTGCTTAGTTGATTTTAAGGAAAGATATATATTGCTCGGAGGTATTTTGTTTGGGTGAGAGTTTTGAATATGAATTAGACGTGCCTCGCTATTATTTTATAAAAGTGATGTGATATAGAATGTAAGTGGAGGTTATGAGGAAAAGCTTGAGGTACTAGGTTGTTATTGATAAAAGTCAGTGAGAATCATGTGTTGCATTGTTGTTCATAATCGTGTATTTGAGATACACGAGGTCCGAAGTTCTTGTAGACCGTTCCAAATTAGAATTTAAGTTGTACAACTATAGTGTCATTGCTTTGCATGAGCACCCTTGATAGAGTTGAGAGAAAGAACCAGGGTGTGCACCGACGGTACAGTGCAGCTATAGTGTCATTGCTTTACATGAGCATTCCTACCATGGATGAGAATGTGCACCGGCGTGGGGAACGTGTCACTTGGACGACTGACTGGCATCCCTAACGAGGGATGTGTGACAGGATTAGTAGTGGCCACGTCAGCATAAAGGTTTAGTTGCATGAGTTGAAGGGTAGAGGAGGTTGTTATAAAGTATGGATGATTGTAAATTGTGAGTGACACATGTTTGCGATTGTTATTGTATTATATGCTATGAATCTTTTCCACTTATGATGATAGAACTGTTTCTTATCTCCCTATTTCTGTATTTTTGGTGTATGTCTACTTTGCTACGTTAGAAGACCATATGGACGACTATGTTACGGAGGAGATGGATGGAACCCCATACGAGACAGAGATTGTTGAAGAGTTGAACGACGTTCCGTATGAAGTTGACGTTCCGTATGAAGTTGACGTTGAAGAACCATCTACTGATCCTGATAATGTAGCGTAGTAAGTTTAGGGCCAGTGAGTCACATAAGATGTTTTGTTTTCCGTAGTTATAAGCAAGTTGTGTAAATAAGTACCTGTGTGGGATCCTACTGAGAGGATACCCTAAACAGTGTTGTGTAAAATAAAGGATACTTATGTGTGTATTTATGTAAAATAGTTTGGTGTGTTGTATATTTGTAGAAGTTATCTGATTATTAATTAAGTTTTCAATTTTTACGTATTTTCAACGATAAGCATGCGATTAAGTAAATAAATAATTAAGGATTTAATGTAATAATACAATGGGGCACAACGGGGTGTCTCAGTCGACATGCCACCCACGGTCGTCATGATATACGATCTTAGTGCCCCCAGGGTTCAATGTCCCCCAGGTTCTGGACCCTCGGCGGAACCATCTGTAGGTAGTGCATTCGACGCTGTTCCGGTCCGATCGCCATCGACGTATGGTTGCTGCTCATCTGACGAACAGATACATACACAGAAAGAGGAAGAAAAGAAGAAGGGAGATAAGAATCCCAACACCACCATAAAAACAGGGATAGGGAAAACATAGTAAAGTATACTATCAAACAACAGTCAACACATGCATCAAACATCTCCCGGATCATACTTTCACAGTCAACCTCGATTATCCAACTAGGATCCGTCCTCCAAGGAGCCACTCCTATGCATGTTGACCGATCTCTCACACTAGGGATACCGATCCCCGGGACATTCTCTCTCTCTCTCTCGGCTTATCTGTCGCTTAGAGAATGTCAGCTGGTTTGTCGCCGAGACCACGACACAATGGATGCAAACCATTGGCCACTGTCGGTCAACTCGAACTAGGCTACATCCCCAAGGTTCCCTTAACTGTCTCGCTCACATTCCATACCTACACTCGTGTACACCAACCTCGCATGACTCCCAGTCACACGGCTCGCCACTTTGGCAAATATGCAATGCAACATAACCTAAGTTGACACCGGTACCATTACTCACTTACACGCATTACGATGCACTCGGCATCCACAATCTCAAGTCGGTACCCATATATCGCTTTCAGAATCTATTCTCTTCATTAACTCGACTCCACAATCTCAACTCGGTACCCATATACCGCTTTCAGAATCCATTCTCACCATTAACTCGACAACATACCCTCAGGTATCAACTAAGGTTTCCAAAAGCACAAACAGACAATCCAAACAACCTCAACGGCATCAACACCAACATCATAATATCATCATCCTCAACATCAATAATAACAACATAATTAACTAACATAGCATCAAACGTCATTATGCATAAATAACAAACAACACACGTCAACCAGTAGCAAAACCATCAACATCAATAAACAACAAAACAGACAACCTCAGCATATGCACGTAAAACAATAAAGCAGTCCTAACATCGATAAGCATGCCATAACTAAATCTCGTATATAGCTTTAAAAATTAGTTTCAATAGGGATTTAATTATCACAAGCTACTCGACAACTAGTAAGGTCTGGGACACCTTACGCATAGAGCATAATAGACAATACTACGCTTGCCTCCTCGGCGTGTCAGATACTTTCTCCCCACCTTAGACATTCGTAACGTAGCATCCATGCCTCGAAACTCGTGCCATCACACCAACACAACTGCGGTCGAGCACAATAACTAACGCCTCGGTGCTTCGAAATTCGTCCTGAACACACGGACGGAATCTAGGTAATGTCATAAACCCTAATCTTGCAACAATTTCATAGATAAAGCCAGAATCAAATCAAGATTCACCAAAACAAAATAAATGACAATGCCGACGTGTCGACGAGTTAGGGACTCGAGCATTACCTCCACTGTTTGATGAATCGAAGGTATGTACTTGACGTGCTCGTCGCCCTGAACACGTATCCGAAGTCGGATTCAAAAACGGATGAACGAACGGAGCTCAAACCACACTTTCTCTCTCTAAAACATCTTTGAACTCTCACTAGGCGAAACTGGTTCGTGGTTGAAGAATGGGAGAAGAGCCATGCAAGTGAGTGGAGAAGAAGTTAGTGGGGTTAGGTGGCACTGGCCGTTGAGTGCTGGCTATAATTCAGTCATGTGCCATTTTTTTTGATTTCGCGCGTTTCAATGCACTCTGAGTCCAGTTTAAATCCGGTTGACTTCAAACTTGATATACCTACTCACTAGCGATTATCAAATAATATTAAGCAATCACGCATGCTTAATTCTTGTCCGATTCCTTAATCAAGAAAACGGGGTGTTACATCAAAACCTCCATTCAGACTCCAGAGTTTCTTGAGTTTCTCTTTCATAATCTTGTACCCGAGATGCTTTCCCAAAACATTGATAAACAATGCATCCTGTCATGAGCTACACAACTCCTTAACAACACGCTTATCAAATAATACCTTTGGCAGCAACCTGTTCTCATTCTCAAACCCTATATGTGCCATCTTCTTTGGAAGAAAACTTTTTCCCTCACAGGAGGGGCTTACTCAGTGGCGGAGCTTGAACCAAAAGTTTGGGGGAGCCAAAATAAATGCATAATATCATAATTCTACTATGACTATATTCTAGACAAGTAAGTAAATAACAGGGTTTAAATAAGAGCAAACCAGAAAAATAAAATTAATAAGTTAACAAACCAAAACAAGATATGCTAATAGTCTAACATCAACATATATCTAATGGAGAAGTGAATGGATGACTTGCTGACGCAAAACTCCAAAGAAATGTGGAAGTGGAGGGCGGTGGATTGGTCAACAAAAGGTTTTAGGGGTTATTAAATTGTGGTTGGGCAGTTGGGCTTTTTTTAATATGCATAAAAAATGAAAGTAAAAAAAAAAAGTTTGGGGGAGCCAAGGCTCCCCTATGTCACTTCAAAGCTCCGCCCCTGGGCTTACTTATTACCTAGACTTTGTCACGAAAAGAAACAATAGGCACCTTTCTTATTCCAGTCATTCCATGTCCTTATCCAATCCCTTGATGAACACGATTTGCATGCCATAAGTTCGGTGGTTTATCCAGTTGGGGGGGTGCCTCTGGTCGTTCGGCAGAGAAAACCATACCCTCCATCTCACTCATTTTTTAACAAACTTAAACCTCCCTTTGCATTCAATTAAGGTAAATGTAAATAATAAATTAAAAACATAGAAATAAGGTTATGATTGGATATAATTTTAAGGAAAAAATAAATACAAACATATCATATAATATGATACTTGCTACATAAAATATTCTAAAACAAACAAAAGATAAATTGATCAATAATAAAAAAAACTAAATATTAAATAGAATAATATAACATGAATTCATATAAAATTTTGATTTTTTTAGGAGAAACTATAATTTTGAATTTTTTTTGTGGAAAAAACAGTATGATTATTTTAAAACCAATTATATTTATATTTGTTTCTCATATTACCTATGCAGAACTAAATATGAAACAAATATTATTAATTTAAAGAATTGACTTTATACATTTTTTGTAACTTATTACATAAAGCGATTGTTTTTTTACAACCCAAACTAAACGTGTTTGTTAAAAAAATTTGTGAAAAAATGGTTTTTTAATAATCACTATTAAGGATTGTTTATCTATTTGTCTCAACTTTCGGAAAACAAAATGATAATCTTAAAAAAAAATATTAATCTGAAATAATTTGAGTAGCTTCTCATAAAACTCTTTTATGAATATCTATTTTAATTGTTTTTTTTATTTTAATTAAAAAAAATTAGCTTCCACTTTTCTTAAAAATCTCACCCAAAAAAAAAAACACAATGTTTTAAAACCGGATCGGTTGTTGTATTAGTGAAGGCATTGATTCAAGGTTCATTGGTCCAATTGTGATTGAACCATAGTTGCACCGATAATAATTAAATAATTTTGTTTTAAAATTGTTAATCAATGGTCAAACTGGGATGTGTATATAATTACATGTACACATTAATAAAAAGATCAATCAACAAGTCAAATGTCAATCGAAGTTCCATTTTTTTAATACAAAGTCCAAATTGTTCAATTGCAAACCCAATAATCAGATGTTGCAATTTTGACATTGTACTACATCAACTGCAACATGTAAGAGCCCCCATTTAGGTGAATTGGGTAAGGACTAAAGCCCCGCTGCCGCAACCCCCAAATAAACTAGATCAAATGTAATACCCAATAATTTTAATAAATTAAATAATAAGTTCTAAATGTTATTTTGCACAAAATTTTAAAATTTCTCTTCACATAACTATTATTCCCGTAAAAAAGAATTTAGTTGTAGATATGTTTTTAAGTAATAAATTATGATTTTTTTAAATTGCTTGTGGGCATTATTAACTAAATACATTAAATATGAGTTTTGAGATATTAATAGAGTAGTTCATAATTTGACATACTCTTAGCAAGTTAATCAAATTAACTAGAAATTTAATAATCTTTTAGAGTTGTGCCCATAGTGCTCTTGGCATGAAGGATCAATTTTGGCCCGCAAGTTAATCAAATTAACTAGAAATTTAATAATCTTTTAGAGTTGTGCCTATAGTGCTCTTGGCATGAAGGATCAATTTTGGCCCAGAAGTCTTTTGACCCTTTAAATAGAGGAGAAGAGGGGAGGGATGCAATTCTTCCACTTCCCATTTTGAAACCCTAGCAGAGAAGAGAGAAAAAGGAGGAGAGGGAAAAGAAAGGAAAAGTAAGAAGAAGGAGGAGGAGGAAAAAAGAGGAATGAGGAAGTTATGGAGGATCTATCAACTCAACCTCTTCTCCATTTCATATTCTTTCCAAATCTCAAGTTAAGGAGCTTCATGAGTTGAGGGATTTTGTTTTATGTTGTTGTGATTTTGAGAATTGAATGTTAGGGTTTAATAGGGATATAATGTGTATAAAAATGATTTAATCTAATGTTTTTACAATTCCTTGGATAGATGTTGTCTTTGTTGGTATTTTTTTTCCATTTTGCTGATTATATTTGATTTTGGATGCAAAAAAATGGAGTTTTGGGGTGAAAATTTCATAACAGCAACGTTTGCTGCGTTTTTGGAATTTCCAGCCAGCTACTGGCACCTAATTCAGCTACTGGGCGATAGCAGTAGAACAACCAAACTTCAAATCAGTCTACTTTCATATGAAACTTGTTTCAAATTAAAATTAAAATTCCAAGTATTTTGAGAGTTATGATCAAAAGAGTGATAAAAGGTCAATGTTCCTATTTTTAAAAATGTGGTGTTGTACTCTTTTGAGGCATGGAATGTTGGGAGTGCTTATATGTATGAATTATACAATTATACAATAATAACATGTTTTTAATTAGTGAAACATAATGTATATGATACCTCGTTGTAAATTTGTTGATGTGAGTTGATTACCTCTACGATTAGCTTGGGTGGAAGCGTTTATATGATGTATATATTTATGGTGTTATGAGCATCGATAATATTCTCTTAGATTATGTTTTGATGATGAAAATGTGACATGTTTTGAATATGTGAGGTTATTTGAAAGATGACACGAGCAAGAGTGAGATATATATGAGATGTTAAACAATGTGTTTGATAACATGATAATTGTTGCTACGTGTTGTTGGACAAGTTGATGTTGTTTTAAGTAAAAAATACTTATTATTATGATGTAATTATTTATATGACTTGATATTTGATTTTGAGATAAGTGTATGTCTTGTTTATGTTATTTTGAAGGTTTATGATAATACAATAATAATGTGAATTGATTTACTTTGTTGTTGCTTATGTGAGGTTTATATGAGTATTGAAAAGAGTACTTGGTGGAATGAATTGTCAAAGAATGTTTATGAATTATAACATGAAAATATATGAATTTATATTAATTTGAGTAATATAATGTGTATGAGAAATTGATGACATTGCTTTGTAATGAATCCTTACTTTGATAAAGCATTGTAAGTATAAAATGATGTTATGATTAATGGAAGGAAATGTTCAAGTTGGTTTTAAGCAATTATTAAACTATGACTATGTTATTAGACAATCTTAGACTTCATCATGTTTGTGTCCGCATAATGTTGATTTGATGATAAAGTGAGATGTGGTGTACTAATCTTTTTGCTACTCTTGATAATACCTTGAAGTTAATAGTGTTTGATGCTTTCTTTTAAAAGTATTCATGGTATGATTGTTGAATTTGCCTTGTGCATGTTTGGGATGCGAAAGCATTATGGAAAGTACTCATGGAATGGATTGCCAAGGTTTTGATATGAATCTTTGGGTAGGTCGATCGGGGAACGGGATGCTCCGGTATATAAATATCACTGTCGGGGATGAAGGGACCCCGTTAGACACCCCGGGTGTTGAGGATAGATGTTGATGTTTGCCGAAGGAAGTGGTATCTCCGGAGTAGAAATCAAAACCACCGGAGCAAGAGGTCCTCAGAATCCACCTCATAGGATACCCAAAGGTTTGAATTACGATTATGTACAAGATTATGTTGAATCCCTTGTGAGGGACTTGAGATATGAGAAATAAATGAAGCGCAAATAATTCCACAAGTACTCGACATATGGACGAGATGTCCTTTTGAACCATGTTTACTACATGAATGTTTTTATGCATTATTGTTGTGATATCCCTTTGAGATGAATTATGTGTGTATATGGATGGGTGCTTGTATGACTGTATACTATTGTTTTATTATTATCTTGCATGCCTGACTGTGTTTGGGGGAAACTCCCTCACCGAGTTAGTGGACTCACCCCACGTTTAAGATTTCAGATGCAGGTGTCTGCAAAGCTGCCAAAAGTCTTGGATGCCATGTGGACAACTTTTAATGGGTCGATACCTATAGTTAACTGTATCTAGTTGTTAATATGACTTTGTAATTTGTGTTTTTTGTTACTCTGATGTATTATATTCATTATGTTGTAATTAATGAATGTAATCGTTTTCTTTGGATGAAACGAATTTTGTATGCTTGTGAGACTGCGAAGGGGAAAGAGAGACTTTCGCTTTTGACCGGTCATGATTACGAAATTCGGGTCATGACACCAAAAGTGATTTTTTAAGTGAAATAATGAATCGATTGATTTCTGAAAACCAGTTTTACACTGGTTTAACCGATTTAATGTTGGTTTTATCGTTTTTCGCATTGTCAAACTGTTTATCTAGTTATCTATTCCGACATGGATCAAGGAGAGGATCAAGGAGACATCGATTGACGGTCTGATTGAAATGATTTTTTAAACATCGCTTCTCTCACTTCTCTCCCTAACCAAAGAGACAAACTCCTCAATTTCTTAAAGTTCTTTTGCGTCAATTCTTTCTCTTTAAAACTACTGCAACCAAACAATAGGTTAAAAATACACAAGAAATACAACAATGGAATTTTAGTTGGAGATAACGCGTAGAGAGGAATTATTTTTTATAATGTTCATCTAGTGAGTGTTGGCGGCTATTAAACAATTCATCTGTATCACTTTTGGTTAAACATTTATATATTACTAGCTCTTTCAATTTTGGGATACAATTGAACAATGAGGGAGTAAGGGGCATAAGTTGAAAAATGATTTGACTTGGATAATTGATACTTGAACATTAAAATGGGACCACAAAATTTGACAACAATTTTCATGGTTAACGCAGTTAAAAAATGTGGTTAATGATGTGTTAAATTTGGTTAATGGATATATCAAGATGTCACAACTCATTAATCATTAACTGAACGTCATTAAACACGATTTTGAACATTATTAACCATGATTCTCGAAAGTTCAAATATACATTAACCACGTTATTAACACCTAAAAATCGCTGTTAAAAAGTTCAAATCATGATTAATGAAGTTTAGTGGGTGATTAATGAGTTGCGATATAGTGATATATCCATTTTCCAAACTCAACACTTAATTAACCTTATTTTTGAACTGCATTAACAATGATAATTGTTGTCGAAATTTGTTGTCCCATTTTGATATTCAAATAATACAATTGTTTGACTAGTCTTCCTTGGTCCCAAAAGTTCAATAATTTTAATGAAAAAGAAATCAATCAATTAATATATATAATTATCACATCTATCAAAACCAGTCAGTCCAACCGGTCTGACCGGGAACCAACCTGGTGTTCGGTCCGGAATAGCCACAAAACCATCCGGAGCTCAAACCGAATGAGAACCAAAAGAACCGATGCTGAACCCATAAAATTGGTGGTTCATCAGGTTCGGCCGATTTGTTCTTCTTTCTCCATCTTTTAGTTAGAAGCAAAAAGAGAAGAAAGAATGTGAGAGTGAACGTGTAAATCCAATAAAGTGACCACAAAGATAATCGCACTAGAAAGAAAAATAGAGAAGGATAGATGAGTCTCTGAAGTAAAAGCATGCAAGAAGGGAATCCATGACCCAAAAGAATATCTGGATCCTCTGGATCAAGTTCTTAATCGAGTTGCTAAAAAAATATTACAACACCAAGACTTTGGATCTCTCCCTGAGTCCTCATTTCGATGATGGAGCCATTTCGATTTTATTGAGCTAGGGTGGCGAGTTGTGTGTGTGCAATCTACATTCTGCAAAGTGGGGTAGTGGAGTGAAGATGGCAAGAAGTTAGGGTTTTCTTCCATTTATTTTTGTCTCTAGTGAGTTGGATTTGGGTCCTTGGTTCCGTTCACCCAAGAAAGCCCAATAGGTGGCTTATTTGTCCAATGTTTGAAGGCTATCCTAAATATATGATATGTATGACATATTAAATTCTTTAAATATTATGTTATTTTATATTTAACATTGTTATATTGTCATATATCATACCAATTTTTTTAAAAAATATTCTTTAATTAATACCAGTTCAACCCTTGAACCTTGAAATCATGCTCGCCGATTCCGGTTTTGAAAACATCGATAATTATTAAGTTTTTAATAAAAAAAAAGGGATAAAGCTAAAATTTAATTTTAAAAGGATAATAGATTTAGATTTGCCGAATAAAGCTCCCGGCGAGGATCGAACTCGCGACCTTTCGCTTACGAAGCGAACGCACTACCACTATGCTACGGAAGCGAACATTAATGCGTTACTTCAAAGTAATAATTAAAAATTATTTTAATACTAAGGATATTTTTAGGACTTTGAAGACTGAAACAGAGCAGAAGTCAAAACCCTACAAAAATCACACAACGTGGTAGCTGTAGGTTTCAGAGTTTGGAGTTGGGAGGGAAATGTGTGGAATTGCTTTGATTATTTCGGGCATTCGAATTGACATCTCTTCTTTGATATCCGATTCAACTCGCAAAACTGAGAAAGTAAGCGCAATTCTTACTCGTAGATATATACACACATCAAAATGAGCATCATCATATCATATCATATATCATATTAATATTAATGATAATAATATTTAATGCCATATATATATATTTTTTATATTATTTTTGGTACAGTTGTTGTTCTGTTTAGATGATCTTAAAGCAGCTCTGCGGAGAAGGGGTCCTGATAGCTTGGATGTGAAGAAAGTTGTTCTGCATCACAGTGTCTCAGGGAAAAATCAAATCTCATCGTTTCTAGAAGATGATGAGTTGGAGAATATGTTACGTTGTGGAAACAGAGACAGGGACAATTCTGGCAATCCAAGACCTGCGGAACTTTGTTTCATTGGTGCAACTTTGCAGCTCAGGGGAATTAACCCGCTGGTTCAGCCTCTTGTTGATGCATCTCAAAATGTTCTCGTCTATAATGGTAATTTGTATTGTCTCTGCTGCTGTAAGGAGACGTTTGGAAGAGTTTATATAGGACTATTTAGGTTTATGGGAATACCTTATGAAAATAAACTTATGCAAATAGTTTATGATATTCTTATAAGCTCTTTTGTAGCTTATTTCAATAAGCTTATCTGGTAAACTTATAGAAATAAGTTGTTATTTGAGAAAAATGTTTATTGAATAAATGCTTAATTAAGCTTTTTACGCACTCTAATTTTATTGTGTGTTTCCATTAGTTGAGTTTGTTTTGTCTTATAACCAAAATCTGATTGAGCCATTTTTTGAAAAAAGAAGGGTGTTTTTTTTTTTTGCCTAAAAGTTAAGCTAAACAGAAAATGCACTTAAAGTATTTTTCCTGATGTGGAATTGCTCATTGTTTTGAACTGTGGACAAGGATATCTTTTCCAAGAAAGAGAGAAATGTCGGTTGCATTGAAATAAAGAATGGAGAATTTGAAGTATTGTCCTTACTAGGTTGACAATTTGAGGTCAATAATCAATATACAATCCTAACATTTATTCAAGAGATGAGCGCTTAGTGTTTGTATTGAATTATTAGCCTACTAGCATGTATCAAATTAAATGTGTTTAATGTGGGAAATATCTATCTGTTTGTCTGTATTGTTTGCCGTATGTGTCTCTCTCTTGTTTACCCCATCAATAAGTCATTTTATATTTTAATTTATATACAATTTTGTTTTTTTTGCTCTTTAGGTGAGATTTTTGGAGGACTTAACATAGCTAGTGATTCCAATGATGCTGAGTTTCTCATGCAAGCTCTAGAAAAATGTTGCTCCTGTAGTTCTTGTTTAACCGGTGTCTGTGTTGAATGTGGGAAGAGTTCCATTCCAGATGTTCTTTCTTCAATTAAAGGACCATGGGCTATCATCTATTGGCAGGTAACTCCAAGTGGTAAGTTTGAAAGTGTCCATATTTTGTGCAGTATCTTGTTCTTCCACATGGTATCAAAGGTGTTACCTTCTTTGTCTTTTGCAGGATAGTCCAAGGACCCTTTGGTTTGGCCGAGATGCATTTGGTAGGCGGAGCCTCCTTGTTCACTGGCCTACAGAAGATGACTCAGCCTTTTTGCTGTCTTCTGTATCACCCGTTTCTCCAAGTCAGCAGGCTTCTGGTATGTAGTACATTAAACAGCTATAATTATCTTACTCTTTCGTTCAATTTCTGGGAACTAGAAAATGACCTGAATAGATTCTGTTGTCATTTACTAAATATATAAATATTGTAATTTAATGCTGGGAATGTACTCTATATACTACATACACAGTATGGTATTTACATAGATGGATACGTATTTAGGAAAAACCCACATAAAGAGGGTATGACTGGTTTTAGGAGATTTCATGATTTCTTATTTGGTGCTTCCTAAATGAATCCTGCATCGTATTCTTTCAATATGATAGATACTGGAATTAAGCAGATCGGAATGGAGGCAACCTCTTTACAGAGGGGAAAAGCTATGATATGATGCTGGATGGAAAAATCAGAAACGCAGCACAAGTGCACCTCTCAGGAATGTCCCGAGCCCTGAGATCGCTGTTGTTTTTCAACACAATTTTCTGCCTCTACTTCTCCATTATTCCCTTTATCCTCATGCTTGCATATCTCCAGAAGTCTGTGCTTCCAACTGTCCATTTTGTTAAGCTCCAATTCTTTCACATCAGTGACCCCCTCTTTTGGAATGTTTGACATGTCACTGTTACACTAAATTTCCCTTGCAGGCCTCTTTGGCCTTTCTACTGCCAACCCGCTTATTGGGCCTTTTCATGTTCTATGGACTTGTGTTATTGGATGCCTATCACAATATAAGCCAATCGTTTGTGTCAATCTTTGCAGCATGAAATTTAGTTAAGTTGTACACTTTTTTAGGTTTAGATCCAGCGTTAATTTGATAAATTTGGAACTCATGAGAATTGAGAAACATAAGATAAAAGGCTTGGAGAGAGCTGGTAATGGTAGAAACTTTCCGACGGATAAGAACACTGTTTTTTATGATTAGAGTTATTTACATGTAGTTTAGAGTCCTTAACCTTCTTTCTCTCGTTATTTTCCCTTTTCCCCATCCATCAATTTTCATGTCACATTGATTTTGCAGCTTTTGACATGTGAACTGGAAATACTATAAGTTAACACATTTCACTCTAGTTTTGCGGGCCTATCTTTGGCTTGTGTTCATCGACATCATTGATTTATTGATGTCTGTATCCTTCAAGTAATGTCAAATACTACTTCTTTAAATGTTTCCCCCCTCTTTGAACTTGTGATTTTAATTGTCAAGGAGACAAGGACCAACTCTCCTAAATGCTTAAGATGTTAAGCGAAGTCTCATAATTGATTTTGTATCACTAACACACCTCCTCATGCAAGTCCGTCGGGCTTTAAGCATGTACAATGCACAAGCCCACTCTACCTTTTACTAAAATTCAACTTTATATACAAGAATGAGAGCTGCAAGGATTGGACTTATGACCACTTGGTTATAGGCTTTGATGCCATGTCAAGGACCAACTTTTCTAAAAGCATAAGCTGTGATGTGAAGGCCCGTGATCGCTTTTATATTTCTAACAAACATTAATAGAGTTGCCTTATGTTCACTAGATATTATTTGTCCTTTGCTGTTAGTTCCATAGTTGTAAAAGTTGTAAACCTGGATTGAGGGACGAATTCATAAGGGGGCTAGGTCGCTAGTTCCACTGCTGGTCTGGGTGTCAGCTACACAAAAAATTGAGAAAATAAAAAACCAACAAAAAGGGAGCCAATGGTCCTTGTTTGATTGAGAACCATCTAGTTTTCCTTGTTTTTACCCAATAAAACCGGTCAGACTGGTCCCATTTTTAAAACTATGGTAAGTTATGTTAATTTTCGAATTTTTAAATTAAAGTCTGTAACAATTGGACTTTTTAATATTATTTTGCTGTAGAGTATGAAGTTCATAATGGAATAGGCTGTCTTAGTTATTGGGAGGAGCTACCATGTGGAATATATAGTGTGTATGTGGATGCTTCAAATTCAGATGGATATCTAGTTGGTGAAGTTAAGAAATATGAATATACAAACTCAATATTAAATGAACTTATCAAGTGGGAGAGAACTTCCATTGAACCCAGCTCTGAAGATCTGCAGATATCCCGACATAAGTTTTGTAGGAGGCAACATGATGTTCATTCAGCTTCTTTAGAGGCAGTTCCATGTGAAACAGGTATTTACCATAAAGTAGCTCCGAAGTCCTCCATTTAGTTATACAATACTTTAATTGCCATTCTGATACATTTTAACACCTTTTACTATTTGGCAATTATATTGTAGCCTTTAAGTCTTATTCTGCTGTGACAGATCTTTGTCTTGATTAAGCAGGCTCAACTCAACCTGCAATTCTAATGCCAGCTCATATTTTGCTAAATGCTTTAAAGGAATCTGTGCTACGACGTACTTCATTGTATACTATCTATCAGGTTTGCTATTTAATTGAAATCAGATTATATTGTTGTATTTGTTTGTCGCTGATAAGATTAAGATCTATACCTTTCAATGATTTTTGTCTAAGATGAAGTGTAGTATGTGTTGCTTCCTATCAGTTCGTTTGTTGTTGATAAATAAATTGTTTTAAGCTGTGGGGGTGTTAGATAGCTTTTTGATGAATGAGTCTTGCATTATATCCTTTGTTAGCTTTACTCTGGGGTTATTACTGCACCAGATGAATGGTTTGTTTGGTAATATTTTCTGGCTCTGAATTAATGTGATTGACATGAGAGAAGTTATAGATTGTTTTCTGGATGGTTACACCGTAGAGAAGTGCTCTCTCAGCTGGATTACATCATATGCTGCTGAGAAAATCAAAGCACCTCACTGAGTTGAACTGATAGCCCTTGACAGTAAATTAAAATCAATCTTACACCACTGCATAGCTTATTATTGGACGCTTTTCTCACAAAATGTACTGTTGGATTGGATGTTCCTATCATGATCATACCCATAAATTTTCATATTAATCCAAAATTGTCTTATCTATATATGAAAATGAATCAATTGACAGTGACAAAATCAAATCAATCCTACACCATTGAATAAGATGCTTTTCTCACAAAATCCATCTTTTGATTTAACTTTCTTATCATATAGATCATACCTATAAAATTTTGTATGAATCCAAAATCGTTTGACATAAGTCACACATTTCAATTTTCAAATGTATAAAAAACGATTGATTACTTTTTTTTTTTTTTTGGGGGGTTTAAAATTTGATTACTTTCTTATTGCTGCTCAATGTTTTGAAATTTGACACATGAAAGACGACATCATGGATGGCTAAATTACATTCACCTCCCTGAACATTTGGAGAAGCTACACTCAATACCCTTCTAGTTTGCACCCCTACACCAACCTCCCTCAACATTGACGTTGTTAGAATATGTTTACCAATTTTTTTAATTCTGCAATCACCTCTGCCATTTAGGATCAGAAAAAATCCTCAAAGGCTCATGGTCAGCAGAGAAGAATGCAAAAACACAAATCCAGCACCCACACAATCACAAAGATACGGTGCAACTGTAGTGGCATATGTTGAACTAGAGGATTTTAGGTAAGTGTTGAGATCCTTGTTATTCCACCCGCATTAGTACATGCTTCACATGTCTAGTCTTGAGCGTGAGGGTGTGTGTTGAGACTCACATCGACTAGAGATATGACCTAAGTAGTGCTTATAAGGGGGTGTGTTGAGACTTGAGATCTCTGTTATTCCACCCGTATTAGTACATGCTTCATATATCCAGTCCTGAGCGTGGGGGTGTGTGTTGAGAGTCCCACATAGACTAGAGATATGACCTAAGTAGTGCTTATAAGGCTTGGGCAGTCCTCACCTTAGAAGCTGGTTTGTGGGGTTGAGTTAGGTCTAAAGCCCAAATTTAAGAGTAAGGATGGAGGAAAAGAGAAAATGGAAACTTAGAGTAATGAGGTTGATATTGATACTGATATGATATGGTGATAATGTGGTGAGATGTGATATAAAAGACAAACCTATGGGTCCTATTTATACTAATAGACTAATAGTATAATCCTAGTCCTAATTAAATAAGGAAACAAGTCATTGAAATAATAAATAGGAAATAACTCCTAAAAGATCTTGAGATACTCTAAAACATTCTAGGATACAATAAGGATATTATAAGATACTTTTTAGATATTCTATCAGCATACAATCACAGAGATGCAGCATCCAGCCACCAACTTGCGTACAATAGTGATGGTTCGTGGTGGGGGCTCTATGGTGGAGGCTCGGGTGATTTCAATTGGTAGTTGTGATGTGGCGGATCTGGTTGATGGGTCATGGGCAATGGCGAATAGACTTGATGGTAGTTTGGTTGGGGGTTAATTGGGCTTGGAGGGGTTAAATGGTTTTAGGAGGGTGGCAGCTTGCAGTGGTCAGTTAGGTGCTAATGAATTGCAGACACGATGACTTTGGTAGTTGTGGTGTCGACTTGTGCTGGGATAGGGTTGAATTTTGGGTATCTCCAATGCCGATTTCCTGTGGTTATGGGTGGCAAATTGATGGTGATGGTGGGTCAAATTTTGAGGTCAATGGCTTTGGTGGATGAGTCAATTTTGGGGTGAGGTTGGTCCTCTTGTTGATGGTTTGGTTGAATGGGGTTTGGATTTGGTTTTGTGGGGATGAGATGTGGGTTTGATTTGTGGCTTTTGTCTTTTGGTCACTGATGGCACATTGTTTCTGGTGTGTGTGCCACCACTACCGGCAACACAATGTTTACACCTATGGACCCAAACACTGTTAATGGTTGTATCGGTAAAAATTACATTCTATAAAAATTTATTGGGTGATATAAGCGTGCCAACTGCCAAGTCCTACACTGGTGTCAATTCATTGCTTCAATTTTATCTATATATGTCAATCAATATAGAACTCAAAACATTAACTCTTTATGTTTTGTCTACCAGAGTGCACGTGCACACAAGATGTATGTGTATAAAAAATACTAATAAAGTTTATGATAAAAGTGATAAAGTTGTATTAGAGTATATGTACGATGTACTTGCATAACTGAATGAGCTGAGTCAGCATCATTCAGTTACGACAGTTGGTGACAGTTGGCTAGTAACGGTTCTAACAGTTAGGATCGATGGCTATATAAAGCCAACATTGTAATATTGTAAACCAAGATTCATTCAATGAAATCATAGTTACAGTTTCAGTTTCAGTTTCTGATCTTCCTCTCTCTCTCTCACTCTATGATACATTCTATTATGGTATCTAGAGCCTTTTTCTGGGCTTGATTCTTCTCTTCGATTCGATGGCTTCCACCGGAAATCCGTTTGAAACTGTCACCGGAACTCTCGCGACGTCTCCGACGCCGTCGAGTTTCAACCCTATGCTATCGATCAAGCTCGACGATAGCAACATTCTGCTCTGGAAGCAGCAAGTCGAGACTGTGATTATCGCGCACAAGCTTCATCGCTTTGTCGTGAATCCGGCGATTCCTCCTCAGTTCACATCGGAATCCAATCGTGCTCTAGGGATTGAATCTGAAGCGTATCAGCTTTGGATCGTCCAGGACCAAATGCTCTTTACGTGGTTGCTTGGATCTCTCTCTCCTTCGATTCTTCCAAGGTTCATCGGATGCAAGCAATCGTGGCAAGTATGGGAGAAACTCCACAAGCAGTTTCAGGCGCACCTTCGAGCCAAGGCTCGTCAATTTCACTTCGAACTGAAGAATACGAAGAAAGGCACGTGCTCAATTTCTGAGTATCTCATGCACATTCGTGCCCTAGTTGAATCTCTACAAGCAATCGACGATCCTGTCACCGAACAAGATCATGTCGACACGGTCCTTGAAGGACTCCCTGAGGAATATAATCCCTTCGTTATGATGATCTATGCTAGATCTGGTGTTACCTCCATTGATGACATTGAACCTCTCCTTCTGATGCAAGATGCACAATTTGAGAAGTTCTGTCAAGAGCTACCTTCCCCTTCAGTAACTGCGGATGTCGCGCAAGTGCCAAACCGAGGTGAAAACTCTCATTCCAGTGGTTTCCCTCAGAGTCAAAATGGTTATCGTAGTAATCGTGGCCGTGGAGGTAGAAACCGTGGTGGTCGAGGCAGAGGCCGTGGAGGCCCCAAGCCTACTTGTCAGCTCTGTGATAAGTATGGTCATGAAGCATTTGATTGCTGGTACAGATTTGATCAAGAATTTGTTCCCCAACGACCACCATCTCAAACTCAATAATCCAATAATCAAGGGAATCGGTTCAACCATGACTCTCGCGGGTACAATAACTCCCAAGGTTATGGCTCCGGTCCTCATCAAAACTACACTCAGTTCAATCACCCTGTCCAGCACCAACCTAGTGCTAACATGGTTATGCAACAACCTCAATATGTTCCCAACACTCAAGAGCCTTTGCAGAGGTCATTTGATAACCAAGCATGGTTCCCTGACTCAGGTGCCTCTCACCACATCACAGCTGATTCAAATAATCTCTGCTACAATAGCCCTTTTGGTGGTCAGGACCAAGTTCTAATGGGGAATGGTCAAGGTCTCTCTATAAACTCCATAGGTTCTTCTCAGTTTTCTTCTCCTTCCAATCCTAATATTATCTTCTCTTTAAATAATCTCTTGCTAGTGCCTAATATCACCAAAAATCTTGTTTCAGTATCCAAATTTGCTTGTGATAATAATGTCTATTTTGAATTTCACCCATTTTCATGCTATGTGAAATCTCAGGGTTCTGATCAAGTCCTTCTTGAAGGCTCTCTTGGAGGTGATGGTCTATACAGTTTCGAGAACATCAACATACTCAAGGAGCCTTCCTCCTCCTGTTTCCAACATTCTGTGCATTCTTCAGCTCCTAGTGAGCTTCTAGCTAAGTCCTCTCTCAGAACTCAGCACTTTTGCCACTTGGCACTATAAGCTAGGACATGCCAATAACAACACTGTAAAGGCTGTCCTTCAATTGTGTAAAATTCCTTCATTGAATAAAACATCTGATGATAACTTTTGCAATGCTACTCACATTATTGCCGTTGAACTCATTCACACTGACCTTTGGGGGGCTGCACCTTACACTTCCTTTGGGGGATACACCTACTACATCACTTTTGTTGATGCTTACACTAGGTTTACATGGATTTAGTTTCTTAAACAAAAATCTGATGCCCTAACCACCTTCAAACAACTCTGTACCTTAATTACAACTCAGTTTTCTGCCACTATCAAGGCTGTCCAGTCAGATTGGGGAGGAGAATATCGTCCCTTCTCCAAATACTTGGCAGAATTAGGCATTGTCCATCGCTTGACATGCCCTCATACATCCCATCAAAATGGGACTGTAGAGAGAAAGCATAGACAAATTGTGGAAATGGGACTTGCCATGCTGTCCCATGCTTCTCTCCCTCTTAAATTTTGGGATCACAGCTTTACACAAGTTGTTTACCTTATCAATAGGCTTCCCACTGTGGCTCTAAAGTCTCATCCCTCACCCTAACATGCTCTTTATAACTCCAATCCTGATTATTCTAACCTTAGGATTTTGGGGTGTGCTTGTTTCCCCTTTCTCAGACCCTATAACCAGCGTAAAATGCAGTTTAGGTCTTCGGAGTGTATCTACTTGGGGCTGTCACCACAGCATAAAGGCCATAAATGCCTAGACTCTACTGGACGCATCTTCATATCTAAGGATGTTTTATTCAATGAATCCAAGTTTCCCTATAAACAATTGTTTCTCTCTCAGTCATGTTCACAAAATGTCCCACCTGAATCTCCATACCCCGCATCTATTCTCATTCCCTCCTACCCTCGTCTAGCTGCCACACCCTTAAATCAACACCCTCCACCTTCCCCAACTCCCTCACCATCTCAGTCTTTTTGCTCCACCTGCAGATCAGCCTACCTCACCTCTTACCTCATCATCTGGCTCTCTCACTCATGCCTAATCTGTACTTGCCTCTATTGAATCATCCACCAACTCTCCCAACTCTGTCCAATATGTCTCCAATTCCCCTGGTTCTGTCCAGTCTCCAAGTCCCTCACCTGATCCACCTATTAACACTCATCATATGTTAACAAGGTCCAAAACAGGACACTTGCCACCTAGTCTTTTCTTGAGTCATGTTGAGCCAAGGTCTGTCAAAGAAGCCTTGACCAGTAAGCCATGGTTGGTCGCTATGCGAGATGAGCACAATGCTCTCCTTAGAAATCACACTTGGTCTCTAGTTCCCCTACCACCAAATCGGCAGGCCATTGGCTGCAAGTGGGTATTCCGGGTTAAGGAAAATCCAGATGGCATAGTGAATAAACTCAAGGCTAGATTAGTAGCCAAAGGATTTCACCAACAGCATGGGTTTGATTTCCATGAGACATTTTCCCCTGTTGTGAAGCTAGTCACCATACGGATCATCCTAACTCTAGCCATCACTCACAAGTGGACTAAAACAAGTTGATGTTAACAATGCTTTCTTGAATGGGGTGCTTAGTGAAGAGGTTTACATGGTGCAACCTCTAGGTTTTGAACAGTGACAAAACCCTTGTATGCAAGCTGCACAAAGCCCTATATGTGCTCAAACAAGCCCCTCGGACTTGGTATGAAAGCCTTGCATCTGCCTTGCTACAGTTTGGTTTCATCACGAGCCGGTGTGATCCTTCATTGTATGTCTACACTAAGGGCTCTACATCTCTGTATGTATTAGTGTATGTTGATGATATAATCATCACTTGCTCCTCTGCCTCCCTTGTTACTGATCTGATTCAGAAACTCCACAAGCAGTTTGCTCTCAAGGAACTTGGGAACCTGGATTATTTCCTTGGTGTTGAAGTGAAGCACCTATCTGATGGGGCTCTTCTACTTACACAGGGTAAGTATATTCGGGATCTGCTAGCCAAAGCCAATATGGCTGAGGCAAAAGGGCTTTCCTCTCCCATGATTAGCAACAGCAAGCTTACTAAAGCTGGTATTGATACAATGTCAGACTCTCATCTCTACAGATCTATTGTAGGTGCCTTACAATATGCCACGCTTACTCGTCCAGACATAGCTTTTAGTGTCAACAAAGTTTGTCAGTTTATGTCCAATCCACTAGACACTCATTGGCAAGCTGTCAAACGCATACTGAGGTACCTCAAAGGCTCCATTCAGTATGGTTTGCTTCTGTGTCCTGCTGCCCACACTGCTCCTTTTCCTCTGCTGGCCTTTTGTGATGTTGATTGGGCCAGTGACCCTGATGATAGAAGGTCCACCTCTGGTTCATGCATCTTCTTTGGCCCAAATCTTGTATCTTGGTGTTCTAAAACGCAACAATTGGTTGCCCGGTCCAGCACAGAGGCTGAATACCGAAGCATGGCTAACACTACTGCAGAAACTCTTTGGATCCAATCTCTTCTAACTGAGCTTGGAGTCCCATTCACTGCTCCAAAACTCCTCTGTGACAATTTTAGTGCGGTGAATTTGGCACACAATCCTATCTTACATGCTAGAACCAAGCATATGGAGCTTGATATACACTGTTCGTGAGAAGGTTCTCTCCAAAGCACTCACAGTGGTCCATGTTCCTAGTCAAGACCAACTTGCAGACTGCTTCACTAAGCCACTCTCCTCAGCTAAGTTTACTGAGTTAAGAACCAAGCTCAATGTGGTTTCCTCTCTTGACCCACCTTGAGCTTGAGGGGAGGATATTAGAGTATATGTATGATGTACCTGCATAACTGAATGAGCTGAGTCAGCATCATTCAGTTATGATAGTTGGTGATAGTTGGCTAGTAACTGCTCTAACAGTTAGGATCGATGGCTATATAAAGCCAACACTGTAATATTGTAAACCAAGATTCATTCAATGAAATCATAGTTACAGTTTCAGTTTTTGATCGTCCTCTCTCTCTCTCTCACACACACACTCTATGATACATTCTATTAAGTTGATAGAGATGGTAAAAAAAAGGTGAAAGTGGAGTCATGAATGGGAATGTGGGCAAAGTGGAGAGGAAAAAGCAGGAGTTTTAATGTCTAACTAAAAAAATATTGTCTTTTATCTTTTAATTA
Organism: Sophora flavescens; assembly: GCA_030762895.1. Lineage (NCBI taxonomy): Eukaryota > Viridiplantae > Streptophyta > Magnoliopsida > Fabales > Fabaceae > Sophora > Sophora flavescens. The sequence goes on from CM061064.1 coordinate 84,785,587, forward strand.
TCTTTATAACCGATCTTATGTATTTATTTATTTGACAAACATTTAATGGATACATATTTATTAGGAATTTAAACTGCAATGGTGAATAATGGATAGCTTCCCACAGTTTTCTTTACTAGCAGTAGAGATAATGCTTATTCAAGAATGCTCAACTAACATATTGCAAGTCTGCCACAATAGAAGGTTCTGAAACAAACTATCATAACTGTCATGTATGTCATTGATATTAATTGCAACTGCTCCACATATCAATCAACTTCTTGTGATTGGCATTGTTGGAAATTCTCGTGACTAAAATCTATCTAATGATCGTATCTAGTTTTGCATTATATGTTTTGCTTTATCATGTCCATTTAATTCTTCATCTCTTCTGTAATTTTTTTTATAACAAAGGAATTTGTACTCTTGGATCCATTACCTTGGAAGACCTTTGAATTTATGCTCAATCTGTCCTTGTTTTCTTTCTCCGAATATTATTTATATTTATCATGATTCATGATAGAGCTCTTTGGATTTTATTGCATAGGATATGATATCTGGTATCAAACAAGAGAATTTTGTTCCTGTGGCAGTTCTTTTCTCTGGTGGCCTGGATTCTATGATACTTGCAGCATTATTGGATCAATGCCTGGATCCTTGTTGTGAGTGCTTCCAAATAAGTGTAATTTACCTTATTTGCTGATTATATGATACAATTTTAATTAGTTCCTTTGTTGGTGTTGAAATATATAAAGTCGGAGAACTAGTTGAGTTGATAAGTTTTTATTTTAGGAACATTCAACTGAGTTGTTGTCCAATCTTTTTTGTTCTTTTCTTTTCTTGTATTGGCAGATGAAATTGATCTACTTAACGTAAGCTTTGATGGTCAGTTTGCTCCTGATAGAATATCAGCTAAGGCTGGGTTAAAAGAACTAAAAAGAGTTGCACCTTTTAGAAGGTATCCAACTGCAATCAAATCTTCCATGGGCCTGTCTGTTCTACTTTCTACTTTTCTTATTGTTTGGTAAAATTTTTTTTTGCTTGAATATAGATACTGATTGTTTTTACCTTCTTTTAATATTAAAAAAATTGTGGTCTATGCATAAACTTGAGTCTTTTCTGCAAGTACATGTTCAGTACTTTTAAATTTATGCTGAGTGATATTGAATTTTACCTGTATTATTTTGGATGAAATTTTGAAAACAAAGGAAATGTTTCACTTATTATCAGATTGGATATTTCATCCAGAAACTTATTTTAGTTGAATTCTTAGAATCATCTCTTTTGCGTTGTTATGGGGCATTGAAAATGGTCTGCAACATGTGTTTCTATTGTGATTGATGGCCTACCTTGTCACATGACCCAGTCTCCTACTGTTTACGTGTTTCTTTTATTATATTCTTAGGAGGATATTCCTATCCTCTTTCATTGTGTTCTTCTCTTCCTTAATAAAGTTTATTTTTTATTTTTTATAAAAAAAGTATTGGGAAAAACCCAAGTCCCACATTGACTAGAGAGAGTGTTTAATACGAGCTTATAAGTATGTGAGCAATCCTCATCTTATGAGCTAGCTTTTGGGATCGAGTTAGGCCCAAAATCTAATATGGTATCAGAGTTATCCTAGATCCATTGTTGGGCCACGCACTATGTTATCCACGCACCAAGCCCAATAGTTCTGGGCGTGAGGGGGTGTATTGGGAAAAACCCAAGTCCCATATTGACTAGAGATAGTGTCTAATAAGAGCTTATAAGTAAGTGGGCAATCCTCATCCTATGAGCTAGCTTTTGGGATTGAGTTAGGCCGAAAATCTAATAAAAAGAAAAGAAGATATAGTTTGCATATAACCTCCCTGTTTTCTATCTCTAATGTAACCTCTATTTTATTTTATTTGGAGTAGCATTCTGTAAGTCAGCTGTCAGCCTTCACAGATAGGAATAGGTTGAAACTATTAAAATGCTTTATCCCGAACATCTGAAATTTGGATCAAGCCCAGCGTGAGAATTGCAAATTGGCTCAAAAGATTTGGCTTGACCTGTTAGGTGCAGTACATGAATAGTTTCTAACAAAGTAACATTGAACATCAAATACAGTAATTTTGAAATTAGTTCTAGCTAGCTTTATTATAATGACTCTCCTATTTTTGCTCTTTATATATATCATTTGTCATTCAACTAGACTTTTTATATAGGTATATTGTTGCAAACATGCACCTATTGGAAACGCTTTCATATCAAAATGTCTTTTATAGTATGTCTTGTTCAGGTGAAGTTGTGTTGTGAGTCCAGGTGGAGACTTGTGGAGATTGATGCTGACTTGTCAGACTTGGTGTTTGAAACTAGTCATGTGATGTCACTCATAAATCCTGCCAATACCTACATGGTACTACTTAATCCTTTGGACTGGTAATTTATCATTTGTATTGTGTCATATGCATATGCATATTTCTCTGAATATTTGAAGTTGATTTGAATAACCAATGACCATCCAATTCCAAATATCAGCATGTCAGTAAGGCATGTTTTACAGTATGCTCATGCCTGTCTTTTCCTCAATTTCATTTGACTAATTAGGTTAATTTTAGATTACCTTTTGGTCTTTTTAGCTAATATACGCTTAGAAAAATAAACAAAAAAGTAAAAATAGAGATCATGCATGCCATTTTTATGATTCTGAACATGTCTTTCCTTTATTTGGAATCCAGATGCTGAATTGAAGTGAGAAAAATGAAAAGTTTATTCTTTTAAACACCGAATCTAATTTAGCTCTTTAAAAATCGGGGAAAAGTGAAAAAACCACCCTAAACTTTTGACCTTTTGCAAATCACTCCATAAACTTTAAATTCATCCTAATTGATCCTTAAATGTTAAATAATATTGCAATAGGCCCTTCCGTTAAGGTGATGTTAAATCACTAACAGTGAACTAATCCTGATCCTCCATTTTGTATTGAATCTGGACTCTTAATTTATTTATTTATTATTAAACAAATTTATTTTATCCAATTTTTAAATCATTCTAAATGAAAAAAATTAAAAACAATAAAACATTCAAATTGGAAGATTAATGCTTAGTAAAACCACCAACACACTAACAGGGTGGTTACTAATAGTTTAAAAATTTGCTTGTGTTCGTGATTTGTGGGCTTAGACGTTTAGGAAGATTAATAAGATGTGGCTAGCACATGGATTGATTCAAATGTTTTTTTTATTTACTATGTATAAAAAAATATATTATTAGATATGTTGAGATCCATGTTATTCCACCCGCATTAGTCCATGCTTCAGATGTCCAGTCCTGAGCGTGAGGGGTGTGTTGAGTTCCACATCGACTAGAGGTTTGGCCTAAGTAGTGCTTATAAGGCTCGAACAATCCTCACCTTACAAGTCGGTTTTGTGGGGTAGAGTTAGGCCTAAAGCCCAAATTATAAGATGGTATTAGAGTCTATCATGTATCTGTTATTGGGCCAAGATCCCAATTATTCCACCTGTATTTGTCCACACTCTAGTTGTCCAGGCTTGGACGCGAGGGGGTGTGTTGAGATCCATGTTATTCCACCCGCATTAGTCTATGCTTCAGATGTCCAGTCCTGTGCGTGAGTGGTGTGTTGAGAGTTCTACATCGACTAGAGATATAGCCTACGTAGTGCTTATAAGGCTCGGACAATCCTCCTCACCTTACAAGCCGGATTTGTGAGGTTGAGTTAGACTAAAGCCCAAATTCTAAGAAGATAAAATAGGATTTTTAATAATACGTTAATCAAGGATGCAGATTCAATACAAAATTTAGTGCTAAGATTAGTTCATTGTTAGTGATTTAACACCATGTTAACGGAAGGGCCTATTACAATATTATTTAAGGTTTATGGATTAATTAGGATAAATTTAAAGTTTAGGGGGTGATTTGCAAAAGGTCAAAAAGTTTAGGGTGCCTTTCCACATTCTTTCCTTAAAAAATTTAAATACTTAATACTGAAACCATCAATATTATGAAACTACCCTTAACTTCATTCTTAAGAATATTTTAATCAAATTTATTGTTTATTTTGTTTTAATGGCGTTAAACAAATTTATAATATAAAAATATACTAATAATGATAGGAACTGGATTATCACTAAGAAAATGTAGGAAATTTTAATGAGCAGAGCTCCAATTACAAAGAAAAATGGCAGAAAAAGTCTAGATGTAGGTAGAAGAGAGAGAAAAAAAACCAGAGCTGCAGGTGCAGTCTCTGACCTATCGCATCAGCCACCTCAACAATACCCACATTGTTGAATGCCTCCCTCACCACCCTCTTCTCCCTTCATATTCAGTTCCCTTCCATGGTTCCAGCATTTTACACCAATCCAAACAGCCTTGTGTTCATTCAGTTACTCCCTTCTCTTTACCATTTCTGCCCTTGTCTTTTCTGCTCTTTCTTAACTCCCTTGCTCTTCTGTGGTATACAGGGGTTAGTGGCCCATTTAATAATCACCTTTTCTAGTAAAGAAAATGCTAAACAAGTCTACTAGTACTTCAATAAAATAAATAAAATATAATTCCATTAGATATTTTGTACGTTATAGAACATTAGTTAGAAAATTTAGAAAGTGATAATAAATCTCCTTTAATTTATTATAACATGAACAACAAATTCAGCTCAAAACTACCATGATTTATGCCAATAAGAAGAGAAAAAGTGTCTGAACTTTGGGGCTTCAAGTTATGTAGCCTATGTGCTTCATTTTTTTTTTTTTGGTGATATATACATGTTATAATTGCATTTTTTTTAATAAAAAAAAAACTGTTATTTGGTAAATTTCTTATGGAAAGAGACAAATGAATGATGGATAAAGGGCTAAAAGTAGTGTATAATGATTTCAGCCCATATGTCATCTAGAAATTTATTAAAGTTGGGGCCACTGACTGTTGGCTTCATTCTGCTTCGTCATCTGCTGCCCCCATTTGGCTGAATGGATAGTGTTTTTGTTTTAACTTAATTTTTTCTTCAGTTTTAATGTTCCAAATTGATGCAATGGGCGTTTAGGACTGAAACCCTGTAGCTAAATTTTCAAACACTCCTTTACTATTTCTGATTTGATAAAGTAATTGGCTTGCAAATACCTTTTCAGGACCTTAATATTGGAATTGCTTTATGGCTCGCTTCTGGTGGTGATGGATGGGTGCCTGATGCAACTGAAGATGATAATGATGACAGTCATGCACGGATTAAGTACAAGTCCAATGCAAGGATTCTCCTTGTTGGTTCTGGTGCTGATGAACAGTGTGCTGGGTATGGTAGACACAGAACAAGTTATAGACGAGGAAGGTATTACTATGATAATGGTAAATTATGTTTTGATATTGTACTTATGTTTACAACTTACAGTTGATAATATTCTCTTGATTCTATGTTGTAGGGATGAAACTTTTTCCCCCATTTTATATTAGCCTGGATTTTATACTTGTCAAGTTGTGTGCATTTGCTATTGCAATTTCTTCATCTTTCCTTTATGTTTGGGAAATTTAATTTTAGAAGTGGACATATATGCTAGACAGTTTATCGTTCCGCAGGTAAGAAATGTAGGGTGCAAAGGATGAAACCACGATATGAACCATATGCTATATACACTGAAATGCTTTAGTAAATCCTCTCAAGTTTAAAATGTTATTCAGCTCACTGGGTTTTCTAAAATATGCTTTTTTTTTCTTGTTTTAAAAAACATTTATTGAAATAAATACACGAAAGAAAAATCTTAGCTAAAAGATAAAAGTATAGCTCATATTCGTGGTTTTCTTCAACCCCAATAATTTAAGGGCCTGTTTGCTTTGGGATTTCCACGGTTGGGGGCCTATTGTCATTTCTTGTTTTCGTAAATGGAAATAGAAAAAGTCTGACTTGTTTTCAATTTTTTTTGCTGGGTGGGGTGGTCGGTGTAGGCTTTGGGGCCCGGCCCGCGCGTTTTACAACACTGCTGGAAACAAAGCAAACAAGCCCTTATCTACCTAAGTACTTGATTAATTATTTGTTTGGGAGACTCATTTTGTGTTTTTATCTGGTAGTTTATACTTCTACTTAGAGGAGCAATATTATTAAAATTCTTAGGTTAACATAATAGTACCGAGTAGTGAACTGTAGAATGTGTGTGCATCATCTTTTAATGCATTCTGATGGTATAATATGCCTTAATCAGTTGGCTGGGGCTGCATGAGGAAATGAGAGTCGACATGCAAAGAATTTGGAAAAGAAATTTAGGGAGAGATGATAGATGTATTGCTGATAATGGAAGGGAGGTAATGTTCAAATTATGTCAAAACTCCATGTTTATCTCAAATTTGTTAATCTAACAGTCACTTAACAAATTTTTTTTTTCTATTTTTCTTTTAGGCTAGATTTCCATTCTTGGATGAAGATGTTATAAGTGTTTTGCTCAACATTCCATTATGGGAGGTTGCCAACCTTGATCAACCTAGTGGCATCGGTGATAAAAAGATTTTAAGAGAGGTATTACTGTTTTTATTGTTGAGTTTGAATGATATATTTACTTTCCTTGTTTTCGACTGTCATGCATTTAGCACGAATATACAGCTGTTAGACTATTCAATGGCAGAGTGAGCCAACATTCTCTTAAGGCCTTTTTGAATAAATGACTCAGACTAGTGATCTGATCTGTTGGTAAAGACGTACCTTGTGAATAATAAAGACTTGAAACTCTAGCGCAGTTACCTGAACTGAATCCATACACAGTTGAAAAACTAGAAGTTAGGATTAGAAGCTTCTGGTTAGAATAGTTCTGGAAGGAAATTTCAATGGCAGAGTGAGCCAACATTCTCTTAAGGCCATTTTGAATAAATGACTCAGCCAAATCATTCAGACTAGTGATCTGATCTGTTGGTAAAGACGTACCTTGTGAATAATAAAGACTTGAAACTCTAGCGCAGTTACCTGAACTGAATCGATACACAGTTGAAAAACTAGAAGTTAGGATTAGAAGCTTCTGGTTAGAATAGTTCTGGAAGGAAATTTGTTTCCCTTGAATTTGTTGGACACCAGTTTCCGATTAAAAAATATTGATACCAGTAGACTGTACTGTACAGAACAGTTGGACCTGTTGTCCTCTCCACCCCAAAACAACCACGCATACTCTAGAATGATAACCTCCTGGTGTTGGTCTTGCCTAAGTGATCCTGCTAACATTTTGTCCTAGTTACATCTATTTGGCAGAAAACATACTGATTTATGCTCATTATTGATAACCATGTATGAAATTCCATCTGAAAAAGTTTTTTTTTTGACATGCACTTTTGTTTTACCAACTTAAACCCTTTTCTGTCTAAAGACCCACAAAAGAAAAGGGGTCAAACTTGAATGATGAATCTTATGGTCAATATATTTGTTGAAGGTTGCCGAATTGCTTGGTTTATATGAAGCAGCAGTTCTGCCAAAACGAGCAATCCAGGTGTGCATCTCTGAAACTTAGTAGTTCTCAATTTTACTTTTATGTAAAATTATCGGTCAGGTTTTAAAGCATGCAAAACCATTCGGGGTAATAATATATGCTTTTTGAGGGCTTGTAATTTTTTAACTTTGAAGTTTCTAGGTTTATGTAATGAGAGTTTTCATGATTTATTAGTTTTAATCCACTCTTTTTCGGGATGCAAATGTTTCATCTGTTTCTTGGAGTTTTTAGTCTTCTACTCTGCTTTTTCACTTGTTTACCAGAAACTCAGTGCCATTTCCTTAGAGTCTTATGTTAAATGTCAATAGATCTTTATTTGGCTGGGCTGCGATGACGAACTACGGAACTAGAATGTATAATCGTTATGAGTGTAGTGAAAGCCAATTATACTTCTATGACAAATTTGTGTATCAGGAAATAATACCAAGAGGATGCAACGCCACTAGTAGTCAATGGCTATAATTTGTTTGAAAGTGGCACATATTTATTTAGCTTGCCTAATTACCACTCTTTTGCATAGTGATTGATTTGTCTTTCAATTATATGTATATTGGTGTAGTTTGGTTCTAGAATTGCAAGGGAATCAAATCGAAAGAATTTTGGAAGTAATCGAGCAGCAAATCAGGCATCTGCAGGCAGTGTAAGGATTTATAGTAAATCCGATTTTAGTTGATTGCTCTCTCTCTCTTCCTTTTTTTGGGGCATCTGGGACTTAGTTTCTTTTCTATTCCAGATCATTAGTATACTAAATTCTAAGCTGTGACCTTTGGCATTTGTTTGGACTTGGTTTCATTTGTCACTGTTTGGAAACAAGTGTTTCTATATATTCTATGAATAACTCCGGTTGGCAGGGCGCAATACAGAGCAATGAACTCTTGCAAATAAATGCAAGATATGAAAGAAGTCATTGATCGATTTATCCATTGAAAAGGCAGGTTTTGATCAGATACCTAAAAAATGGTTTATGTTTTAGAATTTAGTTTGGGAGTTGATTATGGGTCAGAAAGTTAATACCCTACGCAGTCTGGTTTGAGAACGCTTATCTATTTAATTTAGTGTTATCCTTTAAAATTAATTTAATTTGTCCTTTATTATTAATTTGCAAAAATGTTCAGATAAAATTAGATTTGAATTCGTCATGAACATGAAAGTGGGAGATACATGAATTTGTTCACATTCATCTTTATGATGTTTTTATTTATTTATTTGAGGAAAAATTGTGAACAGGAAATTAAGTGTACTAGGAAGAGTTTGAATGATCGAGATCTTGATTCTCAATTTTATTGTCGTTGATATTGTTTTAAAGCTTTCAGTTTATTTCTTCAATTGGATGTGATATTTAAATTTTGATGTATGAAAACAAATCTATTGGAGATCTTCTCACAATGGGCACAGAAACCCTGTTAGTTACTCCCTCCGTTCTTTTTATTTGGTAATTTAAGGTTCTACACATAGATTAAGAAATCATTAATGTGTATATATTTGTACCAAAATACCCTTATTTCTATTATTAATTATTTACAAATTCCAACTACATTTACTCTATACTCCACTAGCCATTTATGTACTTGGAAGGTTTTGTGTATTTTCAAGGCATTTCAATTTAATTCTATTATAAGGGTATATATGGAAAAAAATGGTCAAATATGTCTTGGGTTTATAAAACACCCATTGTTTTGGAACAAAAACAAATAGCTAAAATTACTAAAGAAAAAGAACGGAGGGAGTGATTTTTTTTTTTTTCAGTTTGCATTGCACACATTATATTAAATTTTAAATGCCTATATAATCCCTAAATGTAACACGCTCGTTTTCACTGAGACAAAGTTGACAAACTATGGCTTCATGATTGTAGCCTACCTACCTGGTCCTCATGTTATTGTATGGCACTGGGTAAGTAATCAACTAATCAATCATCTAGGTTGGAGGAAGTTATCTGAACTCTCAATGTCCAATAGAATTTGCACAGAAAGTCCATTACCGACCCCCTGAAACCTAATTGTGTCAATGCCATTTAGTCCTTTTGGTGCATCAAATGACAAGTGATGGTCCAGTTCAGACTTGAGGACAAGGCTCGTAATATTGGCATACCAGGTGGCTCATGCTGGTACTGAAACTAGGGATGCCAATGGTTCAGGGCGAGGGCGGGGGCGGGGGAGTATTCCCCCGCTCTCCATCCCCCTCCCCCAAATTTCCCCTGTACCCATCCCTGCCCTCTGCCATGGGGAGTTTTTCTCCCTTGTCCCCGTTCCCCACGGATCCTCGTCGGGAGTTCGAGAACCCTGAAAATTCATAGAACAAGAGATAATAAACTAAAATCCAATAAAATTTATAATATACAAAACTAAAAACTCTTAAATTGATTTAAAAGTGCTTCTCGATTACTGCATCTAAATGCAAAATAGCTTCTATTTTTGTTAATAGCTTCTGCTTCTACTTCTACATCTTAGAAGCCCTTTTTTAAAAACCTCATCCAAATGGGCCCTTAAAGTTAAAGCATTCTTCAAGATATTGCAACAAGTTCAAACTCAAATAGTATTAACATAAGATTCAACAAGAATTACAACAAGATGTAAGACTGCACCAAGTTCAATTTTTTTATGTTCGACATTTAAGGTTTTTAACAACATTTTAGTGGCAGTGCAGCGGATAAGTGGCACTACGAAGAGATGTGGAGCTAAGAGTGAGAGGTTGTCGTCAAGAATCGGAAGGTGAAGACTATAGAGAGGAACTGAGAAACCGAATAGGATTAAGAAATTTAGGATTGAATTTTTTTTCAATATTTTATTAAATTAATAATAAAAAATGTATATTTAGAATTAACAAAATATATACAGTATACACACATATTTATAAGTATATTTTTACAATATTATTGGGGTGGGGAGTATGTTCCGCGTCCCCGAAATGCCTTATCCCGGAGGGGGTATTTCCTCCTCCATCCCCATCCCCGCGGGGAAAAATTCCTGCCCCCGGGGCCCATTCAGGGTCAATTATTGCAGGGATCTCCTCCTTTGGCTGGAAATTGCCATCCTTGACTGGAACAGAGTACTCATCTGCTAGGAAAATCATCAAATGCTTGTTGGGGCATATATGTGTTGGTGAAAATTTGTCATCGCATCTAAAACACAAGCCCTTTTCCCTCTGAATTTGCATTTCAGCAAGGCTCAATATCTTAACAGAAGACGTATGGGAAAGTTGGGTGGGTTGTCTGGTTTGGGTGTAGGTGATCAAGGTGGTAATAATGTAGTTTTTGGTTGCAGGGTCATGTTGGAGGTTAATGTTTGGGCTTTACAAACAATTTGGCTAATGCCGCAACCTTCATCAAGGAGACAAGGAAATAGGACTTTGTACTATTACTTCCCTACGGATCTCCAATTTCAAGGTCATCAGGGGTGTCCTAATAATCAAATAACTGCCCAGCTTTACATATCCAATTCAACAAATCGATACCATCGAATTTGGGAAATTCTGTTTTGACAGATCGCACCTGAAACATCAATTTGTTATATGCTGTATTGTCGAAGCCCGAGTTCGGACCACCATAGGCTTTCTCTGATCCAGCAGTCCCTTTGTTGAACCAACTCCGCCAAAACTGCTTCCATCCACTCAAATCTAGCAGAATATGTTTGGTCACGTTTGTCCATCAACCCATCAATTTCTTTACGTCTGCAAATGGTTCCTTCGTGGGGTATTTTCGGCTACGGTGGGAATGAAAGCACCAAATATGAAGTTTATAAGACTATTGAGTATAACACACAACAAAGGGAGAGTATGTGATGCAGAAAGTTACTGTATAATGATGTCTGTACTGTTATTTAGTGATAGGAGGAAGTATCTTTGGAAGATAGAAAGCACAGAGAATATAATAACCGAGGAAGAGGGAGAATGAGAGGGGGAAACAGATAGGTTCGATAGGGGAGAGAGAGGACTCAGTTCACATTTTCTATAACTAACCTATTCTCGTACCCCTCCTAAATATGCTTCGGTCATTAACACATAAAATCCCTCTACCTGGTGCTCTTTCTCTCTCCTTGGATTTCAGGATCAGCTGCCACATGTCCCTTTCCTCTAACTAGTTTTGTGACCTCCACATTGCTTACTTGAGGTTCATCATCTCCAACTTTCTGATCGGGACAGATATCCAATGGATATCCAAGATAATCCATTAATCACCCACCCAGAAATAAATTGTTATCCAAATTATCTAAACCATTAGAACCATTACAAAGTATAGAAGGATTTTATTGAATGAGTGGGCTCCGCATGAAATACACCTGATAATAGAGAGTATGTTGAAAAAAGTATATTAAAGAGTCTGTTGCTAAAATTTATCATATATTAATTTAAATATAAATGGATTGAATGGGTAATAGATTAATGGATTATCTCGACACCCTTAGGCACACTATTGAGCAACCAGCAGGCTGGCAACCTCCATTCTTGTAGGCATCCGTGAGCTTGACCTTCCCTTTTGGGAAAAGAGATCCTAATGAAGTTGTGGCAGTGGTGGGGTGGTGGCATTAGTGAAAAGAAGGGGGTGTGGTGGCGATGACGGTGGGATGGTGGTGGTGGTCATTAGTTTTGATTAATAATAAAAAAATAAAACTGTAAAACCAGTAAAAGTTCAAAGTGTACAGTAATCCTAACTTAATAGGGTGCATTATAGAGTCCCACTCATTTTAGAGGTTGGAGGACATCATTTCTGGCCGTTAATATATTTTAAACTAAGCTCAACGACTTCTCTTTAAGTTATATCAATAGACCCTTCTTTGGAAGGTGCATATATGGTAATAAGAAACTAAATATCAAACTTTGACCTTCACATTGTAATGTATATAGTAACATGTGTGCGTACATGCGTTTAACAACAACATAAATATTTATGAAACAAAACAATAATAGATGCAAAATAAAAGTGGTAGACTTTTTCAATAAAGTGATACAAAAATGTAATGGAATTTCTAAATTGGTTGACCCAAACTGATCAACGACTCTGATGCTGTGTGCATGTTATTCTTCACATAATTGAAGTTTTCTGGATAAACTCACCTTGCTCAGAACTAAAAGTTTTACTGGCTCTCTCATCTGAGGAGTCTGAAAGGACTAAAGCTAGTTATAGGAAGAGACTAAAGCTAGATACATAATAATGTTTTAATTAGGTGTATGGTTTTGGCTTTGGCAAACCCTTGACAACTCCACAAAGAATGCAATTTTCTGGGATGTTGTACTCATCATTGAGAGAGTTTTCAGGGGACACAACACTAACGTAGAGCTGTTGACCTAAGTAGCGATTCTCGGCATTCTCTGACCTCAAATTCCACATTCCAGCATTGTCAAATGTCAACATTATGGCAGCCCAACATTTGGGGTAAACTTGAATGGTGTGTCTGCTCACAGCATCAAGAAGGTTATAGCCCTTCCTTTTCTCAGGGCTCCAGGTGCCTGGCTCTATGCTGTATGTTTAATAAACAAAATAGAGAGAGATTAATTATTCAACCATTGCTGGCAATAGATATGCAGCACGAGTATAACTTGGTGGGGTTTAGACGTTTAGTATATTATGCGTTATATTATTTAAACATATCATTCGACTTATATTGCATATAAACCAGCATTTTCCTACTATATATGTATGAAGATTGAATACTTACGCGACAGCGAAGAATGAGTAGCCATCCAAATGAAATGACTGAATGCTTTTTTCATGGTTCTCAAAGATAATCTCAATGAAGGTTCGGAAGGTGAATTTAACCACATTTGGTTGTGACTTGACAGAGGTTCCAACGTCTTGTGGTGGGTTATCTGAAATAGTATCATATTTGAAAACCTTGTCCGGGACTCCAAAGTACTCGGCAAGCTTAACAGGGGTTTCAGGATCAACATGTGAGACACCATTAAAAGCATAAAGAAGCTTCCCATTTCCCCTACTAACCGAGTTAATAAGCTTAACAGTTCGAGTGATATTGATCTGACCATAATGGTAAGAACCCTGAGGGTTAGGCCTAGCTGCACTAGCAGTAAGGTTCCAACGGAAGGACCTGAATTGGTTAAGAGACCAAGCCCAACCAACTGGTGCCTCAGGAAGTTCAGGTGATGCAGGACCTTTACCATTAGTGTAACGAATAATTCCTTTACCCTTTAGAACATGGTTAGTGAACCTTGTTGTAGCCACCATGTAGTAATCTTTTGGCTCCTTATTGGCAGTTACAAGAACACTAAGGCATTGCCCCACATGAATGTCAAGAGAGTCATAGGTTATTTGTACCGTGTGTGACCCTTCCATCTCAACTAGTTTCATGGGATGGTCTTGTATCATGAAGTTAAGTGAGTATTTGATACCAACATTGCAGATTCTGTATTTGTAGGTCTTTTCAGGCTTCATAGTAAAAAGGGGTTCATCTTTTCCATCACCTTTGGCTGATTTGCCGTTAATGAGAACACCTTCCGGCCTTCCAATAGAGCGGCCGCCGTCTAATGCCTTCCTTAGAGAGGAGTGGCTCTTGGTGTACCAGTCACCAATGAGAACGGTGTAGTCATCTTCAGGATCAGCATAAGGGACTGGAATGAGCAAACGGCTGTTTATACGAAGGCCACCAAAACCACCAGCTGCCCTTTGCATGCCTATGGTTGGGTAGTAAAAGTAGCTCCCTATTTGGTCCTTTACCTGGAATTTGATGGTGTAGTTTGTTCCTGGGGCAATAGGGCAATTAGTTCCAAGAACCCCATCTTGCCAGCAATTCTTCCTTTGTTGGACACCATGCCTGAAATACATTCCAACCTATATTATTATACAATAAATTTAAAATGTGTTCTTGCCTTTTTCGGTCTTTAATCGGTATCCCACATACAAAGGTGTGAGATTAGCTCTCGGACCGAGGTGGTGATTAGATAAAGCCCTCCACAAAGTGGCGATTTCAGAATTCAAACCTTTGACCTTGTAGGTAAAGTTTGTCTGAAGCACAATTCACTTCCATTACGGCCAACAAATTTTGATTAAATGTGTTTTTGTCTACAAATATATAAGAAATTTCAATTTTTAACTTGTTTATTTTATTTTGGTTCAATAGGAGGTAATTGATGAAGGAAATGCGATTTTATAAATTGATTAGGACATTTAATACATCTTTTGCACAATGCACAAAATGAGTAAAGTTTGCACAATTGGGGCATAAAACTATCGTAGGTTACAATAATTTATTCGAATAAGTAAAAAAAAAAAAAAAGTCAAGGAAATAAAAGGACTTTATGAAAGTGGGAATCCATACCATGTAAATAGCAAAGGTTCATCAAGGTTGTTGAAGACATTAACAATTAAGTTATTGTTGCTAGTGGAATTGACATTGGGTCCTGGAAATTCGTTGTTGATGAGAATAACTTGCTGGGGAGTACCCAATGGAGACAAGGTACCATAGGTAACATTCCATGTAAAGTAGAAGTATGGGTCTTCACCCTTGACCACGGACATTGTCCCAGCCAAGAGGCATGTTAAGACCAAAAACATTACACCATCCATCTCTCTTTCTCTTAATTTTGTCTCTGTTCCCTAATCTTTCTCTTGAAAGTTGTTTTCCTTTTATTAAGTACCCCTCGCTGTTTTATAGTGGAGGAACATTTTTTCTCCTTATTCTCTCACTGCTTTATATACATTTCTTCGCTATTTCTCAGCCATGCAAACTATCCGCTAACACCTCTTAGTTACCATTGCTCGTGCTCCTTGGAATGCGTGCTTCCTCTTACTTCTTCCCATTTTCTTTGTCAAAGCCGTTCCTTGTGCATGTTGTAAGAACGCTGACATTTGGATGAAAACTAGCCAGGAGCTTAATTAAGTACGGTTTTTATCATCAAAGTAATTAACTTCATGAATAATTTTAAAGAAAAAAATGGATGAAATGAAAGTGTATTACTTTTATTTATGATTATTTAAAAAAAAATTTGAAATTGGTTCAGTCCATATCTATCAAAATTAGTGCGACGTTATTATGCCTTTGCTGTTGAAGGATTATCCAACTATCTTTTGTGGAACCTAATTAATGAAATGTGCCGTGTTTTTGTTTTAATCTTTTTTTTTTAATGAAAAATTTAGGGTGAGGAGATGGTCCCCAGTCCAAGACAGGGAAAACATTAATATGAGACCTCTCATGTTCCACTAGACCAACCCCTTGGGGTTTGTTTTTGTTTTAATCTAATATAACTTTGTGTATTCTATTTATTATTCGAAGTAGGCATTTAAAAAATTATTAGATGATTAAACAAAATTACTCACGAAGTTAAATTTAATCAACTGACTTATTAAAAGGGTCTCGTGAAATAGACAAAAATATAAGGTCAAATGACGTGATGATTCAAAATCTATACTATATACATTTAAATATCTAAACTTGAGTCACAAGATATTTGAATTTTGATGCATCTAATGATAGTTTGAATTCACTTTTAATGCACTTTGAATTTTATAAAATTTTGTGTATTATATACATTTAGGAATAATCTCTTTGAATGTTATTCCACACGTCAACCTCAGAGAAGAACATCATTTAATTCAAATTTTCTTAAATACACTTGATATCATATCATCAAATGAAATTATTAAATATCTAAATTTGAGTTACAAGAGATTTGAATTTTGATGCATCCAATGATGATTCGAATTCACTTTAATTGCTGTTTAAAATTTTAGAAAATTTTGTGTATGATATAAGCAAAATATTGCAATATTAAATGTAATATCGACCTGGGCACTTGGAAAATAGGATTAACTCAAATAGATTTTGAATAGAGAAGAAAATAATAATTTGATAGATAAATATATTTTGTAATGATGGAAAATAGGATAAAACGATATCGATACTATATAAATTTAGGAAAAATCCCATTGAATGCTCTTCCACATGTCAACATCGGAGAAAAACATCATTTAATTCAAATCTTTTTAAATACACCTGAAATCATATTATTAAATGAAATTATTTTGATGCATCCAATGATGATTCGAATTCACTTTAATTGCTGTTTAAAATTCTAGAAAATTTTGTGTATGATATAAGCAAAATATTACAATATTAAATGTAATATCGACCTGGGCACTTGGAAAATAGGATTAACTCAAATAGATTTTGAATAGAGAAGAAAATAATAATTTGATAGATAAATATATTTTGTAATGATGGAAAATAGGATAAAACGATATCGATACTATATAAATTTAGGAAAAATCCCATTGAATGCTCTTCCACATGTCAACATCGGAGAAAAAATCATTTAATTCAAATCTTTTTAAATACACCTGAAATCATATTATTAAATGAAATTATTAAATATCCAAATTTGAGCCACAAGAGATTTGAATATATATTTTTTGGTTTCCCAAGGTATCCTCTGCACTCAACTGCGGAGACTAATCCCTCGAGTCGGGTAGGACCACAAGGGCGGCAAAGCTCTCCCTCAAGATTTTAACGATACTGGATTCCCAGGGCCAAGATTCGAACTTGAAACCTCTAGTTAAGTTGGAAGCGATCCGTGACATCTCATCCAAGTACTTTTGGGTCAAGAGATTTGAATTTTGATGCATCCAATGATAGTTCGAATTCGCTTTTAATGCACTTTGAAATTTTTGAAAGTCTTGTGTATGATATAAGAAAATATTACAATATTAAATGTAATATCGACATACACTGGAAAATAGAATTAACTCAAATAGATTTTAAAGAGAGAAGGAATAATAATATGATAGATAAATATGTTTTATAATGATGATTAACTTGCACGGGAAAATAGGATAAATGAATCTATATCTATATTCTATATTATATACATATACATTTAGGAAAAATCTCATTTAATGTTTTTCCACGTGTATTTAGTATTAATGTTTAAATATATCACGACGACGTATTTAGTACTAGTGTTTAAATATATTACATTTATAACTGATTAATCATGTTGAAAGCATCAGGACGACGTATTTAGTGTTTAAATATATCATTAAATATTATATATCATATCATTACAAAGCTCACGATGACGTATTTAGTAGTAGTGTTTAAATATATTATTATTACATTTATAAATGATTAATCAGGTTGAAAGCAGTTGTTGTTTTGAAAAAGTATATTTATTATTGAATGTTTATAGAAGTATAATACTAAGGTGGTGAGAAAATAAATGGTTAGTGTTAACTTATAATTTTACTTTGGAAAAAAAAACTCACAATAAAACGTTAAATGCTATGAAATATTATAATTTTTATATTCTTTGTACATGTCTTATTTTTAATACTAAAATTGTGTATGAGACAGTATGTACTTAGTATTTACACCTAAGAGTCATTATATGTATTGTAATATCTATAATAATTATTAAGTTAATATCTGTTACAATTTATGACCGCCGATTCAGATAAAATAATTTTTAACATTTTCCTGTATATAATTTTCCACAAAAAATTTAAACCAAAAATATGAATTCAGCAATTATATATTTTAAAAAAATGCTACAAAAATAATATATTCCCTATGCATGGTACGGGTCCGTCAATCTAGTTATAGACAAAGGATGACAACTCCGTTGGTCAACTTGGAGAGGGAAACAAATAGAAAATACAAAATGATATGTATAAAAAGAGTTCAACCAAATAGAACACAGACAGAGTTGGGCAAAGCAAAAATAGAAGGGGGAAAAAAGGTAAAAGCTTACCCTTAGGGTGAGCATTATACAATAGAAAGTAGGTAAAGATGTTATACTATACCATAAATCAGTGGCGGATCCAGGACCCTGAGTCAGTGGGGGCAATCTATTGCCAAAAATTAAATTAATAATAATTATTATCATACATATATGAAGATAAAGACGTAAATGTTGAAAAATCATAAAATTTTAACATATCTAATCAAATATATTCCATACCTCATAATTGTCGTTTACGTAATTTTATATTTTGAAATCATTGAATGATTAGTTTTTCACCATCAACACAACTCAATATAAGTCGCTAGACAATCAACCCAAATACATAATCAATCAACCATGAATTGCAAATATATCAACTATGGGGATGTGAGGTGGTCAATGAAAGAAATGAGATGCTGCTGCGTAAGAAAGAAAGAAAGAAGGTAGTGACATGAGTGTAAATATATTAACTATGGGGGCAAAATAAAAAATATAATATATTCATAATTTTTGTTTTATGAAATTGAGAGGGTGCATCTGCACACCCTCATCAACATGTGGATCTGCCCCTGTCCATAATAGTATCTACACTACGCTAGATTTAACATTTAATAGCGCACACTAATAGCGATTTCAGCATGAGGCACATTAAAATCTGGATATTAATTGAAACAACCTATAAAGTTGATGACATTAATATCTTCAAACAAAAACGGGATATTCAATGCACAATTTTCACAATTCATCATTAATTTTGTAGCTTCGTATTTCAACAATATATTTCCCACAAATAATTGTCCTCTGTTTTTGTTATCCTTCACACTCCAATTTTTTTTCAACTCTCATTCTCAATCCGTCATGTTCTTCATCGAGGGAGTTCCCTTTCTCGTGTGGGAAAGATTGATGAAATCAAACTCAATAAAATATAGAATGTGAGTCGTAATAAAACCCAAAAGAGATGATGTGAGTCGCAATAAAACCCAGAATGTGGATTTGTGCTCCATCCTCACCAGAAAATCCAAGTTAAAGCTTGAAGGACAAGAAGATTTTCTACTATAAGATTCCACAACTCCCTTGCTTTCAACAAGTCTTGGAAGATTCAGCAAGCTCTTGATGTCAATGATGAAAGAAATTCAGCAAGCTCTTGTTGTCAATCCAGAATGAGATTATGTAATTTTGTATTGTAAGATTATACTTTGTATTTATATGTAATATGTAATTTCTCTTTAAATTTCTGGTTTTCCATGTAATCAATTTACCAAATTGTATCGCAAATTGTAACTCTTGTTGTCAATGACGAAAGGAATTCAAGCTGTAATTCTCAAAAATATAATACTGCTACTTGTTTTTGATTCAATGAAAAGAAATTTAGGGTATCTGGAATGTTAGACTCTATGACTTAGAGATTTTGATATATGACAAATACAACTTAATGTGTGTGCAAGTGTTTTAGTGTCCAATTGCAAAGACATGTATCAAGCAGTAATCAACAATTTCAGTGAGAAATTAAAGAAGAATATTCAAGCAAGAACTTGAAGAAATCAAAAGTACTTGGAGGAATCAAGGAGCAAAGACAAAGATCAAGGAATCATCAAGATAAGAGCTTAAAGGAGAATTTTAGATTTAAGTCTTAGATGATTTGTAAGAGAAAAAATCTCTTATTCACAAATAGCTCAACTAAAAAGATGCATGAAGAAAATCAAATTTCATAACCTGCATTAAAAGGAATAAGTTTTCGTTAATGAAAATGATTTTTTGGAAATAAGAACAAGATTCTAATTCTGCTCGTCCAACACAAGTGATAGAAGCGCTCGTCCACTAAAGTGATACAAGCGTTCGTCCACTAAAGTGACAGAAGTGCTCGTCCACTAAAGCGACAGAAGTGCTCGTCCACTAAAGTGATACACGCGCTTATCCAATGAAGTGAAAGAAGTGCTCGTCCACTGAAGTGACAGAAGTGCTCGTCCACACAAGTGATAGAAGCGCTCGTCCACACAAGTCTTTGGACTTGCTAAGTCCTTAATGAGAAGCTCGTCCAATTACTTTGTGTTTTATTACTTCCGTCTGTTGACGTGGCTAGACGGACGCGCTTATTTTCAAGATGGATGCGAATGCTATAAGAATCAATGTAGAATCTTATTTCAAGAACCTGAATCAAGAAAACATATTCTGTTATCATACTCAAATCTGTTTTGATTGATTCCAATGACTATAACTTGTTTTCTATATAAAGAGGGATCAACACTTTTCAATAACAACAACAGATAAGAATTACACGAAAACAATTTGAGAAATCAATTGTGAAAATCATTAATCTTCTTTCTTGAGCTTATTGTGAAAAGAGTGTTTCATTCTCATAAGTGCTTCAATTTGTATATCTGACTATTGAGAGTTAGGAATCAATTTTTCGTTCTATTTGATTGTAAAGAGAGAATGAGTCTCTCTGAGTGATTAGGGTGAGGTATCCCTAAGGAAGAACGTTGAGGCTCTTCACAAGAGTGTGGTATCTCGAGGTGAAGGAGTGCTTTGTGGTGTAAAGGTTTTTCAAGCTACCTAGCTAAAGCTTGTTGTGTTAGTGTGTGAAAACCCACAAGTGGAGTGGGGACTGGATGTAGGTCACAACGGTAGTGACTGAACCAGGATAAATCTGGTTGTGTGGTATCTCTAAACTCAAACTCTTTAATTTCTGTCATGCGCATATAACTGTGATCTTGATGTTCTAAGTATTCAATTGATATCAGTTTTGATCTGCATAATCCTTATTGAACCTTGAGTAAACTGTAATAATAACTGTGTATTCAATTCTATTCTCAAGGATCAATATTTGAATTGAATCTTGCATCATAGACTGAAACCGAAACCGAAACCTGCAAGTTTGTTCTTGATTGTTAATGTTTGTATCTGAAACTTGCATAACTTGTTCTTAATCTTTCTTATCTTCAACATCTTCCAATTCAAGATTTTATATAAACCCTTCATTGATTTTGTAAAAGATCCTGAGGCCACAAATCTTAAAACTAAAGTTTTGTGAAAAGCTTTTAAGAGTGAAAGATTTTAAGAAAACTCAATTCACCCCCCTCTTGTGTCGTTGAAGCCAAAACAACAATTGGTATCAGAGCTAAACTCTTAAGTTTGGCTTAACAGCTATAAGGGCATGACTTTCAATGACTGTTTGAATGAAGGGGCTTCCCTTGCACGCCCTCCTGCCTTCAATGGATTTGAGTATATCTATTTGAAAGAAAGAATGGTAATCTTTCTTGAGGCAGCATGTGTTGACATATGTGATGCAGTAAAAAATGGACCATTTGTCCCCTCTACTGTAGATGCTAATGGTGCTCCAAGAAATAAGCCTAAAACTGAATGGAATGAGAATGATAAGAAAAGAGTTCAATATAATGCACGTGCTAAGAATATTATAACATCTGCTTTAAGCCGTGACGATTTTTTCATGGTTTCAAATTACAAATCAGCAAAGGCGATGTGGGATACATTGCAAGTAACACATGAAGGAACCACAAACGTCAAAAGAGCAAGAATGAACACCCTCACACATGACTATGAGCTGTTCAGAATGAAGCAGCGAGAACCTATGTCTGAAATGCAAAAGAGATTCACTCATATTATCAACCAACTTGCTGGTCTTGGAAAAGCTATATCAAATGAGGATCAAATTGACAAAGTAATGAGATGCTTGAGCAGAGAATGGCAACCTAAAGTCACTACAATCTCAGAATCTAGTGACATCTCATCAATGACCATTGCCACATTGTTTGGAAAGCTGCAAGAGCATGAATTGGAGTTGAACAGACTTAATGAAAATGAAGAAACTGACAAAAAGAAAAAGGGATTGGCTCTGAACCCTAAATCACAAGTTAGAGAAGTAGAAGATAGTGATGATGATGATTCAGCACAAGAGGCAAAATCTGAAGAAGAGATCGGAATGCTAGTTAGAAAATTCAAGAACTTCCTAAAGAAGAAAGACAACTTCAAAAGAAAGCCATCCACTTTTCATGAAATAAATTTCAGCAAAGGTCACAACTCTTCCAACAACATCACATGCTACGAATGTGGAAAGATTGGCCACATGAAGCTTGACTTCCCAAAACTGCAAAAGAATGACAAAACAGAAAAGTTTGACTCAAATGACAAGAAGTGGAGAAAGCCAAGAAAGGCCTACATTTCATGGGATGTTAATGATGTAGAATCCACTGAAGATTCTGAATCTGAGGAGGCAAACTTGTGCTTGATGGCCGGTAATCATAGTGATTCAGAAAGTGAAGTAAGTTCTAATTATCAACCTTCTTATGATGAATTGCAAAATGCTTTTGAAGAACTTCATAAAGAATCCATTAGACTTGATAGATTGCTAAATAAGTCTAAGAAAACCATCACATGCCTAGAAGAGAAAAATTCTGTTTTAAACAAAGAGCTAGATGGATTAGAAATAGAAAATCGTGCTGTAAAAGAAAGGTTGGCTACTGTTTTGGAACCACCTATATGCTCTAATTGTTCTAAGTGTTGGACATTGACTAAAGAAGTTGAAAAACTGAAAAATGACTTAGCCAAGTTCACAAATGGTAGAGATAACTTGAATGCTTTATTAGGACAGCAAAAATGTGTTTATGATAAGGCTGGAATAGGCGATAAACCTAAGATACATGAGAAATCTTTCAATAAATTTTTTGCTACACCTAAGACATCAAACACACCATTTGTTAAATGCAATTTTTGTGCTAGAAAAGGTCACACAGCTTCTACATGCCAATACAGAAAACCAGCATACAATAAATCTAAGTATATATGGGTTCCTAAAGGAACTATTGCTGCAACTAACTCAAAAGGACCCAAACAGATTTGGCCTAAAACACAATCATGATTCTGTTTTGTAGGTGTGTTGGAAAGCCAAGAATATGAAATGGTATCTTGACAGTGACTGTTCCAAGCACATGACTGGAGACAAAACCAAGTTCATTTCCTTTACCCCTAAGTCAAGTGGTAGTGTTACCTATGGAGACAACAATAAAGGGAGAATACTTGGCATTGGCAACATTGGAAGTGACTCAAAAACAATCATTGAGGATGTACTATATGTTGAGGGACTGAAACACAACCTATTAAGTATCAGTCAACTATGTAACAAAGACTTCAAGGTAAAATTCAATTCCAATAGTTGCTTAATAGAAAATCGGCATGATGAAAATTTGAAATTAATTGGACATAGGACAGATAACATCTATATGATTTATTTAGATAATAACTCTTCAAATACTGCATGCTGTCTTATTTCAAAAGAAGAAGAGAATTGACTTTGGCATTGAAGAATTGCATACATTCACATGAACCACTTGAATAAACTGATTCGTAAAGATCTTGTAGTTGGCTTGCCTAAACTGAAATTTGTGAAAGATGGACTATGTGATGCATGTCAAAAAGGAAAGCAAGTTAAGGTCTCTTTTAAACCAAAGAACATGTTTCAACAACTAGACCGTTGCAACTTTTACACATGGATTTATTTGGTCCATTTAGAACCAAAATCTTTGGTGGTAACTCGTATGCACTGGTAATAGTAGATGATTACTCTAGATATACATGGACATATTTTCTATCTCATAAGAGTGATTCATTTGCTACATTTAAGAAAATGGCAAAAATTGTACAAAATGAAAAGGACATGAAAATTGTTTCTATAAGAAGTGATCCTGGGGGAGAATTTCAAAATGAAGTGTTTGAAAACTTTTGTGATGAGCATGGCATTCAACATAATTTTTCTGCTCCTAGAACTCCACAACAAACAAATATAGCACATTTTCATGTTTTTGGTTGCAAATGCTTTGTTCTCTAACCCCAAAAGGTTGGGAAAGGATTCTGTTATTGATGATCTTGCAGATTCAATTGTGAACAAAAATCTCCTAGAAGGAAAACAGGACAATGAAGAAGATGAAAGCTTAAAGAATGAATTGCTGCAGCAGGAGCAAACAGAACAACAGCCTGACCTACCAAAGGAATGGAGGACTGTTAGAAATCATCAATTGATAACATCATTGGTGAAATTACAAAGGGGGTAACTACAAGACAATCTCTTAGAAATGCTTGTAATCATATGGCATCTGTGTCTTAATTAGAACCTAAGAACATAGATGATGCTATATTTGATGAACATTGGATGATGACTATGTAAGAAGAGTTAAACCAGTTTGAAAGAAACCAAGTTTGGAAACTAGTGCCTAAACCCAAGAACTGTCAAATAATAGGTACAAAATGGGTTTTTAGGAATAAACTAGATGAATATGATATAATTGTAAGAAACAAGGCTAGATTGGTAGCCAAAGGGTATAACCAAGAAGAAGGCATAGATTATGATGAAACATATGCACCAGTAGCACGATTAGAAGCTATAAGAATGCTACTTGCTTATGCTTGCATAATGGGATTTAAATTGTATCAAATGGATGTTAAGAGTGCTTTCTTAAATGGATTTATACAAGAGGAAGTGTATGTTGGTCAACCACCTGGTTTTGAGAATAATGAATTGCCTAACCATGTTTATAAACTGTCAAAAGCATTATATGGCTTAAAGCAAGCTCCTAGAGCTTGGTAAGAAAGGTTAAGTAATTTTCTCATTGAAAAAGGATTTAAAAGAGGTAAAGTTGACACAACTTTGTTCACTAAGAAAAAGGTACACAACATTAGTTGTACAAATATATGTGGATGATATAATTTTTGGTGCCACTAATGAGCATTTGTGCAATGAGTTTGCAAGTCTTATGCAGAGTGAGTTTGAAATGTCAATGATGAGTGAGCTGAACTTTTTCCTTGGACTGCAAATAAAGCAAACTAAAATGGAATCTTTGTTAGCCAAACCAAGCACTGCAATGAGTTGATCAAGAAGTTTGGCATAGAAAATGCTAAGGAGATGGCTACTCCAATGAGTACCTCCTGTTATCTGGACAAGGATGAGCAAGGTAAACCTGTTGATGTTTCTAAATTCAGAAGTACTGCTAGTAGGCCAGAAATCATGTTTAGTGTGTGCATGTGTGCTAGGTATCAAGCAAATCCAAAAGAATCACACTTAACAACAGTTAAAAGGATAATTAAGTATTTGTTAGGAACAAAAGACATGAGATTATGGTATCCCAAGGGAGCTACATGTACTTTAATTAGATATTCAGACTCTGATTTTGCTGGTTGTAAACTAGATAGAAAGAGTACTAGTGGAACTTGCCATTTACTAGGAAACTCATTAGTATCATGGTTCAGTAAGAAAAAATCTAGTGTGACTTTATCCACTGCAGAGACTGAATATGTAGCAGCAGGTAGCTATTGTACACAGGTTTTATGGATGAAACAACAATTAGTTGATTATGGTGTGCAACTAAACCAAGTTCCTATTAAATGTGACAATACAAGTACAATTAACCTAACTAAGAATCCCATAATGCACTCTAGAACTAAACACATAGAAATCAGACATCATTTCATTAGAGATCATATACAAAGTAGAGAAATTGAGATTGAATATGTTGATACAACTAAACAACTTGCTGATATTTTTACCAAGCCCTTGAACAAGGAAAACTTCTTTTTCATTAGAAGAGAATTGGGCATAATTGATCAATCCTATATCTAATCTCTAAAGAAACAAAAGAAAATAAAAATGGAACAATTTTAGATGGACGCATTTTTTTTATTTATCCCTACACCTATCCCTCTATAATGGACAATTTTATATGTTATGTTTGAATGTTTAAATGCTTTCCTTCTCTATTGCTTTGAATGTTTCTTTTCTTTACCTTTTTGATAATGCCAAAAGGGGGTGGAAAAAGTATGATATAGAGAAAGGGGATAATAACAAATTATACATGCATATGTTCAGGGGGAGCTTATAAGCTTACATGATTAATGGGGAGTAAATCAAATTCTGCTATAATAATATATTTTTTTGCTCTCATATACTTCTACTCTGATACCATGATATAAATTTGTCAAAAACACTTAGCTTCTACTACACTTATACTCTAATCTTATAATTTGTTAAAAGATTTGTCATAATCAAAAAGGGGGAGTTTGTTAGACTCAATGACTTAGAGATTTTGATATATGACAAATACAACTTAATGTGTGTGCAAGTGTTTTAGTGTCAAATTGCAAAGACAAGTATCAAGCAGTAATCAACAAGTTCCATGAGCAATTAAGTAGAATATTCAAGGAAGAACTTGAAGAAATCAAAAGAACTTGGAGGAATCAAAGAGTAAAGACAAAGTTCAAGGAATCATCAAGACAAGCGTTTAAAGGAGAATTTTAGATTTAAGTCTTAGATGATTTGTAAGAGAAAGAAATCTCTTATTCACAAATAGCTCAACTAAAAATATGCATGAAGAAAATCAATTTTCATAACCTGCATTAAAAGGAATAAGTTTTCGTTAATGAAAATGCTTTTTTGGAAATAAGACAAGATTCTAATTCTGCTCGTCCAACACAAGTGATAGAAGCGCTCGTCCACTAAAGTGATACAAGCGCTCGTCCACTAAAGTGACAGAAGTGCTCTACCACTAAAGTGACAGAAGTGCTTGTTCACTAAAGTAACAGAAGTGCTCGTCCACACCAGTGACAGAAGCGCTCGTCCATACAAGTCTTTGGACTTGCTAAGTCCTTAATGAGAAGCTCGTCCAATTACTTTGTGTTTTAGTACTTCCGTCTGCTGACGTGGCTAGATAGACTCGCTTATTTTGTAGATGGACGCGAATGCAATAAGAATCAATGTAGAATCTTATTTCAAGAACCAGAATCAAGAAAACAGATTCTGTTATTAGACTCAAGTCTGTTTTGATTGATCCCAATGACCATAACTTGTTTTCTATATAAAGAGGGATCAAAGGAACACTTTTCAATAACAACAACAGATAAGAATTACACCAAAACAATTTGAGAAATCAATTGTGATAATCATTCATCATCTTTCTTGAGCTTATTCTGAAAAGAGTGTTTCATTCTCATAAGTGCTTCAATTTGTATATCTGACTATTGAGAGCAAGGAATCAATTTTTCGTTCTATTTGATTGTAAAGAGAGAGGGAGTCTCTCTGAGTGATGAGGATGAGGTATCCCTAAGGAAGAACATTGAGGCTCTTCACAAGAGTGTGATATCTCGAGGTGAAGGAGTGCTCTGTGGTGTAAAGGTTTTTCAAGCTACCTGGCTAAAGCTTGTTGTGTTAGTGTGTGAAAACCCACAGGTGGAGTGGGGACTGGATGTAGGTCACAGTGGTGGTGACTTAACCAGGATAAATCTGGTTGTGTGGTATCTCTAAACTCAAACTCTTTAATTTCTGTCTTGCGCATATAACTGTGATCTTGATGTTCTAAGTATTCAATTGATATCAGTTCTTGATCTGCATAATCAGTATTGAACCTTGAGTAAACTGTAATAATAACTGTGTATTCGATTCTATTCTCAAGGATCAATATTTGAATTGAATCTTGCATCATAGACTGAAATTGAAACCTGCAAGTTTGTTCTTGATTGTTAATGCTTGTATCTGAAACTTGCATAACTTGTTCTTAATCTTTCTTATTTTCATCATCTTCCAATTCAAGATTTTATATAAACCTTTCATTGATTTTGTAAAAGATCCTGAGACCACAAATCTGAAAACTAAAGTTTTGTGAAAAGTTTTTAAGAGGGAAAGATTTTAAGGAAACTCAATTGACCCCCCCTCTTGAGTTGTTGAAGTCAAAACAACATGGAAAAGAAATGAGCGAAGGTTTTTTATAGCGGTTCCCCATGGAAATGTTATTAAAATATATATCTTTACCTCACTTCTTTGTCCTTTAAAAGCACACCACCTTTTATATCACTTATTAGGATAAATTCTATAAAATGTTAATTATGATAGTGTCTGCTTTTGGAAATGCTAACTTTCACCCCATATAAAAATAAAAAGCGATACAGATGACAAATTCAACTCTGTACAATAAATTCCCTCACACTTAACTATATATTCGACCTTCAACACATAGAAAATTATCGACAATCAATTTTGCCTTAATATCTATTGAACCAAACTCTCCTATAAATAACTCTCCCTCGTCTTCTTATCCTTCACACTGCAAATTTTATAAACTCTTCTCCTTCTCTATATTCTTCATTTCTAAAGCTCTCTGATGACTTATGAGCCACATTCATCGAACACACAAGTGGCTCTAGCCTAAATTTTATATCCTAAATATGACATACGACAAAAAGATATATATAGGGACCGATGGCAGTGCATTCTTCCCTGCTTCCAGTTGATGGCTTTTGGGTGAGAACACCAGATTGTTGGATGAGAATCTCACCATATGCGGCGTTATTGGAGTCTAAAGAAAGTAGGGCCCAGATAATATAGTGTGTTCTTCCTTGTAGGAAAGAATCAATAAGCAGGCTTTTGTTGCAGAAAAGAGCCTTGAGCAAATCGGTGCCCAGAAAAGAATCAATTTTTTATTGTCTCTCAGTGACTATAACAATGTATTTTTTTTTTTAATTGTATTAGTGCCCAGATAATTTAGTGCATTCTTCCATGTTTAACTGATAACACCAGATTGTTGGATGGGAAATGAAGACTTGTGGCGTTAGTTGAGTCTAAGCATTAGTGCTCAGATACACTGATGTTTTAAACGAGCTTTTGTTGAGCAAATAAGTTGCTGGAGAACAATGTATTCAGTTTTGTTTGTATCTGTAACAGTTACTGTATTCAATTTTTTATTGTCTCTCGATCTATGTATGTATGAATTTGAAACATAAGAAATAAAATAGAAACGCATTCTTTGGATTCTCTTTTAACTTGTTAATTTCATGGTTATAAACATGTAAATCCACCACTCATATTTTACATTGCTTGCATAATTTGATTGGGATTCTGAAAAAAATGTTCGGGCTTTTATTAGAAATTAAAGCAAATCAATATAGTACGAACTTTCATTTAATCTTTATAGTCGTTGGAGAGGTTCATAGTACATGGAATGAACTTCTTTGTATGCTTTATGAGTGCAGGTGCGGGTCAGACCATGCACAAATGCTTTTGTGACTAGGGGCAGGGTGAACTTCCTTTTTTGTGCAACAATGAGATATGACAAGGTAAAGTAGAACTGTTGTTGCATGCAAAAGGATTGTTACAGATGCTTTATGCTTTATCATTGTACTTTAGTCAACATATTTGAATTTTAACTTGAGAGAGGTGCTTGACTTCGAGCAAAATGTCTGAACTGTGTTTTTAGACGCTTGAAGTTAATTTGGTCTGATTCTTCTGATTTAGATGGTTGGCGCGTACACGGGCTTCATTAGTCATCAAACGGACGCTTGGTTAAGTAAGCTCAGACGCTTGATAATACTTCAGACATATGGTTCACTTTATGACATATGCCTATGATAAAATATTTTCTGCACACTTAACACGCTTGTTAGTAGATTTCCGATGATTTAATTAAAATCATTTCAACATAAATGTTTGGATCCATCAAAATCAAATGTAACAAAGCTTTAGACGCTTGGAGACTTAATAATCTCCCATTTTTTTACGATGACAAACATTTTCTTATGATTTTAATGAACATTATAAAAACATTCCATAAGCACATAATAAATTTCTGTTCAGACACATGAAACATATATTCAGACCGGCGAAGATAAACACAGATACATATTTTATTATTCATACATATATGTGTTCTCACCCTAAACATGTTATTGTTTCATATCAGATAAAGCATTTGTTCATATATCTATTCTCTGATTTTATTTTGATCATACAGACTATTCTCCCTCTTTTGTCATCAGTAAAAAGAAGAACATACAAAAGAAAGCATTAGAGAACAAAGATAAACTGAATATACTTCTTTTACTTAACAACAACATTGATAAATACATTGCATTTGATGAAAGTAAAAAGAAATACAAGATGAAATCCGAAAAACTAAGACTTCTTTTCCTTCTACAGAAGTTTCATCGAGATGAGCTTGCGTATATTTCTAATTTTATAAATTAGAATGCTTTATGCTAGCAAATGAATCTTCACTGTCCGTCAGCCATCACACTTTTATCGTTCATCTTTTCTTCTGGTAACCTTCGGTTCCCTTTCTTATCTCTCTCTCTCTCATCTCTTCTTCCTTTCTATGTATTCTGGTAACGTCTCTCTAGTTACTGCAATTTCTGAAGATCTAACGAGTTAATATGCAAATCTAGATGTGTTTTAACCCAATGCAATGGGATTGACATTCGACACACCTGTTCCCGCCTCCCTACACCATTCCTGTTTCGACCTCCTTACGTCAACAACTGTTCCGTGCTACACACATGAACCTGGAATATTTTGAAGGGAATGACGTCGACAACAATGACTTTGAAGTCAATGACAATGGCGACAAAGGAAAAGGGGTGGGGTGGGGTGCCAAGTTCTTGTTCTCTTGATCAGTCTGGGTTTTGGTGTTTGACCAAGATTGTGTGTGGCAGGTGGGTGGGTGGTGGGGGCAGGTGGTGGGGCGGTGGTTGGACCGTGGGGTGGGGTGGGGTGGGGTGGGGTGGGAGTAAAATTGTTTCTGGTTAACCTGTATTATCAGGTAATGGTAACAATTTTTTTTTTTTGGGGAATATGAAATCTGGACAGTTGAAAAAATTATTGATATATCTAATGGCTTAACCTGTGCTTCATCTATATGTATCACTTAGTAAGGTACTTCGTGCTAGCCATCACCATAAATAATTGCTTCCTTATCATTACAAATAATGTCTGCCCCACCTGAATAAATTTATGAATTTGAACAAGCCCTCAAGTGGTTATGCCTTTGATGCTAAACTGCATTTTTTACCAACCATTACGGTTTGGTACGATGGAAAAAATTGAAAAGGGTGTGGATGGTGACACTATTTATCATTATTAATTTGGTCTATATGGATGCATATGAATAATATTATTTTAAATAAGAAATAGTTGATAATGTGCTTACTGTTTTAAATATGGCTGGTCCAAGGATAATGTCCGACAAACCATTGTTTTAGGCCTCCAGCCCACCCTACTTTGTCTCCTGCATAGCCCATTAATGAAAATTGTCTAATATACTTAACAAAAATTGCACATGTCATACCTAATCCCTCATTGCCTTGTGTCGGCCCTAATTTTGATATGATAAAGATTAAGATCTTGGCATTAGGCTAAAATTTTCGGATTGTTGTATTTATCCATTGGAATGTATTAAAGTAGTTGGTGACAGTTAGTTGTTTTTAGAAAATATCATTATAAATGGGTTGGACAATCCCTTAATTATAATCCTAATCTAATGAATTTCCCTTGTCTGATAAAAAATATCACTACATGAGGTATGAAATAAATGCTTCTAAATTCTAAGTATGATCAGTTTATAAAATACATTTGAGGCACACTAATATGCCACATGTATTAGTCAAACCAACTCAATATCATATCTAGGTGGTGAATCATCCAACAAAACCTCAAGATCATCAAGCCACAAAGATTAACGAGCAAATTGATGAGTAACAGACTGACAACATAATATTCACAACAAATACAAGAGAAAGATGCCGATAAAAATAGAACAAATTTGTTGTCTACGTAATTATTAGACTTTTTTCCCTTTTTTATCAATTGACCGTATATATGAGATTGATTTGATTTTATTCATCTTGCTTAGTTTCTTGGTATGTCTCGTACACTTCTTTTATTACTTAATTTTTCATACTATAAATGTGTATCATTTATTTATTTTTTTGAACATTTTAATTAAATTTATTTTGTTGAATTTTAGGCTCTAATGCAATAGAATAATCTTGATTTTTATAGTAAAGTTTTGAGGTTTAAACTTATGAATTAACGGAAACTATCCATCTCATGGTTTAAGAATAATGTTGATTTTGTTACCATTATCCTTCACTAATTTTTTTATTTTTTGAAAAAATCCTTCACTAATTGTTATTTTTTATTTACTTAACATTTTGGCTTGTACATCTTTTCTTAATTTTATTTTTTTGTATTTCTTGTATTTCTTCTTAAATATTTCGCATACTTAATTAATTTTTAGACTCGTATTTTTTCCCAAATTTTTTGTTGTTTAATTTCTCAATGAATTTTTTTTTCCTCAATTTTTCTTGTCGATTGCTTTCTTCATTTGATCTTGTCTCATTTTCATATATATACATCAACAAGGACTTTTTAATAATTATAGCTCGAGTAGAGATACTTGAAATGAAAGAAATGATAGATAAAAAGAATTCAAATAACATTGTTGATTTCATGTCAAAATCACATAAAAGAATTGGGAAGAAGATTTACACATAATATGCGTTACATATAACAAGAGGAAAATGAATTGCATTGAGGAAAGGGTTGATGGATGGATGATACATCTCATGTACCACACAAGATACAACAAAAATCTAATTAAGGTATGGTCTTAATAATCTCATGTGGAATGGTACTTAATTAGAGCAGCATGGCATTGTTGATCATAGAAGAAGGAAATTTAACAGTCTAGAATCCGGAGTAGGCTGGTGCAGGCTTAGGCATCGTCTTGACAATACCGCAAACAAGCTGTGTTTCTGGAAGGTTGTACTCGTCCCTTAGAGAACGTTCTGGTGACAAAACACTAATGTAGAGTTGTTGTCCCAAGTAACGGTTCTCAGCATTCTCTGACCTCAAGTTCCACATACCAGCATTGTCGAATGTTAGCATCACTGCTGCCCATGATTTTGGGTACACCTGGATAGTGTGTCTGCTCACGGCATCAAGAAGGTTATAGTTCTTCCTCTTCTCTGGTGTCCACTTCCCTGGCTCAATCCTGCATGCACCACATAATTCAATAACCAAATTAGAGGGACCCCATATATTATGCAAATTGACCAATTACTATATTATAAGAAGAAATCAATTAATTATCAACATATTGAGGGGGATAGATTAAGATCATCTGCCAGACCCGTTTGCATGTCTCATTTCGTGTCTCAATATGTCACAGGAAATTGAGACAGAGGATCTTCATCCATTAGTGGGACCCCATAATGCAAATAGATGAATTAGTATAAAAGAAATATTTAAGGAAATGTATACTTACGCAACAGCAAAGAAGGAGTAACCACCCAAGTTATATGACTGAATGGTCTTGGTGGGGTTCTCAAAGATGATCTCAATGAAGGTACGGAAGGTAGCATTGATAACATTGGGAGCCAACTTGATGTTTTCAAGAGAGGCAGGTGAAGGGTCATCAGAGATGGTGTTGTACTTGAAAACCTTGTCAGCAACTCCATAGTACTCAGCCAATTTGAGTGGGGTTTCAGGGTCAACATGTGACACACCATTGATAGCATAACGAAGCTTGGCACTCCTTGAGAAAGAGTTAACAAACTTGATGGTTCTTGTAATATTGATCTGACCATAATGGTAAGAGCCCTGAGGGTTAGGCCTTGCAGCACTAGCAGTAAGGTTCCATCTGAATGACCTGAATTGGTTAAGAGACCAAGCCCAACCAACTGGTGCAGGAGGGAGTTCAGGTGATGCAGGACCTTTACCATTGGTGTAACGGATGATACCCTTTCCAGTGAGGACCTGCTTGGTGAAACGAGATGATGCAACCATGTAATAGTCCTTTGGTTCCTTATCAGCTGTGACAAGCACAGTGAAGCATTGACCAACATGGACATCGAGGGAGTCATAGATGTTTTGAACAGTGTGGGATCCTTCTGTCTCAACAAGCTTCAGGGGGTGACCTTGGATCCTGAAGTTGAGTGAATCCTTGATACCAACATTGCAGATTCTGTATTTATAGGTCTTTCCAGGCTTCATTGTGTAAAGGGGGGCATCACTTCCATCACCTTTTGCATTCTTACCATTCACAAGAACACCATCAGGCCTACCAAGAGAACGGCCACTATCCAAAAACTTTTGGAGAGTTTTGTGGCTCTTGGCATACCAATCATTGATCAGAACCCAATACTCATCCTCAGGATCAGCATAAGGGACGGGGATCAACAAACGGCTGAAGATTCTAAGGCCACCAAAACCACCAGCTGCTCTTTGAAGACCAACAACTGGGTAATAGAAAAAGCTTCCAATTTGATCCTTAACTTGGAACTTGTACGTGTAGTTTGTGCCAGGTGCAATGGGACATTGAGTTCCCAATGTACCATCTTGCCATGAGTTCTTCCTTTGTTGGACACCATGCCATGTGAACAGCAGTGGCTCATCAAGGTTGTTGAACACATTCAACACAATGTTGTTGTTGCTGGTGGAGTTTATTTCAGGTCCTGGGAATTCACCATTGATGAGAATGCCTTGTTGGGGAATACCCAATGGAGAAATGGTGCCATAGGTCACATTCCATGTGAAATACAGGTATGGGTCCTCACCCTTCACAGCTGAAGCCATAAGGCATACCACCAAACCCAAAAGCACTGCCCCACTAACCATTTTCTTGTTTTTTTTTATTTTCCTTTTCTTCAACCCTTCCCTATCTCCTTCCTTAATCTTTTTACTGGAAGAAGATAGTGTTTATTTATTTTCTTCTTCTGTGTTTTAATAAGCTTACGAACCTACCTTTGGTAAAAGGGTATCGTGAAATAGACAAAAAATATAAGGTCAAATGACGTGATGGCTCAAATTGTCGTCAAAGGGCGACAATTCCGTTGGTCAACTTGGAGAGGGAAACAAATAGGAAATACAAAATGATGTGTATAAAAATAGTTCAACCAAATCGAACACATACAGAGTTAGGCAAAGCAAAAATAGAAGGGGAAAAAAGCAATAGCTTACCCTTAGGGCGAGCATGGTACAATAGAAAGTAGGTAAAGATGTTACACCATAAGATAAATCGGTGGTGGATCCAGGATTCTGAACTAGTGGAGGCAATCTATTGCTTAAAATTAAATTAATAATAATTACTATCATACATAAATGAAGATAAAGATGTAAATGTTAAAATCATAAAATTTTAACATATCTAATCAAATATATTTCATATATCATAATTGTTCTTTACGTAATTTTATATTTTGAAATCATTAAATGATTAGTTTTTCACCATCAACACAATGTTAATGAACACATCTCTCTCAATCTAAGTCACTAGACAATCAACTCAAAATCCCAAATACATAATCAATCAATCATGAATTGCAAATATATCAACTATGGGGATGTGAGGTGGTCAATGAAAGAAATGAGATGCTGCTGTGTAAGAAAGAAAGAAAGAAGGTAATGATATGAGTGCAAATATATCAACTATGGGGGCAAAATAAAAAATATATTATATTCATAGTTTATTATGAAATCGAGAGGGTGTGTCTGCACATCCTCATCAACATGTGGACCCGCCCCTGACCATAATAGTACCTACACTATGCCATATTTAAGATTTAATAGCGCACACTTAATAACGGTTTAGCTGGAGGCACATTAAAAAAAATGGGCGGAAGTATTTAATAGTGCTGATATGATGGTTCCCTATTAACATATAGATCTTTAATATAGTTTCATTAAATAAACATTGTCTTTACCCGATACCTTTTATTTATTAAAAAAAAGTGGGGACCACTCTTACAGTGCTTCGTCGAAGATGCACTATTGTTTGTTATAACTTTAATAACGTTTGTCAAGTAAATGTTGTTAAAGTAATAACTGCAATAGCACTTGCTTGAGGAAAAACTATCTTTCCTCCGATTCAAAACAAAACGTCATATCCCTCTAGGTGAGGTGACCAACTCTCTCCCATGTTTAGTTGAAACAGTCCATAAAGTTAATGACAATAATATCTCCGAACAAAAATGGGATATTAAACGCACAATTTTCACAATTCATCATCAATTTTGTTGCTTCGTATTTCAACAATATCTTTCCCATAAAAAATTGTCCTCTGTTTTTTTTTATCCTTCACACTCCAAAATTTTTCACCTCTCATTCTCAATCTATCACGTTCTTCATTGAGGGAGTTCCCTTTCTCGTGTGGGAAAGATTGATGAAATCAGACTCAATAAAATATAGAATGTGAGTCGTAATAAAACCCAGAAGAGAGGATGTGAGTCACAATAAAACCCGGAATGTGGATTTGTGTTCCATCCTCACCAGAAAATCCAAGTTTAGCTTGAAGGACAGGAAGATTTTCTATTCTAAGATTCCACAGCTCCCTTGCTTTCAACAAGTCTTGGAAGATTCAGCAATCTCTTGTTGTCAATGATGAAAGATATTCAGCAAGCTCTTGTTGTCAATCAAGAATGAGAATATGTAATTTTGTAGTGGAAGATTCAACTTTGTATTTATATGTAATATGTAATTTCTCTTTGAATTTCTGGTTTTCCATGTAATCAATTTACCAAATTGTATCTCAAATTGTAACTCTTATTGTCAATAATGAAAGAAATTCAAGCTGCAATTCTCAAAAATATAATACTGCTACTTGTTTTTGTTTCAATGAAAAGGAATTTAGGGTATCTGGAAAAGAAATGAGCAAAGGTTTTTAATAGCGCTTCCCCATGGAAACGCTATTAAAATATATTTCTTTACCTCACTTCTTTGTCCTTTAAAAGCACAACACCTTTTATAGCGCTTATTAGGATAAACGCTATAAAATGTTAATTATGATAGCGTTTGCATTTGGAAATGCTATCTTTCACCCCATAGTAAAATAAAAAGTGATACAGATGACAAACTCAACTCTGTGCAATAAATTCCCACACAGATAACCAGATATTCGATCTTCAACCCATAGAAAATTATCCATAATCAATTTTGCCTTAATATCTATTGAACCAAACCCTCTTATAAATAACTCACCCTCGTCTTCTTATCCTTCACACTGCAAATTTTATAAACTCATCTCCTGCTCTGTATTCTTCATTTCTGGAGCTCTTTGATTACTTATGAGCCACATTCGTGGAATATTCAAGAGGCCCTGGCCTAAATTTTATGTCCTAAATGTGACATACGACAAAGGATATATATAGGGACTGATGGCAGTGCATTCTTCCATGCTTCAGTGGATCACTTCTGGGTGAGAACACCAAATTGTTGGATGAGACTCTCACCATATGCGGCGTTATTGGAGTCTAAAGGAAGTAGGCCCCACATAAGGTAGTGCGTTCTTCCTGGTAGGAAAGAATCAATAAGTGGGCTTTTGTTGCAGAAAAGAACCTTGAGCAAATCAGTGCCCGGAAAAGAATCAATATTTTTATTGTCTCTCAGTGTCTATAACAATGTATTTTTTTTATTGCATAAATTGTTGGAACCAAAGTGGTTTTGGATGAAATAATCTCTATGTTTTGATGTTAACAAAAGGATTAAATTTGCTTGGTAAAGTGTTAGTTGAAATCTAACATGTGCTATTTAGTTATGCAGGAACACTTAAAATTATAAGACATGGAAATTTAGAATAAGTTGTCATATGTATCTGCTTGGACTCATAAAGACAAATGCACGTCCACCCATGTAGACGTTACTCAATGTTTTGGTAAAGTTATTTATTTATTTAATTGAGTAGACTGGTTTCTTTAAGTAGACGAGGCACTAAATGTTTACTAGACGGATTTTAAGTTTAAAATCAAATAGACTAGTTTTAACTTGCCACGTCAGTAGACGAGTTCATTGATCGAGTAGACGAACTCTAATTGTCATGTCACTAGACGGAGATCAAGGCAACTCACTGAGATATAGCAAGTCCAAAGACTTGACAGTAGACGAGAGAATATGCCACGTCAGTGGACGAGTTAAATGAAAGAGTGAATAGACTTCGTTCTTACACATAACTGTGTGGACGGAGATTTTTGAATAGACGAGCTTCTATCTCTTATGTATATGTTGTTCTAAAAATGAATAAATGCAATCTGACCCACATTGAATTTATTTCAAATGATTCATATTTAATTCAATAGAATATTTGTTCTTTCCATTTGTTTTATCCGGTTAATGCTTTGTTTCCTTGTGAGAAAATCATAGTACCATCGAGGAAATACAAAAAGCAAATAGTACAATGAGGAAATGAAAAGTGACTTGTACGAATTCTTCTTTACTGCTGGAAAAAGATGGATTGTACACAAAGGAGGAAAGAAAGTTTTCAAGGTACAAATTGCTCAGAAGCAATGACCCTTTATTCTATGCAAATGTGATAACCAAGAGTACATTTCACAAAGGCCACAATCAAACTATCAGTCACAACGGATATCATGCATTCAATGCTATCTCTAAATGGGACTATTCAAAATAACCGTTGAAGAAATACAAGTGAAGAAGAAGGTCACTATAAATAGAAGACCTCGAGTTCTGAAGAACAACTTTTGCTAATCGATAGTCACTCATTCTAATATTCTTTCAAGAGCAAGAGTATGTATTCTTTAGTTTGAATATTGTTGTAATATTCAACTGATCTTAAACTTTTATATCCTCACACATTGTGAGTTAAGAAGATCATAAATTAAATCTCTTTGTAAGAGTTAGAGCCTGAAGAGGCTTGGTAAGAAAGAAATACTTGTAGCATGGAGAGGTGTTGAATACTTGGTTGTAATCTATTTGGAGAAATAGTGGATAAATCCTTCAAGTCGAAGGGACTGGACGTAACTCTTGGTTGGAAGAGAGTGAACCAGGATAGAATCTCTTGTGTGAATCTTCTAACCCTAAATTCTTACAACTTTATTTGTTTATACTGATTGTGGGGATTTGATATTGCTTTTGTTAAGTTTTAAAAGTTGTTATTCAGTGTGTACATCTGTTTTAAATACCTTGTGTGAGAAAATCAATTTTGAAAAAGGTTGTTTGAGAAAATTATTAACAAACACAATTCAACCCCCTTCTTGTGTTTGCCCGTGTCAACTTCAGTTGGTATCAGAGCTCAGTCTCGAAAGGGTTGAGCATCTGACAAGTGCTGAGGGAGTACGATCCAACAACCATGGATGCGGAAGGACAAGCTATCAACAGACCTCCTCTTTTTGATGGTTCTGATTATGACTACTGGAAGAAGAGGATGATGGCCTTTTTGGATGCACAAAGTCTAGACATCTGGGAGCTCATAGAAACTGGCTATACTGAACCCAGAAATGAAAATGGAGCTGTTGTTGCTAGAGCAGACTGGATAACAGATCAAAAGGAAAGCATCAACTCAATCTTAAAGCTAAGCATTATTTGATGTGTGCCATCGCCATCACCAAATCTGAACATGACAAAGTTCACATCTGCAACACTGCCAAAGAAATATAGGATACTCTTGCCCTAGCTCATGAAGGTTCCTCACAAGTGAATGATTCAAAGATCAACATGCTGGTTCATCAGTATTAGTTGTTCAAGATTGGTGAACATGAAACAATAGACCAAATGTTTGGAAGATTCCAAACCATCACCAACAGTCTCAGATCTCTTGGAAAATTCTATGAAAATAGAGATCATGTTAGAAAAATTCTGAGAAGTCTATCCAAGCAGTGGAGACCCAAAGTTAGTGCTATTCAGGAAGCTAAAAACCTGAATACTCTTTCTCTGGAAGAGCTTCTTGGATCTCTCAAGGATCATGAAATTGAACTGAATGAAGAAGAAATCTCCAGAAAAGGAAAAACTATTGCCCTAAAGGCAAGGAAATCAAGTTCATCAAAAGTCCTCAAGGCTACTGAAACCTCAGATGAAGCTGGAATCTCAGATAGTGATGAAGGATCAGATGAGGATGAACTATCTTTCATCTCCAGAAAGATTCAACATATGTGGAGAAAGAAAGGTGGTTTCATAAGGAAGCAATTCAACAAAAAGTTTTCCAAGGAGAAGTCAGACTCCAAGGAAAAAGGTCCACCCTTGTGCTTTGAGTGCAAGAAACCTGGACACTTCAAAGCTCGCCCTGAGCTGAAGGATAAAACGAAATTCTTCAAAAAGAAGAAATGTTTAATGGCTACATGGGAGGATCTTGATCTGTCTTCATCAGATGAAGAAGATGAAGCTGAGGAAGAGGCAAACATTTGTCTTATGGCTGACACATCATTAGAAAGTGAATACACTGATGCCGAGGTAATGGACGCTGACCCGTCCACCCTTCAAAATGCTTTTGATGAATTGTTGCGTGAGTCGTCCATACTGTCTAAAGAGTATAGGAGTCTCAAAAAGAAACTTTCTAAACTGTCTAGAGAATATGATAGGGTTTGCTCTGAGAAACAAAACCTTAAAGATGAAAATAACATACTAAAATCAGTGAATGTCAGTCTAGCTGACAAAATGGAGTGTGAGCCTCATGTTTCTTGTGAAGTTGCAAAACTGAAACAAAATGTAACATATCTGACAGACTCTCTATCAAAGCTTATAGGTGGCTCAGATAAGCTTAGTCTCATTTTAAGATACTCTAGGTCACTACATGATAAATCTGGCATTGGTTATGACAAAGAGAAGCAAGAAACATCTCAACAAAAGTCAACACCACATACTCAGCACGGAGCTTCAAAAGCTCAAGCTAAACATGCTAAAACAAAGTCTGACCCGTCCAACACCTTTTGCAAAGTGTGTGGAAAGAATGGGCATTCTATATCTAGATGCATACATAATAAGCATGCCAAGCATACTCGTCCAGTGACTACTAACAAGAAAGGACCCAAGTCAGTTTGGGTACCTATAGATAAGATCATACCTGTTGCAGACTTGCTTAACAACAGGAAAGAAACAAGCATCTTGGTACTTGGACAATGGGTGCTCACGACACATGACAGGAGAAAAGTGTATGTTCCAAGAACTTAGAGCCAAAGATGGTGGTTGGGTTATATTTGGAGGAAACCAGAAAGGAAAGATCATTGGTATAGGTAAAATTGGTAAATACCATTTTCCCTCCATTGACAATGTTCTATTGGTTAAAGGCTTAAAACACAATCTGCTAAGTATAAGTCAAATATGTGATAGTGGATATGTTGTTTCAATAGATAAGAACATGTGTAATGTCAAGAAAATGATGGATCACTCTTGTTCACTACCAAGAGGCAAAGCAATCTGTATAAGATTGACTTGGAGGACCTTATAAATCAAAGTGTCTCATGTCTAGTGTCCATTGAGGATGAGCGTTGGATTTGGCACAAGAGGCTAAGTCTTGCTAGCTTGAGGTTAATCTCAAAGCTAAATAAGCATAACCTCGTGAGAGGGCTACCAAACCTTAAGTTCAAATCTGATGCTCTCTGTGATGCATGTCAAAAGGGAAAACAAGTCAAAGGTTCTTTTGAATCTAAGAACGTTGTTAGTACCAATAGACAACTAGAAATGTTACACATTGATCTCTTTGGTCCATCAAGGACTGCTTCTGTCAGTGGTAAGAGATATGGTCTTGTCATACTAGACGACTATACTAGATGGACATGGGTTATGTTCCTAGCTCACAAGGAAGAGTCTTTCAAGCTCTTTTCTGTATTCTGCAAACGTGTACATAATGAAAAATGCATGTGTATATCTTCAATCAGAAGTGACCATGGGGGAGAGTTTGAAAATGAGCTATTTCATAAGTTATATGAAGAAAGTGGCATTCTTCACAACTTCTCAATACCTAGAACACCACAGGAAAATGGTGTGGTAGAGAGAAATAACATATCTCTTCAAGAGATGGCTAGCACTATGCTCAATGATAATTCTGTCCCTAGACACTTCTGAGCTGAAGCTATTAACACTGCCTGCTACATTCAGAACACAATATACATTAGACCTATCATGAACAAGACTCCTTATGAATTGTGGAAAGGACGAAAACCCAACATTTCATATTTTCATCCCTTTGGTTGTAAATTCTATATACTGAATACTAAAGATCAACTTGGTAAGTTTGATGCAAAAGCAGATAATGGAATACTATTAGGATATTCTGAAACTTCAAAAGGATTTAGAGTTTATAATTCTAGAACTTTAGTGGTAGAAGAATGTATTAATGTCAAGTTTGATGACAAGCAGCCTGATAAGAAATTATCAGAGCTAGATGAAGCTTTTGCAGATCTTCATCTAAATATTTCTGGAGATAAAACTGAAATTAAGGCTGATGATCAAGAAGAAGACTTCCCTCAACAAGAATCAGAAACCTCTGCTTCTCAACAAGATAATGTTCAAAGATCTTGGTACTTCAAGAATTATCATCCACAAGATCAGATCATTGGAAACCCCAACGATAAGCCAAGAACTAGATCAACTTTCAGAGAACAAGATAATTCTGCACTAGTCTCTGAGTTGGAACCAAATACAGTAGACGAGGCTCTGCTGGACGATGGTTGGAATATGACTATGCAAGAAGAACTTAATCAATTTGAAAGAAGTGAAGTTTGAACTCCGGTTCCCCTGCCTAAGGACAAATCAGTTATAGGAACAAAGTGGGTTTATATAAACAAACTTGATGAAAATGGTAAGGTGATGAGAAACAAGGCAATACTTGTTGCTCAAGGTTACTCTCAAGAAGAAGGTATTGACTATACTGAAACCTTTGCACCTGTTGCTAGACTAGAAGCAATTAGGATTTTACTTTCATTTTCTGTATATCATAGCATTATGCTTTTTCAAATGGATGTTAAAAGTGCTTTTCTAAATGGCTTTATTAATGAAGAAGTATATGTAATACAACCTCTGGGTTTTGAGAGTGAAACCCATCCAGAACATGTTTACAAGCTTAAGAAAGCTTTATATGGACTTAAGCAAGCACCTAAAGCATGGTATGATAGGCTAAGTTCATTTCTAATGGAAAATGGATTTAATAGAGGAAAGGTTGATACAACCTTGTTTAGAAAGTTCATTAAGTCTAATTTCGTAGTTGTGCAAATATATGTTGATGATATTATTTTTGGTGCCACTAATGAACCTCTGTGCAAGGAATTCTCTAAGTTAATGCAGAAAGAATTTGAAATGAGCATGATGGAAGAACTCAAATTCTTCCTTGGACTTCAAGTTAAGCAATCAGCGGACGAGGTGTACATTCATCAAACAAAGTATAAAAATGAATTATTAAAGAAGTTTAAGATGGATAACTGCAAGCCAATGAATACCCCTATGCACCCCACTTCTATACTGAACAAATATGATAAAGAGAAAAAGGTAGACCAAAAGGTATATAGAGGTATGATAGGATCTCTCATATATACATCTTACTGCGTCTAGGCCTGATATTGTGTTCAGTGTATGTTTGTGTGCTCGATTTCAATCTGATCCTAGAGAATCTCACTTATCAGCAGTTAAGAGAATTTTTAGATATTTAAAAGGTACTACTAATCTGGGTTTGTGCTTTAAGAAAAATGAAGATTATAGATTAGTTGGTTTTGGTGATGCTGACTATGCTGGAGATAGAATTGAAATAAAAAGTACTAATGGAGGATGTCACTTCATTGGAGCTAACCTTATCTCATGGTCAAGCAAAAGACAAAGTACCATTGCCTTATCAACTACTGAAGCTGAGTATATTTCAGCTGCAAGTTGCTGCTCACAACTTCTATGGATCAAACATCAATTGGAGGACTACAATGTGTTTGTAAGTAGTATTCCACTTATGTGTGATAATACTGCTACAATAAATCTATCTAAGAATCCAATTTTACATTCTAGAGCTAAGCACATAGAGATTAAACATCATTTTTATTAGGGATTATGTGCAAAAAGGTTTGTTTGATGTACAAATTGTAGATACTGACCATAAATGGCAGATATCTTTACTAAACCTCTTGCAGAGGACATATTTATCTTTATCAGGAAGCATATGAATATATTATGTGTAGATTGATATAAGCATCCAGACCTGAGACTGTTGTTCTGATAAATATACGTCTATAGATTTTTTTCCGTCCAATGCATGTTAAAAATTTTGCGTCCAGAGCATGATAAAACTTATTTGCATCTATTGCATATTCAACTGCGCGTCTACTGCATAACGCGTCTACTACTTTTGCTTGTCGCGTCCATTGCATGTTAATATGCGCGTCCATAGTTGCTTATGCTTGAACCCATCTATGCATATATTTGTTAAATGCATTTACTTTGTCTTATAG
Organism: Sophora flavescens; assembly: GCA_030762895.1. Taxonomy (NCBI): domain Eukaryota; kingdom Viridiplantae; phylum Streptophyta; class Magnoliopsida; order Fabales; family Fabaceae; genus Sophora; species Sophora flavescens. The sequence continues at coordinate 84,829,647 of CM061064.1, forward strand.
ACATGTTTATCTAGTATATTCTCTTTGCTGAGTCAGTAACTTTCATCAATCCGCTCAAGACCTTTTATAGTTTCAAAATACCAACGTCGTTTTATTCTTTATGACATGCCTTGTCAATTTCTTTTAATTAATTTAAAAAAAAACCTTTGAAATTCAAAACCTTTTTAAGTAAGTTTCTTTCCCTCTGAAAGATCTTTCGTTACCCATCTTCCCTGACATCTATCTATCTCAAACTCTCGAGGTCTCTGTTTCCCCTGTCTCTGAACACTAACCTTCAAACCTCAAAAATGGCTTCAACTTCAATCCCTGTCCATTCCTACGCCACTGATACTCTGAACATGGTGGCTGAGCACCACTTCAATTTCGGAATTCCGGAAGAGTATAACTTGGATGTTAGCAAGTACATAAATGCCGTAGGATGGGATGGTTTGTTCTTAGAGAAAGTCTCTATCTACCGCAATCTCATTAGGAACTTATGGAGGAAACCTACAATCACTTAAACTGAGATTATTGGCTTCGTGTTGGGAAAGAAGGTGATTGTCTTTGAGAAGACCATTTGTGATGCTATTGCATGTGCCCAAGAGGGTCTGATGATTTCTGACACTTGGGAGGAAGACCTAGGTGGTTTTGAGACCATTGTTGTTACCCTTATGAAGGAAAACACTGTAAGAACTCACTCCTGGAAGTCTGCTTAAATGAAGGATGAAATCAGAATCCTCCATCAGATTCTGAACAAGACTGTCCTACATAAGACTGGCTCCAAGGACAACCTCTCCGCTCTTCACAAATTATGCCTGTGCAATCTCTTCTAGGAAACCAAAATCGACCTTCCTTGGATTCTGTTTGACAGATTCAAACATGCCATGCAAAATAGAAGGAATCTCTCTGCCATTCCCTACACTTATATTCTGTCAAAAATCTTCAGGCATCAAGGTGTTTATGATGTCCTTGTTGCTATGTCTGAGGAAGAGCAGAACAAGATTCTAACTGAGAAAGGGATGTCAGCTGCTAGTTTTGGGAGAAACAATCTCTCAGGCATGCAACTGAGTACTTACAAGTAAATTGCTCTGGCCAAGGCAGAAGAAGCAATGAAGATCAAGGAAGAAATGATTGAGGCCAACAATGCTAAAGTCCTAGGTATGAAAAAAGGAACTAGGCAGAAGACCACTGCAGCAAGGAAACCTGCCCCCAAGAGGCCAGCTGGTGGCATTGTAATTAGAGAACCTACTGCTGTTCCTGCTCAGAAGAGGCAAAGAAGAATCATCCTCTCACACAATGAGGATGAGGAAGCTGATGAGGACAAAGTTCCTATCAGTACCATCCTGAAGAAGCAGAAGACTTATCGCGTCGATACATCCTTCACATCGCTTTGAGGCCTTTGTGCCTGTTTCAACTCAGACCAGAAGGCAACCAGTCAGGAAAGCTAAGGCCACTTAGGTAACTTTGCCTGCTAATGACACTGTTCAATTAGCAGTAGATGCCCTAGTATCTAGTCTTGAGTCTTTGCCTGTTAGTTCTAAAAATAAGAATGTTGTTGATGATGTCTACATTCCATCCCTACCTTCACCACAAACAAATTCCTTACCAGACCAACCACAAACAGCCTCACCCACAAGACCAACATTCCAACCTATCATCCCTGCCAATGACCACTGGTTCAACCAACCAGATAATGGAATCATACTAGGATCCCCCTTTCCCAAAAATAGAAAAACCATATTCCCCTACATTCCACCCTCTGTTTACTATGATGGCCAAGCTGAAAACTGGGCCAAAGTAAAAAGAGATTGGAAGATCTTGTATCACAAACATGAACATGAACCTGTCTCCACCAGACCTTTTTATCCCCTGCATGAGTATGACTATGAACCTGAAACTATCATCTACCCCTGGCATTCACCTCACCCTGACATTCCCACTGACCTTCCACCATCCAAACTGTAAAATCACCTTAGACAACTCATTACTCACCTACCCCTAAAGAAATTCCCTCCCAAAAAAATCTATCCAAACCTAGTAAAATTTCCACCCTTCAAGCCCTTCACTGAAGGAGCTGAGAGACACATTATCTCTGATTGGCACACAGACCCTGCCAAGAAAGATTTCACCAATGTTATCTACAAAAGATCCAGATCATTCAGGCACATTCCATTCATCATGGACAGAAACACCGAGCACATTCCATTTAGTCACTTTAGAATTGACAGAGCTGCAAACTTTGTCCCTCCAACCTGGATAAGACATAATGAGGAAACCAAGATTGGGATCAGGCCATACATGATCTGTCCTAGGCTACCCTTGATTGATCTCAATAAAGACAAGGACAAGAAGAAGCAAAGAAACACTGGCAAGACACCTTCTCCTGACAGCTGCATAATCAATCCAACAACAATCAATCTCACTGACCAAAATGTGATTGATTACTGGTTGACTCAACCAACCGAAGATATTCAAAAGGATGTTGCTGTAGACATCTGGAGGACTCACATGGTGGCATGTGCACAGGAAGCTTCCTCCTCTGAACTGACTGTTGAAGAAAAGAAATTTATTCCTAAAGTCAGAGGGAAGCGTGGTCTTGCTTATTGCAGATTCCTTATCTATAAGGACATCATTGGAATTCCTGTCATATGTCCTGTTTTTGAAGAGGACCATATCCATCGGGGAAAGGAGTTGCCTCCACCAGTGCTGCAATATGCTGCTTCACCTCCATCCTCTCCACCATCAGAGCACACAGAAGAAGAAATCATCATTGAGGACATGGCAGTTGAAGAAGTGAAGTCTAATCCTTAAGTGGAAGTGGCTCAACCTGCAGCTGAGGTTGAAGAAGTTGCAGAGTCCATTCCTAGACAAAGCACTTCTGAGAAGCACTCTTCTCAACCACTGGCCCTAATTGTCATTCATCCAATAGAGAAACCTCAAACTTTAAGAGCTTTAGATACTGTTCCAAGTCAAGCCTATGATCACCGTCACTCTCACTGCCTCCAAACTTTGAATAAATTATTGGCAGAATTATAGATGAAAAAGTAGAGAGTAAGGTCAAAGAACAAGTGAAAGAGCAGGTAGCTGAAGCCCTAGTTCTAACAAACATCATGATGAACCAGATGATGAACATCATGCTTCAATTCCAACAGAGTCAAAATCTACCAACTCAGATTGCTCCTCCTCTTCCACCTCCACCCTCTTCTTAGGCTTTTCCTTTATTGTTTTCCATACTGACAATGATGGTCCACTCCTTTTTCCTTTTTGTCTGATGACAAAAAGGGGGAGAAAGGAAAGAGAATTAAATTTAATATGAAAAGTCATTTTTTGAAAAGTATATACTTGCCTGCATATGCATGTCTCCTTCTGTTTATACTTTGACATGATTTGCTATGCTAATATAAATATTGTTCTGATATATCTTTCTAGATTGCTCTGATATTGTATAGCTCTGATACTGTTTGATATGATATACTTTCAATTGCCCTGAAATTTGTTTAAAGTTGATAAAGAATTTAAAAGGTCTGATACTATACTTAACTGATAAGTAATTGCACTGATCTGATAAGTTATTACATGTGCTGCTGAATTTCTGTCTTATGCTTTTCCTGATTAAGAGTTTGAATGCTTTGTCTTAGGGGGAGCTTTGTAATCTCTCTTAGACTTTGCTACTCAAATTTAATTAGTTTTTGTCATCATCAAAAAGGGGGAGATTGTTGGAACCAAAGTGGTTGTGGATTAAATAATCTCTATGTTTTGATGTTAACAAAATGATTAAATTTGCTTGGCAAAGTGTTAGTTGAAATCTAACATGTGTTATTTAGTTATGCAGGAACACTTAAAATTATAAGACATGGAAAATTAGAATAAGTTTTCATATGTATCTGCTTGGACTCATAAAGAGAAATGCACGTCCACCCGTGTAGACGGGCTACTCAATGTTTTGGTAAAGTTATTTATTTATATAATTGAGTAGACTGGTTTCTTTAAGTAGACGAGGCACTTAATGTTTACTAAACAGATTTTAAGTTCAAAATCAAATAGACTAGTTTTAACTTGCCACATGATGAGTGTGATTTCATCTCATATTTCTTTATCATATTGCATGCATTTTCATGTAGTTTAGGCATTTTTAATTTGATTTTTGTTAGTTTTTACCTTGGAACGACTAAGGTGGTTTTGTAGTGTTTATGTGCAGGAATTGAAGATTAAAATGTTCAGGATCAACCATGATGGAGCTTGCATGAAAGCAAGAAAACTGAGCCAAACAGAGCCCATCACGGCCATGATCGAGCAAGGTTGAAAAGAAAAGTACAAAAAAGTCAGAACCTGCCACGACCAGGTCGTGATGGCCATCACGATCGTGACAGGACATCAATGCCAAGTTTTCCAAGACAGAATCTGTCACGGCCTGGCCGTGACAGCCATCACAGCCGTGACGCGCAATATCTGGAAATTTAATTGTTGATTTGATCTGATTTTTGTAACAACTTTAATCCCAAGTTACCCTACATTATAAATAGGACTCTAAGGCTCGAAAATAGGGATCGCTTGGGCTGCTACCTTAGGCAAAAACTAGGATTTCTCTACTTCTCAATTTCTTCTTTTCTCTTAGGTTTTTTTACGCTTTTGTTAATCAAGCTTGCCATGAACATGGCAATGCTAGAGTAGTCGTTTTTATTTCTAGGAATTGGGGCTATGCCCAAGATTTGTTTTATGTTATGAATTGATGTTTTACTTCTTGTTAATTTCAACTTGCTTTCGATTTAATTCCTATTGCATGAATTACTTGTGAATTTGGTGCGCACTTATTTGCATGTCATAGATACCCTAAGGAGGAACCTAGCGGTGAACTTTGGTATCGGATCTATAGGAATCAAACTTAGGACTTAAATCATGAGAGCTAGAAGCGGTCCTTCGAGGGTTCACTGAATTGTCACAAAGCTTAAAGGGTTCGATTTAAATTCAATTACCACGAGAGTAGGGGTTGCCTTAATTGGGCACGGTTCTTGTATCTCGAGAGGGAACATTAACTTATTTAGGATAAATTCTCCTTCAAAGCAATTTCGATAATTAATAAGAGGGGTAGTCAATTTAGTAACATGAGCAGTCTTGTTGGTAATCCAATTCCTGGGAATATCTTTTGATATTGAAAAATCTCATATTTGATTTACTTTCCTATTTTGTTTGATTGCGTTTTAGATATTTGATTTGTTAGTTAATCTTTTAAGAACCAAATCTTTTCCAAATATTTTTCTAGTCCAAATTAATTGATTTAATAATTGGTAGTTATTTAAGATCACGGTCCCTGTGGATTCGATCTTTTTATTACTTGATGACGAAGCCGTTCACTTGCAGATTCGAGCACCATCAAGCTTTTGGCTCCGTTGTCGGGGACTGTGCTTTCTTGAATTTCAATTTAATTTTTAAATTGATTTTTCTGGACCTTTTTTTTATATATTAAATTTTTTTTTTCAATTATGTCTTTTCTTTTTCTAGAGTATCTATCTCTCTTTGCAGATATTTTTTTTCTTTTATGCGAAGATCCCAATGTCTTGGAAATATTGTTGAAGTTGACCCCGAGATCGAAAGGACATTTCATAGACATGGGAGACTACAGAGACAGAGAGAGAGAGGTTGATTCCCATTCCACTCATGGCGAATCCACCGGATACCAAACCACTAAAGGACTACGCAGCCCCAAACGCTAGGGGTTTGCGAACTGGGATTGCTAGGCCAGAAATTGAGGCGGAGAACTACACTATACTGCTTCTGTTAATTGGCATGATTAGGCAAAATCAATTTGGAGGATTACCCTTGGAGGACCCGACTGATCGTGTGGAGACATTCTTGGAGTTCACCGATGCAATAAGAATTCATGGTGCCCCGATTGATACTATTCGCTTGAGGTTATTCCCCTCCTCTCTGACTGGAAAGGCAAAAGCTTGGTTGAAGCAAGTACCCGCTAATACTTTGTCAACTTGGGACCAACTGGAACAGGAATTCTTGGAGAAATTCTTCCCTCCATCCAAGACTGCTTACCTACGAACTTAGATCACCGACTTCTTCCAAAAGGACGGAGAATGCTTATCCGAAGCTTGGGATCGTTACAAAGGATTGCTAGAGTCTTGCCCATATCATGAGGTCGAGAGGTGGTTGTTAGTCCACACCTTCTACAACGGATTGGATTACTCTTCGAAGGTGTCACTTGACTCCGCAGCTGGTGGAGCCTTTATGAATAGACCTCTGACTGAAGCGTTTAATATCATTGAAAACGTAGCCATCAACTATCACCAATGGGATTCGGAAGAGTTTAGGTAACAAGGTAGGGCAGTCAATGAGTCAATAAAAGAGTTAACTTCTAAGGTAGATAACTTAGCCATCCATAATAAGATGTTAGAAACTCAGATTGCCCAACAAGCTAGTACATATTCTAGAACTAGGGGTACGTTTCAGGACAACCCGAAGTTAATCCCAATGAGCACTGTAATGCTATATACTTGAGGGATGATAAGCCTGGGGTAGTTGAAAAGGATGTGGAATGTGAGGAGGTCATGAGTGAACAAGAAGAGATAGAGCCAAAGTATGTCCCTCCACCACCTTACCAACCCCCAATACCTTTCCCACAAAGGTTGGTCAAGAAAAAGCAAGTTGAAAAAGAAACTAAGAGCTTAATTGAGGAGCATGATGCCATGATAAAAACTAATATACCTCCTAAACTAAAAGATCCAGGAAGTTTCTCTATTGCTTGCTCAATTGGAGAAGTGAAAATAGACCAAGCCTTATGTGACTTAGGGGCTAGTGCGAGTTTGATGCCACTTACTATCTTTGAGAGGTTAGGAACCAAAGAATTGAGTCCATCCAAGTCCTCTTTACAATTTGAGGATGGCTCAACTAAAACCCCTCTAGGCATACTAGAGAATGTCCCCATAAAGGTAGGGAAATTTTTCATTCCTACCGATTTCATGGTGTTGGACATGAATGGGAATTCTAAATTCCCTATCATTCTAGGAAGGCGATTCTTGGCCACAATTGGAGCAATAATAGATGTAAAAAATGGTAAGCTCTCTTTGAATGTAGAGGAAGGTAGGGTGGATTTTGATTTGACTAACTCATATAACATCCTTCCTTTTGAGAGTCATGTGTGCAGGATTAAGATAATGCCTCCAAAGGTGAAAGAAGAGCTTAACGTGGAAGCAACTCCGAAACTTTGCATGGCAAATGATGCACCAAATAATGATGAAATCGGAGCTGCTCAACATGTGGAGTTAAAACTTCCGCCGGGAGGAAATAAGGCCACGAAACTCAGAGTGAAAAGAGTAAAGCGAAAGCGAATCTGTCCATATGAACAACATTGGCTCTTTGATGGACTTCCTTGGAAGAGAGGTGTCCTTGCACTTCCAAGCCCAGCTGATCCCGGTTGATTGAAAGAAGTATGGTCAAGCTTAAGACCGTAAATAAGCGCTTCTTGGGAGGCAACCCAAGTTTTCTTTCCCTTTTTAATTTGTTTTTGAATTTTGTTTTTGAATAATTTCAGAAGATTAAGAGAAGAAAGTACACAAATTGATGGTTTTGCCAAGTATTTTCAGGTTATGAAGGCATGAAGAGAAACAAGGAATGGAAAAATGAAGTAAGAGGAGATCATGGCCTGCCCCTGATATCCATCATGGCCATGATGTGAGACCAGAATTGATCATGCCCAGGCCATGACAAGGGCCACAGCCATGATTAGCCAACAGCTGAAGATAAAAAAGGAACACGACCCAGCTGTGATAGTCCTCACGGGCGTGATGACAAGGACCCAGAAGATCAGAATGTATCACGGCCTAACTGTGATGGAAGTCACGGTCGTGACAGGCCAGCTCCAGCAGAACAAATTATATCACGACCCAGTCGTGATGTATATCACGCCCGTGATGGGGACTTGCTTCACACCAGAACTGGTCACGGCCTGCCCGTGATGAATGTCACAGTCGTGATACGTCTTCCAGCAGCTCTATGACTTGCATGTGAGCCAGCACCCTCCACCACCTCGGTGAGTTGTTCCATTTATCTTCTCTCTCCGACTTGATCATTTACATTGGGGACAATGTAAGTTTTTAAACTTGGGGTGGGGGTATTTTTGCTTTTTTTTTTGAATTTTTTTTGCATTTTTGCATTTTTCATGTTGCATTCATATATGTGTAGTTTTGCATAATCACATGATTAGATTGCCCCTTGCTTAGAGTATGAATCCAATTGTGAGAACTTTGTGCCAAATGAATCGAGACAGTGAATTTTTGAACCTAATTTTTGTATTCTTGTGATAGGCTAAAAATAAAAATACTTGAGATTGTGAACACCCATTTTTGTCCGTCTTTTATTCTAATTTTTATGATATTATATGTCAAGGAGACTAATAATAATAGTGAGGAGAAAAAAAATAAAGAAAGGAGAGGGCTCATAACTAATTTGCTGTTGGACGAGGTCCAGCCCAGTCCATTGCACTTGCTGTTGGACGGGGGGGAGGGGGTCCCATCCATTGCATTGGACTTGCTGTTGGACGAGGTCCAGTCCAGTCCACTAATTTGCTGTAGGGCGGGGTGGTCCCGTCCATCGCATTGGACTTGCTGTTGGACGTGGTCCAGTCCAGTTCATTACACTTGTTGTTGGACAAGGTGGTCCCGTCCATTGCATTTGGCTTGCTGTTGGATGCGGTCCAGTCCAGTCCAGTCCACTAATTTGCTGTAGGACGGGGTGGTCCCGTCCATCACGTTGGACTTGCTGTTGGACGGGGTGGTCTCGTCCATTCCATTGCATTGTATTTGATGTTGGACGGGGGGTCTAGTCCATTACCTTGGACTTGTTGATGGATGGGGTGGTCCCGTCCAGTCCATTGCACTTGCTATTGGACGGGGTGTTCCATTCCATTGCATTGGACTTGCTGTTGGACGGGGTGGTCCCGTCCATTGCATTGGACTTGCTGTTGGACGTGGTCCAGTCCAGTCCATTACACTTGCTGTTGGATAGGGTGGTCCCGTCCATTGCATTGGACTTGCTGTTGGACGGGGTCCAGTCCAGTCCACTAATTGGCTGTAGGACGGGGTGGTCCCGTCCATCACGTTGGACTTGCTGTTGGACGGGGTGGTCGCGTCCATTCCATTGCATTGTATTTGCTGTTGGACGGGGGGTCCAATCCATTACCTTGGACTTGCTGATGGATGGGGTGGTCCCGTCCAGTCCATTGCACTTGCTATTGGACGGGGTGTTCCAGTCCATTGCATTGGACTTGCTGGTTGACGAGGTCCAGCCCATCCATTGCACTTGCTATTGGGGGGGGGGGGGGGGGGGGTCCCGTCCATTGCATTGGACTTGCTGTTGGACGGGGTGGTCCCGTCCATTGCATTGGATTTGCTGTTGGACCGGGGGGGGGGTCCAGTCCATTACCTTGGACTTGCTGATGGATGGGGTGGTCCCGTCCAGTCCATTTCACTTGCTGTTGGACGGGGTGGTCCCATCCATTCCAACATATTTTCCATTGAACGCGTCCAGTCCATTTGCATTGCATATTTTGTTGGAATTGCATTGAGCGCGTCCATTCCATTGCATTGCATTTGTTGTTGAACGCGTCCAGTCCATTTGCATTGCATATTTTGTTGGAATTGCATTGAACGCGTCCAGTCCATTGCATTGTATTTTATGTTGGACGCGTCTGGTCCATTTACGATGCATTTGCTGTTGAACCCGTCCAGTCCATTGCATTTAATTCTATGTTGGACGAACAGGTTCCGTCCATTACATATTTAATTTTCTATTGGACGAGGAGGTACCGTCCATTGTATTTAATTATCTGTTGGATGAGGAGGTTCCATCCATTGCATATTTAAGTTTCTGTTGGACGAGTAGGCCGTCAATTGCACATCTAATTTTCTGTTGGACGAGGAGGATCCGTCCATTGCATGTTTAAACTCTTGATGGACGAGGAGGTCCGTCCAGTGTATATCTACTTTTGTATATCTAAGTTTCTATTGGACGAAGAGACTCCGTCCACTACAATTTTATTTTCAGGCTGGAGGCTAAAGAATAAAGAAAGAAAAAGAAAAATATAATGAAGTAGGGACGAAGAAAAGAAGGAGAAAAGGACAATCAACAAAAAAGGAAAGGGGATTGAGTTGCTTCTCCTAACCCTAAAAAACCCTATTTTACACATCAGACAAGACCTCTTTTCCTCCTCTACCCATTGGTCCTTCTTCTTCCTCATCTCCTCCCTCGTTTTAACCTAGCAACCCCACTCGTAACCCTAAAAAACCATCTTACACCTCAGACAAGACATCTTTTCCTCCCCTACCCATTGGTCCTTCTTCTTCCTAATCTCCTCCCTCGTTTTAACCTAGCAACCCCACTCCTAACCCTAAAAAACCATCTTACACACCAGACAAAACCCCCATCTCCTGCTCTCTTCAAACACGCAACCTTCACATCAAATCACCTCTTTTCCACTGCTCATGCCGCTCCCATCTGGACGCACGCTACTTCTGCTCAGAACCACCCAAGCCCCAGACTTCGTGAAGACCAACCTTGAATCCACTGGGTAAGAAGAAGCATGAAGCCCTCTCCTCCATCTATAAAAGGGGGGGACGGAAATAGAAGAGGGGGGAGGGGGGGGGGGGATTTTCTTGAGGGGTCGAAGATTTTCTTGAGGGGAGCTAGCATTTTCTTTAGAGGGAAAAGGAAAAAATCAGAGAGGGGGATAGAAAGAAAAAAAGATACAAATGGAGAGGAAGAGGAGAGAGATTTTATGTAACATTTTCTTGGTGAAGAAAAAAGATTAGAAATCTAAGCTTTTTCTCTTCTCTATCATTAGAGTGGTTAAGAAGGAAGAGTTAAAAAGAGTCAGTGAGATTGAAATGTAAAGGTTTTGATCTTGAGATCTTACCACTGGGAGGAAACAAAGTCATTGTTATTCTTCTCTCATTTGGTAATCCTTGTTCTCTTTGTTGATATTGTTCATAAGTTTCTCTTGACATTTTTATTTTTCTGTGCCTCTGTTCACTGAATAAGTTAGTAAAAAGTTTAATTTCTACGTTTCATTTCTGTCTCATTTTCAAGAGGTAAAATTATTTATTTTACATAAAAATAGAGAATGATCACTTGATTAAAACAATCTTATTTCTTGGGTTGCCCTATGACAAGTGTCATGTTCAACCCTTCAGATTTTGAGGTTGCTCTGTGGACTTATGTGCCATGTTCAACCTCACATAGGTTCAAAAAACAATTTCACAACTAAAGATGTTTCTTTCTTAAAAGACGTTTTTTGGGGTAAAACAAATATTTTCAAAGTTACTAATAATTTACACAACTAATTTCGGGTAACCATTTTTATGGATGTTCTAGGGTGCCGTGGGGTTAGGTCTCCATGCCTTCCCTAGACATAATCGACTCCCGAACCTAAAGCTTTTTCTTAAATGGGTTTTCCAACTTCCCTTAAATCAAATAAAGTTGGTGGCGACTCCATGTTTTCTCTCTAAAAGGAAAAACTAGTCTTTTTTTTTTGTCGCTACAGAGATGATCTTCTGATAGTTGATAATTAGCAAGCGGTTCCTTAGATTTGTGTTTCTCATTGATTTTAAACTACTAAATGTGAGATTTTTGAGCCTAAAAGGGGTACTCAATAAATCTACCCCATTCTTTGTGATTGAGTGTTTTATTCCTCTTGGATTGTATTCTCTAGAACATGACTTGAAACCGTTTTGAAACTTAAAATTTTTTGAAAACATATTTGAAAATGATTGAGGCACTAGGTATTTTTGTGGCCTTCCGAGCTTTGACTGATTAAATGTTACCCCTTAGTTACCCAATCTTGAGCCTAATAGAATGAAATGCTTTTCTTGGTACCTTGATTTATTTTGATGAATGATGCTTGGTATGACACCTTTTAAAGTATTGTAAAAAGGGTAAAAAGGTGGTTTGAAAAATAAATTGTGTGATGAAAAAGTTAGAAAAATATTTCTCTTAAGTTGGAAATCTCCCCTTCTCCAAATTGAAAAATAAATAAATAAAATAAACAAAAAAAATGGAGAAGGGGGTGAGAAAAAGAAAGTAAGAAATAAATAAAATAAAATAAAAATAAAAAAAAAAGAAAGAAAGGTGGAAAAGTGAATTAAAGCCCAAAAATGTATTTTAGAAGGTTGTCATTAATCAGCCTCTGGCTCGTCTAGTTTTATAACTAGAAAAACCTTGGCTTTGTGCTAATTATATCTCGTTTTCGCCCAAATTAGATTAAATTGTCCTCAAGCATCATTTTGAGTCGTTTAAGTAGTTTTAGGGTAATTTAGCCAGTTTTGAGTCAAATAAAGCACTTACTGCTATTTCTCATTTTCAGGTTAATAAAGAGAAGCAGTTCTGGAGTCTTTGCCCCGCGAGAGGCTACTCACGTCACGAGCCTGAAGGCCTGACTGTGCCAGAAATGTCATCCTCTCTGTCTCGCCTCGCGAATCACTGCCTCGCCTCGCGAGAAATCCAAACCCTGAAGGACAGAGACCATCACGGCCTACCCGTGATTAAGGCCACGGGCATGACAGATTGGAACTTGAAGTCTCGCCTCGCGAATAATCAGCTCGCCTCGCGAGAAAGCCAAACACTGAAGACCTGTTCATAAGATTCGCCTCGCGAGTCTTGTCTCGCCCCGCGAGCTCGCGCAGCCCAGAATCTGTATTTATAGTCTGTTTTAGGGCAGAACTGAGGATCTTCTTTTCCTTTTAGATTTTGACGGCTGCGAATTTAGGTTTAGAGTTTTGTGTTCCCTTTGTAATGGAGATCTAGTCTCCTTGATTGATCTACTGTAACCGGTTTGCACCGCCACTTGAGGTTCTGTAATTCCTGAACTCGTTGCTATTCTCTTTCAATATTTGTTCTGTATGTTTTGTTTGCTTAATTCAGGATTATATAGAATTTGTGTTGATTTGTTTCGATGATTGTGTGTTCCTAAACTTAATCGCGTTTGCTTAATTCGCGTATGTTCATTCGTGTTTGCTTAATTCACGAGCGCTTCATCCGTTTGCTTAATTCGGAATTAGGAACATATGTCTCGTAGCGTCGGTTTCGCTTTTTAATTGATGTTACAATCGAAAAGGGGTTAGAATCCGCTTAGGGCATGGAATTGTATGAACCAATGATAGTGGGAAACCGAGAACAGTAGGTTAATCGTTTTTAGCTATTTGATAGTTATTTAGTTTGCATTGTTTTCTGTTTGTTTTCTTAATTTAATTTCATATCCAAACCCCCCAAAACTGACTTTTCTGTTAACAACAACCCAAGAGTTCTTGTGAGACGATACTCGAGTTGTCGCACCCTAACTGCATATTTTTACAAACCGCTCTTCTTTTTGACGCGTGCGCGACAGCGTGTCAAAATTGGCCCCGTTGCCGGGGATTCTTGTTGTTATTAACAGGGGGAAAAAATTGCATTGCTGAATTAGTTATGGCTGTTTTGTATGGTTATGAATCCTAGTACTGCCCATGGATAATTACATGCAAGGTTGTATGCCTTATGTTGATTATGAGTCATGCATATGTTATCCTGACTTTGCTGGAGGTTATGAGTTTAGTAGTGATGTTGGCATGAGCGGTAATGATTATTCTTGGCCAACATGGTGGAGGACAAGGCAGCCTGGATGAGTTGGCTTCTTTGGTGCATCAAATGACGATACACCAGCAGCAATATCAGCCTGACCTTACACTAGCCCAACTCAGTCTGGAGGAATTGGTGCAACAAATGACCCAGCAAAATCTTCAATTCCAAGCAAGTCTTCAGGAAATGGCGGAACGCAATCTTGAATTTCAACAAATGACCCACTCAAAATCTTCACATCACCTCCGCCTTGGCTACACTGCAAACTCCACGTCTCCTTGAAGAACATGCAGATTAACAAATAGTTGTTCTTGACAATACTTCCTTTGAGCATAATTTTGATAATGATGTCAAGAATACTTCTATTGATGAACTGTGTGTTGAATCTCCAGATATTCACACCTTTCCTGATTCTATCTATTATACTTCATGTGCTGATTGTAATGACTTTGCTTCGTGTGTAGCATGTTTTGAAAGCTCATCCTTTTTAGGTTATAAGGAGCAAAACGTCCATATGGAACATGAGACATGTGAGGTTGAGGACCCTGTTCGGCCAAGAAACATGGAAAATGAGCATTAGGAGGACATCTACTTCATCATGCTTGAGGATGATGAAGAACCTTTGGAATTAGATGATTCTATTAATTCTTATGCATGTGTTGAATGTGATGGGATGGATGAACTGTGTGTTGAATTTCCAGACATTCAAGCCTTTTCTGATTCTGTTTATTGTACCATATGTACTGATTGTACTAACTCTAACCTTTGTGTGGTGTGTGCCGAGATTTCTGCATGTATAGCAGGTGATGGATTGGATAATGCAGTGAATGAAGAACGTGCAGAAGTTGAAGCAGCACCAGAGACCCTCGACACCTATTTTGTGGATCAACCGGCAATGGAGTTCAAGCCTCTGGCAAAGAGACTGGATTTTGCACCATGGCCAGTCCAAGGGGTTGAACCCCAATTTTATTGGGAGGACTTTGTTGACCAGGAGGTCAACTTTGACCCGAGAGGGAGTGAGAAGTCCGCCGCACTGGGCGAGGTCACCATAATTGTCAAGTCCTCACTCCCATATCAAGGCTGCAAGTTATGGAAGCATGGAATGAGCTTCCGTCCTTTGGCTATCACTTGGGCCTTATGTTACAAGCAATGGGATCCCGGTGGAACCGCCCCCATGAGTTTTCTCTAAACCTTTTCCTTTTTAGTTATCCTTTCTTTATTTCTGTTTTGTTTTCTTTTAGCTCCTGAATAATTTGAGAAGATCGGGAGTATGTGTGTTGAGTCTTGTGTCGGCAAGCTTGATTGGGTTTTGTTGATTTTTGCATAGATTGATTGCAATGCATGTGTTGACTGTTGATGCTTTTCCCCCTAGGTTTTGAAAATTGAAAATTTGATCCCCATTTGAAAAATTGAAAACTGAACTTTGAGATATTCTGTTATGATTGCATGATTTATGATAAGTTTGGGGTGATAGGGATGCACACACTAGGGGTGGAATCTCGGTCAAGCAATTTGCAAAAATGTCCAGGTGAGGATTTGAGCCTCCAACATGTTTTTAACTGTGTGAATCACTTTTGAGCTGCACTTTCCCGAATTTTCTTGAATCTCTTCATGGTTTGCATGTCTATGTGTTTGCATCAACTGATTTAGGCAATTTTCTTTGAATTAGCTACTTGGCCTAAATTGAACCAGTCCCTAATGCATGTTCCCTAGTTAGCCCCGTTGAGCCTAATTAGCCTGTTGTTTCTTGATGACCTTTTGTTATAAGCCAAAAATCTAGAAAGACCATGTTAACCCGATCTTAGGATTAGGAGAGCATGGATCCTTAGCAAGACAAGGTTTGCAAGAAACTAAGTTTGGGGTGGCTGCAAGGATATGATGTGTTGTTTGGGATTGAGAAAAAGAAAAATAAAGGTTGGAGCCAAAAAAAAAGTGCAAAAATGTCAAAAAGGGTATTAGAAGAAAAAGGCTGTGGTCACCCAAAAGCATAAAGAAAAATGGAAAAAGGAACTCGAGTGGAATTCAATATGTATTAAATGCTCATGCTCTCTTAGTTCCTAGGGAATTAAGCCTAATTCCTTTGTATATCCTACCCTTAGCCAGGCCCCATTATATCCTTAAAAGACCTTTTGATGTTGCATGCATGTTTTCGTGGGAACCTTGATTGAGATGAAAATAAAATTCAAGGGAAGTGCCCTTAAAAGTGAAATTGAGTGAAATGTTGATACCCTAGACAAATTGAGCGTATGAGTGAAACACTAAATTCCCTTGTGAGGAAGGCGATTGTTTGAATTTGGTGATCTCTCTTTTGTGTAACTTGGATCCTCAACTTAGATTTCTGATTGCATGAATGATGGATGCTCAATTGTTTAAAGTAAATGAATGTGGGGATTGCATTGTTGAAAAGGGGAAAACATTGAAGAAAAATTGTTTTGTTGAAATTGCATGAAGTTTGTGCGAATTTGATTGAATCTTTTAAGCTTGCCAAGTCAAAGTTCTTTTTGAGTTTTAGTTTGCTTGGGGACAAGCAAAGTTTAAGTTTGGGGTATTTTGATCAGCCTCTGGCTCGTCTAGTTTTATAACTAGAAAAACCTTGGCTTTGTGCTAATTATATATCGTTTTTGCCCAAATTAGATTAAATTGTCCTCAAGCATCATTTTGAGTCGTTTAAGTAGTTTTAGGGTAATTTAGCCAGTTTTGAGTCAAATAAAGCACTTACTGCTATTTCTCGTTTTCAGGTTAATAAAGAGAAGCAGTTCTGGAGTCTTTACCCCGCGAGAGGCTACTCACCTCACGAGCCTGAAGGCCTGACTGTGCCAGAAATGTCATCCTCTCTGTATCGCCTCGCGAATCACTGCCTCGCCTCGCGAGAAATCCAAACCCTGAAGGACAGAGACCATCACGGCCTACCCGTGATTAAGGCCACGGGCATGACAGATTGGAACTTGAAGTCTCGCCTCGCGAATAATCAGCTCGCCTCGCGAGAAAGCCAAACACTGAAGACCTGTTCATAAGATTCGCCTCGCGAGTCTTGTCTCGCCCCGCGAGCGCGCGCAGCCCAGAATCTGTATTTATAGTCTGTTTTAGGGCAGGACTGAGGATCTTCTTTTCCTTTTAGATTTTGACGGCTGCAAGTTTAGGTTTAGAGTTTTGTGTTCCCTTTGTAATGGAGAGCTAGTCTCCTTGATTGATCTACTGTAACCGGTTTGCACCGCCACTTGAGGTTCTGTAATTCCTGAACTCGTTGCTATTCTCTTTCAATATTTGTTATGTATGTTTTGTTTGCTTAATTCAGGATTATATAGAATTTGTGTTGATTTGTTTCGATGATTGTGTGTTCCTAAACTTAATCGCGTTTGCTTAATTCGCGTGTGTTCATTCGTGTTTGCTTAATTCACGAGCGCTTCTTCCGTTTGCTTAATTCGGAATTAGGAACATATGTCTCGTAGCGTCGGTTTCGCTTGTTAATTGATGTTACAATCGAAAAGGGGTTAGAATCCACTTAGGGAATGGAATTGTATGAACCAATGATAGTGGGAAACCGAAAACAGTAGGTTAATCGTTTTTAGCTATTTGATAGTTATTTAGTTTGCATTGTTTTCTGTTTGTTTTCTTAATTTAATTTCATATCCAAACCCCGCAAAACTGACTTTTATGTTAACAACAACCCAAGAGTCCTTGTGAGACGATACTCGAGTTGTCGCACCCTAACTGCATATTTTTACAAACCGCTCTTCTTTTTGACGCGTGCGCGACAGCGTGTGAAAAAATTAGAAAAATATTTCTCTTAAGTTGGAAATCTCCCCTTCTCCAAATTGAAAAAATAAATAAATAAAATAAACAAAAAAATGGAGAAGGGGATGAGAAAAAGAAAGTGAGAAATAAATAAAATAAAATAAAAATAAAAAAAGAAAGAAAGGTGGAAAAGTGAATTAAAGCCCAAAAAGGTATTTTAGAAAGTTGTCATGCTTTGAATTGTTTGATATTTTGTTTAGCCTTCTTGAATTTTTCCTTTCTTGATTTCCCCACCTAACAATTAATCCCATGACCCCATTACAACCAAAATAAAAGACCTCTGGATTCTTATGTGTTTTCATTAATAAAGTAGAGATTTTGGTTAATAGTCAAGCTTATGGTAGGGTACCTTCCTTGAGGAAATTGAGTGAATTGTCAAATGTCCTTAAACACTTGGGTGAGGTAAGAAGAGTGCTCAAATTAGTGAGAGACATGAATCTAGATAACCTAAGCTTCTAATTGGACTTGAAATTGATTGTCTCTCGGTTACTTATTCGGATAACCTGTTACTTGGATTTATTACTCGGGTTCTTGGTTCACTGTCCATGCTCTGATTGTTTATCTTTTCTGGCCTTAGTTATTGCTTGAGGACAAGCAAAATCTTAAGCTTGGGGTAGTTTGATGAGTGTGATTTCAACTCATATTTCTTTATCATATTGCATGCATTTTCATGTAGCTTAGGTATTTTTAATTTGATTTTTGTTAGTTTTTACCTCGGAACGGGTAAGGTGGTTTTGTGGTGTTTATGTGCAGGAATTGAAAATTAAAATGTTCAAGATTAACCATGATGGAGCTTGCATGAAGACGGAGCTTGAAAAGCAAGAAAACTGAGCCAAACAGAGCCCATCACGGCCTTGCCATGACAGCCATCACGGCCATGATCGAGCAAAGCTGAAAAGAAAAGTACACAAAAGTCAGAATCTGTCACGGCCGTGACAGGCCATCAATGCCATGTTTTCCAAGACAGAGTCTGTCACAGCCTGGCCGTGACAGCCATCACGACCGTGACGCGCAATATATGGAAATTTAATTGCTGATTTGATCTGATTTTTGTAACAACTTTAATCCCAAGTTACCCTACATTATAAATAGGACTCTAAGGCTCGAAAATAAGGATCGCTTGGGCTGCTACCTTAGGCAAAAACTAGGATTTCTCTTATTCTCAATTTCTTCTTTTCTCTTAGGGTTTTTGATGCTTTTGTTAATCAAGCTTGCTATGAACATGGCAATGCTTGAGTAGTCATTTTTATTTCTAGGAATTGGGGCTATGCCCAAGATTTGTTTTATGTTATGAATTGATGTTTTACTTCTTGTTAATTTCAACTTGCTTTCTATTTAATTCCTATTGCATTAATTACTTGTGAATTTGGTGCGCACTTATTTGCATGTCATAGATACCCTAAGGAGGAAACTAGTGGTGAACTTAGGTATCGGATCTATAGGAATCAAACTTAGCACTTAAATCACGAGAGTTAGAAGCAGTCCTTCGAGGGCTCACTAAATTGTCACAAAGCTTAAAGGGTTTGATTTAAATTCAATTACCACGAGAGTAGGGGTTGCTTTCATTTGGCACGGTTCTTGTATCCCGAGAGGGAACACTAACTTATTTAGGATAAATTCACCTTCAAAGCAATTTCGATAATTAACAAGAGGGGTAGTCAATTTAGTAACATGAGCACTCTTATTGGTAACCCAATTCCTGGGAATCTCTTTTGATATTGAAAAATCTCAGATTTGATTTACTTTCCTATTTTGTTTGATTGCGTTTTAGATATTCGATATTTTAGTTAATATTTTAAGAACTAAATCTTTTCCAAATCTTTTTCTAGTCTAGTTTAATTGATTTTATAATTGATATTTATTTAAGATCATGGTCTCTATGGATTCGATCTTTTTATTACTTGACGACGATGCCGTTCACTTGTGGATTCGAGCACCATCAAGTTTTTGCCGCCGTTGCCGGGGACTGTGCTTTCTTGAATTTCAATTCAATTTTTAAATTTATTTTTCTGGACCTTTTTTTATATATTAAATTTTCTTTTTCTTTTTCATTTATCTCTTTTCTTTTTCTAGAGTATCTATCTCTCTTTGCAGGTATTTTTCTCTTTTATGCGAAAATCCCAATGTCTTGGAAATCTTGTTGAAGTCGACCCCGAGATCGAAAGGACCTTTCATAGACGTGGGAGACTACAAAGACAAAGAGAGAGAGGTTGATTCCCATTCCACTCATGACAAATCCACCGGATACCAAACCACTGAAGGACTACGCAGCCCCAAATGCTAGGGGTTTGCGAACTGGGATTGCTAGGCCAGAAATTGAGGCGGAGAACTACACTATACTGCCTCTGTTAATTGGCATGATTAGGCAAAATCAATTTAGAGGATTACCCTCGGAGGACCCGACTGATCATGTGGAGACATTCTTGGAGTTCACCGATGCAATAAGAATTCATGGTGCCCCAATTGATACTATTCACTTGAGGTTATTCCCCTCCTCTCTGACTGGAAAGGCAAAAGCTTGGTTGAAGCAAGTACCCGCTAATACTTTGTCAACTTGGGACCAATTGGAGCAGGAATTCTTGGAGAAATTCTTCCCTCCATCCAAGACTGCTTACCTACGAACTCAGATCATCGACTTCTTCCAAAAGGACGGAGAATGCTTATCCGAAGCTTGGGATCATAACAAATGATTGCTAGAGTTTTGCCCACATCATGGGCTCGAGAGGTGGTTGTTAGTGCAAACCTTCTACAACGGATTGGATTACTCTTCGAAGGTGTCACTTGACTCCGCAGCTGGTGGAGCCTTTATGAATAGACCTCTGACTGAAGCGTTCAATATCATTGAAAACGTAGCCACCAACTATCACCAATGGGGTTCGGAAAGAGGTAATAACCCAAAAAAGCTTTCGGGGGATAAGTTTGAAATGAATAACACTGATCTAATTATGTCTAAATTTGACTCATTGAATAAACGCTTTGATAAGCTTGAAAAGGGTAATGTGAGTTCAATAGGTGCTACTAATGTTGTTTGTGAGATTTGTGGAATGCTGGGACATGACATAATGGAGTGCCCACATGGTATTGCTCCTGGATTCGGTGCTTCGGGGGAACAAGTGAACTCTTATCACAACTTCTATGACACGAACCCGAAGTTGCCAAATTATGCTCCTCCAAATCCTTACAACCAAGTGAGGCAGAATAATCCTTATCTCTCCTATGGGAACTTCAACAACACATTGAACCATGAATTCCAAGAAGGCCAAAGTAATAGGAAACCCGCATCGAGGTATCCTCAGGTACAAAAGTCTAAACTTGAGTCTCTTTTGGAAAATTTTGTTGAAACTCAAACAAAGTAAAATGAAGAGTTTAGGCAACAAGGTAGGGCAGTCAATGAGGCAATAAAAGAGTTAACATCTTAGGTAGATAACTTAGTCATCCATAATAAGATGTTAGAAACTCAGATTGCCCAACAAGCTAGTATATATTCTAGAACTAAGGGTACATTTCCAGGACAATCAGAAGTTAATCCCAATGAGCACTGTAATATTATATACTTGAGGGATGATAAGATTGGGGTATTTGAAAAGGATGTAGAATGTGAGGAGGTCATGAGTGAACAAGAAGAGATAGAGCCAAAGTATGTCCCTCCACCACCTTACCAACCCCCAATACCTTTCCCACAAAGGTTGGTCAAGAAAAAGAAAGTAGAAAAAGAAACTAAGAGCTTAATTGAGGAGCATGATGCCATGATAAAAACTAATATGCCTCATAAACTAAAAGATCCAGGAAGTTTCTCTATTGCTTGCTTTATTGGAGAAGTGAAAATAGACCAAGCCTTATGTGACTTAGGGGCTAGTGTGAGTTTGATGCCGCTTACTATCTTTGAGAGGTTATGAACCAAGGGACTGAGTCCATCCAAGTCCTATTTACAATTTGCGGAGGGCTCAACTAAAACCCCTCTAGGCATACTAGAGAATGTCCCCATAAAGGTAGGGAAATTTTCATTCCTACCGATTTCATGGTGTTGGACATGAATGGGAATTCTAAATTCCCTATCATTCTAGGAAGGCCATTCTTGGCCACAGCTGGAGCAATAATAGATGTAAAAAACGACAAGCTCTCTTTGAATGTAGAGGAAGGTAGGGTGGATTTTGATTTGACTAACTCATATAGCAACCTTCCTTTTGAGAGTCATGTGTGCAGGATTGAGATAATGCCTCCAAAGGTGAAAGAAGAGCTTAACATAGAAGCAACTCTGAAACTTTGCATGACAAATGATGCACCAAATAATGATGAAATCGGAGCTCCTCAACATGTGGAGTTAAAACTTCTGCCGGGAGGAAGTAAGGCCACGAAACTCAGAGTGAAAAGAGCAAAGCGAAAGTGCTTGTGGCCATATGAACAAAATAGGCTCTTTGATGGACTTCCTTGGAAGAGAGGTGTCCTTGCACTTCCAAGCCCAGCTGATCCCGGTTGATTGAAAGAAGTATGGTCAAGCTTAAGACCGTAAATAAGCGCTTCTTGGGAGGCAACCCAAGTTTTTTTTCCCTTTTTAATTTGTTTTTGAATTTTATTTTTGAATAATTTGAGAAGATTAAGAGAAGAAAGTACACAATGTGATATTTTTGAGCCTAAAAGGTGTACTCACTAAATCTACCCCATTCTTTGTGATTGAGTGTTTTATTCCTCTTGGATTGTATTCTCTAAAACTTGACTTGAAATCATTTTGAAACTTAAAATTTTTTTAAAACATATTTGAAAATGATTGAGGCACTAGGTATTTTTTTGGCCTTCTGAGCTTTGACTGATTAAATGCTACCCCTTAGTTGCCCAATTTTGAGCCTAATAGAATGAAATGCTTTTCTTGGTACCTTGATTTATTTTGATGAATAATGCTTGGTTTGACACCTTTTAAAGTATTGCAAAATGGGTAAAAAAATGGTTTGAAAAATAAATTGTGGGATGTAAAAGTTAGAAAAATATTTTCTTAAGTTGGAAATCTCTCCTTCTCCAAATTGAAAAAAAAAATTAAATAAACAAAAAAAATGGAGAAGGGGATGAGAAAAAGAAAGTGAGAAATAAATAAATAAAAAAGAAAAGAAGGGTGGAAAAATGAATTAAAGCCCAAAAAGGTATTTTAGAAGGTTGTCATGCTTTGCATTGTTTGATATTTTGTTTAGCCTTCTTGAATTTTTCCTTTCTTGATTTCCCCACCTAACAATTAATCCCATGGCCCCATTACAACCA
The DNA here is from genome assembly GCA_030762895.1 of Sophora flavescens. Taxonomy (NCBI): domain Eukaryota; kingdom Viridiplantae; phylum Streptophyta; class Magnoliopsida; order Fabales; family Fabaceae; genus Sophora; species Sophora flavescens. Next base: position 84,852,276 of record CM061064.1, read on the forward strand.
AAATAAAAGACCTCTTGATTCTTATGTGTTTTCATTAATAAAGTAGAGATTTTGGTTAATAGTCAACCTTATGGTAGGGTACCTTCCTTGAGGAAATTGAGTGAATTGTCAAATGTCCTTAAACACTTGAGTGAGGTGATAAGAGTGCCCAAATTAGTGAGAGGCATGAATGTACAGAACCTAAGCTTCTAATTGGACTTGAAATTGATTGTCTCTCGGTTACTTATTCGGATAAGCCTGTTACTTGGATTTATTACTCGGGTTCTTGGTTCACTGTCCATGCTCTGATTGTTTATCTTTCCTGGCCTTAGTTATTGATTGAGGACAAGCAAAATCTTAAGATCGGGGTAGTTTGATGAGTGTGATTTCACCTCATATTTCTTTATCATATTGCATGCATTTTCATGTAGTTTAGGCATTTTTAATTTGATTTTTGTTAGTTTTTACCTTGAAACGGGTAAGGTGGTTTTTGGTGTTTATGTGCAGGAATTGAAAATTAAAATGTTCAAGATCAACCATGATGGAGCTTGCATGAAGACTGAGCTTGGAAAGCAAGAAAACTGAGCCAAACAGATGAGCATGATGGGAGAATTGAAGTTCTTCCTTGGATTACAAATCAAGCAGACAAATGATGGAATTTACATTCATCAACAAAAATATACCAAGGAGATGATGAAGGTAAAAAGGTAGACCAAACTGTCTACAGAGGTATGATTGACTCTCTACTGTACTTAACTTCAAGCAGACCTGACATTCAATTTAGTGTCTGTATGTGTGCTAGATTCCAATCCGATCCTAGAGAATCTCATCTTAAGGCTATTAAAAGAATATTTAGATATTTGCTTGGAACTACTAATCTTGGTTTGCTGTATTTAAGATCAAAAGAATACAGATTAGTGGGATATTGTGATGCTTATTTTGCTGGAGACAGAATAGAAAGAAAAGGCAACAGTGGAGGATGTCACTTCATTGGAGCAAGTTTAGTCTCATGGTCAAGCAAGAGGCAGACAACCATTGCCTTGTCTACTGCTGAAGCAGAATACATCTCTGCTGCTAGTTGCTGCTCTCAACTCTTATGGGTAAAACATCAACTTGAGGATTACTTTATTTATGAACATAACATATCTGTATGGTGTGATAATTCGAGTGCTATATGCTTAACTAAAAATCCAATTCAGCATTATAAGGCTAAACATATTGAAATCAAACATCATTTCATTAGGGATTATGTTCAAAAAGGCATCTTTGATATTAAGTTTGTTAAAACTGAAAAATCAATGGGCTGATATTTTCACTAAACCCCTCGCAGAAGATAGGTTTTTATTTATTAGAGATAATCTAAACATGCATTGCATTGTTGAATGATATGTCTGAATGTTAAGCTGTCTGTGCTAAATCTGCCATTACTTCTATATACATGTTCTTTTAACTAAGCATTAGTTCAGGGGGAGTAATGATACAATAGTTTACGTGGAGTATGTCTAATACGCTTGCTGCATTACTATGATTTTCTTAACATGTTATCTTGCCCTTAACATATCACATAAATAAAACTTGATAACCCTTTTTGATGTTGACAAAAGGGGGAGAATAGGAGAATTTGAGATTTGTGATAGAAATATGTTATAGGAGAATGGGAGAATGAATATGATATGACCTGTTCGCTTAAGAAAATTTCAACCTGTTTGATATATGCTATTTTCTTTGTTGATCTTTTCAGAGGTTCATTAAATCATCTCAATGTTTGTCATCATCAAAAATGGGGAGATTGTTAATTCTCTAAAATGTTTGATATGCATTTCCCTAAGTTTTGATGAGAACTAAACATTGGTTAATGATTTAATTAACCTTCATATTGGTTGCTAACCTGTCTATCGAGTGTGCAGATTAAATAAGACAAACAGACGTCTAACAAAGTGTAACAAGCAGACGTCCAACACTGTAGTGTTTAAAGCGCACGTCCAAAATACAAGAGAAACAAACTTGCGTCCACCAAAGTGTTGAAAGCCAGCTTCTACCTACGTGGCATTCAGAACAGCGCATCCAATAAAGTATCAGAACCGCGCATCCAATAAAGTATCAAAATAGTCGTCCAATAAAGTATCAGAATAGCGCCTCCACTAAGGTATCAGAATGACTCGTCCAATGACGTGGTAATTGGAGCTCGTCCATTAATGTCATAATGGCTCATCCAATGACGTGGCATATGGAGCTCGTCCATTAAGGTCAGAATGTATCCGTCCAATGACGTGGCAAATGGAGCTCGTCCACCAGAGTAACCGAGGCTCTCATCCACCAGAGTAACTGAGACTCTCGTCCACCAGAGTAACTGAGACTCTCGTCCACTAAAGTAACTGAGACTCTCGTCCACTAGAGTAACAGAAGTGCTCGTCCACTAAAGGTAACAGAAGCTCTCGTCCACTAAAGGTGGCAGAAGTGCTCGTCCACTAAAGGTGACAGAAGCGCTCGTCCACTAGTCTTTGGACTTGCTGTGTCCTTAATATGGAGCTCGTCTACTAGCTCGAATGAAAACTCTAATGACTAGATAGACGTGATTATTTTCAAGATGGAAGCACTTATCTTATGAACGTGAATTCTTTAAGGATTATCAGAATCTTAGTTCAAGAACCAGAAAGAGACTTGAAGCCTTCTCTCCTACTCAGTTTCACGATTATCAAGAAAAGTCAGAAGCTACTTTATCAAGCAACCTTGGATAATCAGAACCAAAGACCAGTTAAAAAATGCTTCCAACGTGCTTTATTCCCTAGTACCTCTGGTCCTTACACAAAAAGGGAAGTGTACTCAGTAAAGTACAAAAAACTTTCTACACAACTTTGATATGGCTGTAGCACGATGAATAAAGCCATGATCCTTCATGTTAGAGTACAACCAACGACTCTATTGCATTAATGGCTGCCCAGAATGACTCTATTGCATTAATGACTGCCCATAACGACTCTATTGCAATTAATGAAGTTCTGCTTGAAGCCAACATCTGAAGAGATGTCTCTAACGGATCCTAAATGCTTGAAGACCAAAAATACAGAAGTCATTGAAGATGAAGAAGAAGAAGAAGAGAATACACACTGCATTAAAACACCATTACTCTGAGCAATTATTTCTTCATTCTTTTATTCTGTATTCTTCAATCATTTTGAAGTTATTACGCAAACTTTCCTAAGCCTTACATTTAAATCACTCTCTGAGTGTTAGTGAAAGATCTGCCTGTGAGAAATTGTATTTATTACAAACCCTATCTCTCAAACAAACCAGAGTGAGCCTGAAGAGGCTAGGTATGAAAATAATACTTGTCTTGAGCCTGAAGAGGCTAGGTGTGCAAATAATACTTGTCTTGAGCTGAAGAGGCTAGGTGTGCAAATAATACTTGTATTGAGCCTGAAGAGGCTAGGTGTGCAAATAATACTTGAGTCTGTAACCTTATCAGTTATAGTGGATAAATCTTGGTGCTGCCAAGGACTGGACGTAGCTCTTTGATTTGAAGAGTGAACCAGGATAAATCACCGTGTCAATCTCTCTTCCCTTAAACTTTTTAATTGCCTTAGTTTTCTTACGTCTATCAAGTGGTGTGCTTGCAAAAGTCACCCGTCCATCCTGTATTCTTCCACTCGTCCAAATCTAGCCTTTTTGTTTGCGAAAAGATTTCAACTTTGCTTAAATTCTGGTAAACACAATTCAACCCCCCTTCTTGTGTTTATAGTTGTCTATTTCAGTTGGTATCAGAGCTCAGCCTCTGGGTTGAATATCTAACAGTGTAGAGGTAAAAGGCCCTGAAGAAAAGACATGACGGCTAGAGCTAGTACAAGTGGAAGCCATCAGACTGAAGGAGTCTCCCTAACCAGACCTCCTTACTTCAATGGAGAAAATTACAACTACTGGAAATATAGATTTCAGTGGTTTATTCTATCCACAAACTCTGATCTTTGGGATGTCATCACAGATGGTCCATTCATTCCCAAAAATGATGATAACACTGACAAACCAAAAGCTCAGTGGACTGGTGCTGAAAAGACAAAATGAGAGCTTAACCACAAAGCCAGATATAACATCATCTGTGCTCTCAGTCCGGAGGAGTTTGAGAAGGTTTGTGCTTGTGAATTGATCAGTGCATTTTAATATACTTTTTATAGCATTGCACTTGGTGTTTTTGGATGTGCTTTGTACCCAATATTGGATTCTTAGCATGTTTTCATATCTTTGGGTCTTTATTGGGCTTTAATGAATTTCTTGGTCAATTTTCGGATTTTAGTGCATCCAGACCCGTCTCCCTTATACAGGCCATAACTTGGGCTATACTTGTCCGATTTCAGGGTTCTTGGTGGCGTTGGAAATCTAAGAAGCATACCTACAACTTTCATGTTTACCGCTCAGCCCAGTTCGAAAGTTTTGATGGTCGAAAATTCTAATTACCGAAGCTGTCCAGATTAGTGCTGGAATTGGAATTTTTGTTGTCATATCTCCATGTAATCAATCATTAATGGACCAATTAATTACCATTGGGCTCTCTAGGTCAGACATATTAGTTTACCCTAGGATTATAAGTAGGTGGTTTTGAGACCTTGTTTATCATCTTTGGAGAGGCGGCTGCTCAGAGGGTTTTGTCTCTCTTCTCCTCACTCTTCAATCCTTATTTTCGTTTAAGCCTCCTATGGAAGGCTAAATTCTTAGATTGATTCAATGGTTAGGGATTTTTACAAAGACCTTTAGGTTTGGTTTTCAATGTTAATTTCATTTTAGTAATTCTATATCTTTTCCTTTTAATCCTTCATCTATTGATCAATGTTTGCAATTCCGTTTTTGTGTTTTGATGCTTAATCACTCAAACTCATTTTTGCATTCCAATCTAATTATAATCTGATTTGAGATTATTCGAAGCATGTTGAACGCTTGTTTTGATTTGTTACGAATAAGGATTGATAGGATCTATGACGCTTAGTGTAGGTTTGACTGAATTCGGTTATAAGATTGATTATGGTTTTGTGACGCTTGTTCCACAATTATAATTAATCAAATTATGTTATGCTTAATCCAGTAGCAATTTCGTATAGAATTAATTGATGCCTGATTGGTTAATTCTATGATCAAACAAGAATAGAATCACGAAAAGAGATTAGATCCTCTGAAACCCGTGATAGGTCCAAGTGAAATTACCTTAAACCAGTGGATTAGTCGATTTGACATATTGATTATCATCTCTCTTTTACAATCTATTTTCTTCTCTCATTGAATTAAAATCCCCCCCCCCCCCCCCCTTTCTCATTATTTTGCATGATTCTTGTATTTGGTTAATTGAATCAGAGATCCTTGTGAGACGACCAAGGTTATCACCTTGTACTACAGTTTTAAATTTTGATTCATTTGACCCGCGTCCGACAGCGGATCAAATTGGCGCCGTTACGGGGATCTTTGATTTTTATTAGCCATATTAGGAATTCAATTTTTTTTTGACTAGTTTTCATCTTTTGGTAGTCCCATAGTTATAAACAAAAAAAATAAAATTATCTTTTGTGGTTTTTGTTTTTGTTTTTTGTTTTTGTTAGCTTACCAGGTTGTGTAAAATTGCCTATTTTGTGTTTTTTTATTTATTTTATTTTATTGTGATGTTTGGAGTTTATTTGTGAGTGTCTTGAGCTTATATGTTTATATCATATTGATGGTATTGCACATTGTGATTGTCGTGGTTGTGAATCTTAGTACTTCCCATGGATAATTATATGCAAAATTATATGCCTAATGTTGATTATGAGTCATCATGCATATATTATCCTGACTTTACTGGTGATTATGAGTTTAGTAGTGATTTTGGCATGATTGGAGTGAATGAGGTGTAACTTTTCTATTCTGGCCAACATGGTGGAGAACATGGCAGCTTAGATGAGTTAGCTTCTTTGGTGCATAAATTGACAATAAGCCAGCATCGATATCAGTCTGACCCCACACCAGTCCAACCCAGTCTGGAAGAATTGGTCCAACAAATGACAGAACACACTCTTGAATTCCAACAGAGGACAGAAGCAAGTCTTCAGAATTTGGCCACTCAAATTGGTCACATTGCCTCCACCTTGACTACACTGCAATCACAACATCTCCTTGAAGAGCATTCAGATTCACAAATAGATATTCTTGACAATACTTCTTCTGAGCATAATTTTAATAATAATGTCGAGAATACTATTATTGATGAACTTCGTGTTGAATTTCCAGACATTCAAGATTTTCCTGATTCTATTTTATGTACTTCATGTGTTAACTTTAATGACGCTATTTTGTGTGCATCATGTGTTGAAATTTCATCCATTTTAGGATATGAGGAGCAAAAAGTGCATATGGAACATGAGACACATGAGGTTGAGGACCCTGTTCGGCTAAGAAATGTAGAAAATGGGGATCATGTGGACATGCTACCCACAAAAAGAATACCCATAAAAGATGGTGATCATGTCATGATGGATGATGCAAGATTACTTATGTTAGAGACAACCACTAAGGCTTTCATGGTTGATAAAGAGTGGCTCAAGCAATTCGGTGAGAAATTCTCAGAGCAAGCATTGGAGAAACGCTTGAGCCACAATGAGACTTGTTGCACTACATTCTATAAGGCTTTTTCTCCCCCGTTCTATTTTATTTTTCGTGTCCTTTATGTGAATGAATTTGTTCTTGTTCTTTATTTTAATATGTTCTACATTGAGGACAATGTAGATTTCAAGTGTGGGGGAGATATACTATGTTATGATGTTTTTAAATTGTGTGTTGAACTTTGTTAGCATCTATTTCTTTTGTTGCTTTTGTTATTTTTCTCTATTTTTAAAATAAAACGTAAAAAATTGTATTATTTATTTTTGGTGTTTTAGTGTTTTAGAATTTTATTTATATTGTTTTTGTTTGGTTTGTTGTTTTTAGGGTCTAAAAAAATAATAATTGATTTACCTTTCATTGAAATTCGTAGTTTGTGTAAGGTGTGAGTGATTTCACTATTCTTGGACTATAGGTTTTGTGGCATGATATGAATGATTTTCTTGCATTCTTAGTATTATAAGTTGGATTGGAATACTAAATTGTGCATCATTTGTGATAGAAATTGATCCTTTGTGAGATTTGAGCCTTAAAATGAATGGAATACACTTTGCCATTCTCTTTTCTTCTTGTGTGATTTCGCTCATGATTGTTAGTTACTCTAGAACTTGACTTGACTCTTTTTGAAACTTCTTGTTCACATGCATGTATTGAAGTGATCTAGGCAATTTTTGTCTTCTTTTTAAACCACTAGCCAAATAATCCTACCTTAAAATTATCCCCTTGATAGCCCTTTGAGCCTATTTGTCCCATTCTTTGTTTTATAGCTCACTACAAGCCTAAAAGTGAAAAACAATTATATAACCCAACCTTAGGGGATAAAGGAGCTTTACTTTGAAATTATTTTGGAAATGAATTTTGCATAAGTACGGGGGGACTCAAAATTTGGGACGTGCTACAATATGTAAAGGTTGTTGCTTGATTAGAAATTTGGCAAGTGCAAAAACAATGAAAAACAGTTGGTTGTGATGCAAAAAAAAAATTGTGAAAATAAAGGACAGAAGTGTGAAGATGGAGAAGTGGATTGGAATTGTATTTCACTGAAGTGCCCTCTCATTGCTCTCTCATGATTATTTAGCAATTAATTTCCTTTGCTCCTCTATCCTCTTGGGTTTATAGCTTAGTTATCCTTTCATTTATCCCACATTAACCTTGGCCCCATTACAACCTTAACAAAGTCCTTTTGATCTTTATGTGCATGTGTTTCAAGTGTGGATGTTAGAGGCTTGTCAAGCCTGTGGTAGTGCTAGGTTTTAATGAGCTTTGAGTGTAAACACTAGCCAACACCTGAGAGATTGAGAGAATTTTATATCTTGTGAGGATTCTATCACTTTTGATTCACTCTTGGTTACTTTATTCCCTTGATCATTACTTTGAATGTTGTAAGATGTTGTTCATGATTGTCATGGTTCCTTGAATCCTGGATGAGCTTTCACTTGCCACTTTACATTAATGGAATTCATTGGAAGTGCATCTTTGCTTTCAATCATTTTGTTTTTTTTTCCAAAACTTTTATGTCTTGACCATGAGTTTTGCTCGGAGTGCAAAAGCTTAAGTGTGGGGGAATTTGATCAGTGCATTTTAATATACTTTTTATAGCATTGCACTTGGTGTTTTTGGATGTGCTTTGTACCCAATATTGGATTCTTAGCATGTTTTCATATCTTTGGGTCTTTATTGGGCTTTAATGAATTTCTTGGTCAATTTTCGGATTTTAGTGCATCCAGACTCATCTCCCTTATGCAGGCTATAACTTGGGCTATACTTGTCCGATTTCAGTGCTCTTGGTGGAGTTGGAAAGCTAAGAAGCAGACCTACAACTTTTATGTTGACCGCTCAGCCCAGTTCGAAAGTTTTGATGGTCGAAAATTCTAATTACCAAAGCTGTCCAGATTAGTGCAGGGATTGGAATTTTTGTTGTCATATCTCCATGTAATCAATCATTAATGGGCCAATTAATTCCCATTGGGCTCTCTAGGTCAGACATATTAGTTTACCCTAGGATTATAAGTAGGTGGTTTTGAGACCTTATTTATCATCTTTGGAGAGGCGGCTGCTCAGAGGGTTTTGTCTCTCTTCTCCCCACTCTTCAATTCTTATTTCACTAGTGGAAAATATACATTAGACGGTAAAGGTTTACGTCAGTTAACCAAAAGCTAGACGTTAAAAAGGAGGCGGTGGCAGTTTTGTAAATATCAGACTTCATTAATTCAATTTTAACGTCAGTTGTTTTAATGACTGACGTTAAAAGTGAAGTGAGTTCAATAAAGAACTGACGTTAAAAGTGAACATTTTAACGTCAGTTCGATAAAGAACTGACGTTAGAAGTAAGTCTCTTCACTTTTAACGTCAGTCCCTACATCAACAGACGTTAAAGGTTATTTTAATAATTTTTTTTATCTAGTATACGATTCCTTCCGCATTGCCTTCCTCAAAGTTTCAGTTTCACATGAATTGCTTTGATGTTTTGTGTTTCTGTTTTGAAAACTAAAATATATGTGCGAAGTATAAGTTGAATCAATAACCCAAACCGGATCTCATTCATGAAGTGTAATACAGACTGATCGATACAGAAGATTGAAAGGGTTTAAAATCCTATAAAAAGTTACATTGAAAGGGTTTAAAATCCTATAAAAAGTTACATTGAAAGGGTTTAAAATCCTAAACATTAAAGCTACATCCCATCAGAGAGTTTTATGAAATATGCCAAAGGGAAAACTATATATACTCCGAAGACCTCAGAAAACTGGGGGGCATGAGAGAGCTCAAGAGAGAGGCAAAAACAGGTGCACTAGATCTGTTTCAAGTAAAGACAGTGGTTCCAGAGACTTCCAAGACGGTCACTTGCTGCCAAAGCTGAGGTTTTGGAACTGTGACCCCGAGCACTGATTAGCCCTGCGAGCAGGATTCTCCGGAAGGTGATAAGGTGAGCAACTCACATAATGTAATTTACTCAAACTTATCACCCATGTAATGTAATTTACTCAAACTCAGAAGTTGTTTGACCATTAAGACAAAGACCTTTGAGTCTAGGAATAGGAAGAAAGAGTGATAAAGTTAATCTCACTACAGAGCCATATTGTGAAGCAGAAAATTAAAAGGATGGAACGAAGCTATTTATAGGAGCAGTGGATGGAAGGAAGCTATTACTAAGCTAGCTATTCTGATTTTCTTGAAAACTTATCTATAAACTTAATGCTCATTAAGAGGATTGAGTTACAAGGTGCATGGGTAAGTAGCACAGTAGTCAAAGGAATGAATGTTTTTGCAGATATCTATACACTTTTAACGTCAGTTGTTTAAAAAAACTGACGTTAAAAGTGTTTTTAAAATAAAAAATATTTATTGTTAACGTCAGTTTTTTAAAAAGCTGATGTTAAAAGTTTGATTTTTACTTTAGTTAAATAAATAGCTGACGTAAATAATCCTATATATTATAAACGTGCAGAATGAATATTGGAAATAATGTAATTAATATACGGGAACTTGGCAGTCATAAATTAAGTTGATGTTAAAAATGAGGTGGTGGCAGTTTGTAAATATTAAATCACTATTTGCGTCAGTTCTATAAATAACTGACGTAATAATTATGAAACTCATTTCATTGCTTGTCATGTCCCTGTTGTCCCTCTTAACGCATATCACTCCATATAGTACTGCAGTTTATTTCTAAACCTTTTTTTAATTTATACAAGTTTATTTTTAATTTTTATTAATTAGCTTGAATTAGTAAACAAATTCTTGTGCAAATTAAAATAAATAAACACTTAACATAAAACAAGTTATATGTATAATCAAATCGTATGACATTGAAGCGATTCATAAGTTAAAATTACATGATTAAAAGATAAAAAAAATTCTGCAACATAGCCCTAAAATATAAAAAAGTTTCTGCATCAACATCATTTTCTTCTCAGTCCTGTCATCAGAAACTCCAATGGATGCATCACCTCCTCCCTCACCTGAATTCCATGATGCAAAGTAAATCCTCAGTCACTAGCAGCGAAAGCAAAGTGAAAGGGATCTTTGCATCTTTCTTCTTCAGTGGAATTCCTTGATGCATCATCTTGAATCCACAATCACTTGCTTCCAAAGCAAAGTGAAAGGGATGACGGGGATGAAATAAAGTGAGAGAATCACATTACGTGATTCACCCAACCTTAATATCCATGTAATGTGATTTACTCAAACTCAGAAATTGTTTGACCATTAAGACAAAGATCTTTGAGTCTAGGAATAGGAAGAAATGGTGATGAAGTTAGTCTCCATGGCAGAGCAATATGTGAAGCAAAAAAATTAAAAGGATGGAAGGAAGCTATTTATAGGAGCAGTACAAGGTGAATAAGCTATTCTGATTTTCTTGAAAACTTATCTATAAACTTAATGCTCATTAAGAGGATTAGGTACAAGGTGAATGGGTAAGTAGCACAGTAGTCAAAGGAATGAATGTTTTTGCAGAAACTAATAAACTTTTAACGTCCGTTGTGTAATACAACTGACGTAAGAAGTTGTGAGTGTTTTTAACATCAGTTTCTTAATACAACTGACGTTAAATATATGACCTTTAACGTCAGTTGTTACTAAAAACTGACGTAAGAAGCGTGAGTGTTTTTAACGTCAGTTTTTTAAGACAACTGACGTTAAATATATGACCTTTAACGTCAGGTTTTACTAACAACTGACGTAAAATGTTGTTTTATTTTAATTATAACGTTTACACCCGCGCGCCTTCTGCACTTCTCTGTACGTCTCTTTTCATCTCGCTCAACCCTCACTCTCAACCCTCACTCTCGCTCTCACTCTGCCCTAATCGCGAGCTCATCTCCACCGCAACCACCACGAGGGCTTCTTCGCCACCACCGTGAGGTACACTCTTAACCCCTAACTCTGTCTTTCCCGCTCATTCTTTGCAATAACTTGACATTTCTCTTTCCCCTTCCCGCGCACTAACTCTCCTTGTCCCTCTGCTCTCAGTAACCACATCGAACGTTGGCCACCACTCGAGCTTCCCCCCACCACCACGTGAGCAACTATTTCTGGTGAGTCTTTAATTAGGGCACTTTTTTTTATTTTTGGTTTTGAGTGCATGCATGTTGCTCTGCTGGTTTGAAACTGTAGTCTCAGTAGTTGAAACTTGAAACTGTGAGTTTGAGTTGTTTGGAATGTCTCTATTTTTGGTTTTGAGTGTATGTTGAAACTGTAGTCTCAGTAGTTGTAACTTTAAACCGTGAGATTGAGTTGTTTGGAATGTATCTATTTTTGGTTTTGAGTGCATGTTGCTCTGCTGGTTGATCTGTCACGGCCGTGATGCTCATCACGGCTAGGCCGTGATCAGTTCTGCCTATGAGGGTCTGGTTTAGTTGGCACATTACGGCCGTGATGGACATCACTGCCAGGCCGTGACCAGTGCTTGGCAATCTTCAAAAACTATAGTTTTCAATCTCCCGTATTGTCCTTATATTGGATATATGTTTTGTATATCTATAGGACCTATCTAGTTATTTTTATTTATACTTCTGTATTTATTTTGAGTTATAGCCTATGTTAATAAATATATATTGTTTCTGAACAGGCATACATATGGATCAGTCGGATAGCCCACATGCACAGGAGGACACTGTGGGGGCTACCCAGGACCCTATCACGCCTACGCCTGATTCTAGTGTAAGTTTACATGTTATATACTATCTTTAGTCCTTATTTTTAATGTAAGTTTATAATGTTACAACCCTCTATTTTGTCATTTTTTTTGTCCATACAGACATCACAGGCTCATAGGAAACGGGGTAGAGGAGCCACCTCGTTGAAGAAACTAGAGAAGGACAGGCAAAGCGGACAAAAGCTTGAGGTGTCCTTCGATGCTAATCTAAATGCCCAGGGACCCCGTGATAAAGAATTTAATAAGTGGGTGTTTCTACAAGCGAAGCAGCACGTAAGCATCAACTACAACCACTGGAATGACGTTCCACAGAACGTTAAAGATCAGATTTGGGACGCTATCACGGTATTTTACCTTTACATTCGTTTGATTTACATTATTAGATAATTATCCGAGTTATAATCCATCCAGTTGTTATATATGTATCTAATGTGTAGGTAGCTTGGACTGTGCCAAATGACGAGGATCATCATCATAAATGTATGAAAATGGCATCAAAGCGTTGGAATGGGTTCAAGCATGATCTTACCAGGTACTATGTATCTGGGAAGAAGCGGCTTGATAAAATGTTCTCGGATTATCCCTGGATTGATCAGGATACTTGGGATATGTTTGCCAGGAGTCGACAGGATGGAGAATTTCAGGTTGGTTGATTAAGTTAATTTTGTATGCTTATTATAGATCATTTAACTGTATTTAATTATGTGTTTTTGTTTGAATAGGCTAAGGCAAATAAGGGTCGGCAGAATCAGGCGAAGAACGTCCACCGCCACACCATGTCTCGGGGTGGGTACCAGACTCGGATCGAGCAGATGATGGCGGATAGGCTGAGGGCGAAGCAGGAAGAGCACTCTGCTAGGATTGAAAGAGGAGAGGTGCCTGAGGGCACACCATCAAGTCCTCCGTCGGACATCGACCGCGAGGATGTCTGGTTAGCTGGCCGCCTGACAAAGACGGGATCTTTTAAAGCTGATGCCACTCGCGAAGTGGCAGATAAGATTGTAAGTAAATAATTAACTTGATTTCAATTGATATTTGTATAGATATTTGCAACACTTTTCACTTGCACGTTTTTTCATTTTTTTTTCATTGTAGATGGATCTTAAAGCAAAATCCTCCCAGGGCGCATTCGTCCCCTTCGGGCGGCGGGGGCGTCTTGATGACTGCTCTAGGCAAGAAAGACCATCCTGGTCGGGTTCTCGGTGTTCCTGGGAACGTGACCATCAAACAATATTATGGCAAGTCTGCTTCACGAAAGCGGGTGGTCAATGAAGCATCAATTTTGGGTGACATTACTCAGCACCTCATGTCCAACCCAGCTATTACATCACATCTGATGCAAGGCTTAATATCCAACCCAGAATTCAAGCAGGCGCTTGCCAGAGAGCTTTCCTCCGTCGGTACATCCCAGGACACCGCAGGGCTTGCCAACCCTTCGCATGTGAGCACAAAAGAGAGTTTTAGTAGGGCACATGTGGAGGACGATGAGTTGGCAGCTAGGGAGCGGGAGTTGGAAGTCCAGCGCCATGAGCATGAGTTGGAAATGAAAAGGCGTGAGCTTGAGTTGGACTTCAAACGACGTGAGCTCGAAATGTTAACAAAGGTATTTATTCATTATTAATGTTCAAATTAGTCAAATAATTACTTGTGTTTTTTTTTAATTATCAACAACTTATCTATTTTATTTTTCCTAAACTGAAGGCCAAGTCGACGTCGGTGTCGCTGTCACCTATCACTCGTTTGTTCTCACTTGGTGAGGATTATGCGTTTGAGATTTTTGTATGTCCATTGGATCACGATGGATGGGTGGCACGCCCAGATCAACAAAGGATATTTTCCTTCGTTGGTGACGATCTCGGAAGCGCTGCGAAAATAACATCTGGATGAACAGCAATGTCATCAGTCTCTGGTGCACGTAAGTTAATTTTAATTTTATAACTTATTTATTTTTGGTATTTTTCCATTTAATAATTTATTTTAATTTTAATATATATATTATGTAATTAACATCCACACCTTTTCATATCTTATTGTTATTATTTGAACGTGTTTAGGCATTTATCGACCAATCGCATATTGAAGAAGAAGAGTTAAGAGACTTGAGGATGCGCTTCGCTGAATTCTTCTTCAAGTATGCGGCTGAAAAAGGAATTGACAACATACCTCCGCACTACTTAGATGAATAGTTTTTTTGTTAGAATTTAGAAACTAATTAATAACATGTATATATATATCCTTAGATAGTTTTGTTTTTTAGACATTGGAACTAAAATTTATTTATATATATACATGGGTTTTGGGTTTAAGTCCCCCCATTGTTCAATTTTCCTTTGCAATTCTGTAATGTGTGTGATATTACGTATTCTTACCGGGTGAATGCAGGGATAGCTGAGGGGAGTGATATTTTAAAACTGAATTTGAAAAAAAAAAACCTATTAACGTCAGTTGTTTATTACAACTGACGTTAAAATGATACCTTTAACGTCAGTTCTTTATAACAACTGACGTTAGTTTTAACAAAATCAACGTCCGTTGTCTTAAAGAACTGACGTTAAAGATATCATTTTAACGTCAGTTGTTTACATAACTGACGTTAATTTTTACAAAATTAATGTCAGTTTTGTTAAAGGACTGACGTTAATAGATTTATATTTAACGTCAGTTCTCAACTGACGTTAAAATATTAACTATTTACGTCAGTCAGTATTCTGACATAAAAAATCAATTTTAACTGACGTAAAAAACACTTACTGCACTAGTGTTTTCGTTTAAGCCTCCTATGGAAGGCTAAATTCTTAGATTGATTCACTGGTTAAGGATTTTTACAAAGACCTTGAGGTTTGGTTTTCAATGTTAATTTCGTTTTAGTAATTCTATATCTTTTCCTTTTAATCCTTCATCTATTGGTCAATGTTTGCAATTCCGTTTTTGTATTTTGATGCTTAATCACTCAAACTCGTTTTTGCATTCCAATCTAATTATAATCTGATTTGAGATTATTCGAAGCATGTTGAACGCTTGTTTTGATTTGTTACGAATAAGGATTGATAGGATCTATGACGCTTAGTGTAGGTTTGATTGAATTCGGTTATAAGATTGATTATGGTTTTGTGACGCTTGTTCCACAATTATAGTTAATCAAATTATGTTATGATTAATCCAGTAGGAATTTCGTATAGAATTAATTGATGCTTGATTGGTTAATTCTATGATCAAACAAGAATAGAATCACAAAAAGAGATTAGATCCTCTGAAACCCGTGATAGGTCCAAGTGAAATTACCTTAAACCAGTGGATTAGTTGATTTGACATATTGATTATCATCTCTCTTTTACAATCTATTTTCTTCTCTCATTGAATTCAAAATTCCCCCCCTTTTCTCATTATTTTGCATGATTCTTGTATTTGGTTAATTGAATCAGAGATCCTTGCGAGAAGACCAAGGTTATCACCTTGTACTACAGTTTTAAATTTTGATTCATTTGACCCGTGTGCGACAGTGGATCAAATTCTGCGAAGGAAATATGGGACACTTTGGCTGTCACTCATGAAGGAACAGCTAAAGTCAAAGAATCAAAGATTGACATACTTGTCAGAAAGTATGAACTGTTCATCATGGAGGAAGGTGAGTCTGTTGCTCAAATGATAGGAAGATTCCAAACTATAATCAACAGTTTGAAATCTCTTGGCAAAGTCTATACCAATGCTGAGAAGGTTGGAAAGATTCTGAAAAGTCTACCTAAACAATGGAGACCTTTGGTCACTGCTATCTCCCAAGCCAAGGATCTCACTACCTTGACTATGGATGAACTTCTTGGAACACTCACTGTTCATGAGCAAGAACTTGGATATGAACTTGCACCAAAGAAGGGCAAGTCAATTGCTCTGAAAGCTGATCAAAAGTCAGCAAAAGTTTCCAAGGCTCTGAAGGCAGATGAGTCATCCAGTGATGCTGACCTATCAGAACTCGAGGATTCTGATAGTGATGAAGAGTTGTCTCTCCTGACCAGGAAGATAAAACTTCTCCTACAGAAAAAGAAGTTCAAGAGGGATAGGCCATTCAGAAGGTCCAACAAGGACAAGAACTTCAAAGAATCCACCTCAACAGACCAAAGTCCAATTGTTTGCTATGAGTGCAAGAAGCCCGGTCACTTCAAGGCTGAATGCCCTCAACTCAAGAAGGCCCCTTCTAAGAAATTCTTCAAGAAGAAGAAGAAAGGAATGATGGCTACTTGGGAGGATCTGGAGTCAACATCTTCTGATGAAGAAACTGAGGAAGAAGCCAATCTCTGTTTGAATCAGACTCTGATGATGAGGTACATCCTGACTATGAGGAATTACTTGATGCTTATGAGGAGTTGTTGGAGGAATCCAACTGCTTATCTAAAGCCTTCAAATCCCTCAAGAGAGAGTATGTAAAGCTCACCAGTGAGCATAAACAAAAATCTCAAGAGTGCGAGAAGCTGGCTAAAGAGAACAGTGAGCTGAAGACTGAAATGTCTAATGAAGCTAAGATCTCAAGTTAAACATCACCATCTGAAGAAGTTGAAAAACTTCAACAGAAAGTGGAAGAGCTCACTTCTGATCTTGCCAAATTTGTTAATGGTAGAGACAATCTGACTAAGCTACTTGGCATTCAGAAGCACTCTCTTAACAAAGAATGTATTGGATATGTCCATCAGACACATCATAAAGTATCAACTAAAGTTCCTACAGTATCTGTTAAGTCAACTGTAACCAAATCAACACCTATTTGTAACTTCTGTGGAAAAACTGGGCATGTTATGTCTAAGTGTATTCATAAGAAGAGAAGGAAGTCTTTACAGACTCCTAGAACTAACAGAAAAGGACCCAGAAAAATATGGGTACCTAAAGATCAAATAATTTTTGTTGCAGATGTCCTCAACATGACAAAGAAAACACCACTGCTGGTACCTGGACAGTGGCTGCTCGCGTCATATGACAGGAGAAAGGTCTATGTTCCTAGACCTCCAACTTAAGAAAGGAGGACACGTTGCCTTCGGAGGAAATCAGAAAGGGAAAGTTATAGGATTTAGTACTATTGGTGGTAAACCCCCTCTTCCCTCTATATCTAATGTTCTTATGGTTAAAGGATTAAGACACAATTTGCTCAGCATAAGTCAATTATGTGATAGTGGTTTTGATGTTTCATTTACCAAGGATGTATGCATAGTTAAAGACTGTAGTGGCAAAACCTTCTTTTCAGCTAAAAGGCAACAAAATCTTTATAAGATTGAACTGTCTAATCTCTCAGATCAAAGTGTAACCTGTCTGATGTCTAAAGAGGATGAGAGATAGTTATGGCATAAGAAACTAGGACATGCTAGTATGAAACTAATTTCTGAATTAAAAAAGAATAATCTCGTGAGAGGATTGTAACATGAGTAGTCTTGTTGGTAACCCAATTCATGGGAATCTCTTTTGATATTGAAAAATCTCAGATTTGATTTACTTTCCTATTTTGTTTGATTGTGTTTTAGATATTCGATTTGTTAGTTAATCTTTTAAGAACCAAATCTTTTTCAAATCTTTTTCTAGTCCAGTTTAATTGATTTAATAATTGATAGTTATTTAAGATCACGGTCCCTGTGGATTCAATTTTTTTATTACTTGACGACGAAGCCGTTCACTTGAGGATTTGAGACATATCACCACGTTAGTAGACGAGTTCATTGATCGAGTGGACGAACTCTAATTGCCACATCACTAGACGGAGATCAAGATTACTCACTGAGATATAGCAAGTCCAAAGACTTGATAGTTGACGAGAGAATATGCCACGTCAGTGGACGAGTTAAATGAAAGAGTGAATAGACTTCGTTCTTACACATAACTTTGTGGACGAAGATTCTTGATTAGACGTCCTTCTATCTCTTATGTATATGTTGTTCTAAAAATGAATAAATGCAATCTGACCCACATTGAATTTATTTCAAATGATTGATATTTAATTCAATAGAATATTTGTTCTTTCCATTTGTTTTATCCGGTTAATGCTTTGTTTCCTTGTGAGAAAATCATAGTACCATCGAGGAAATACAAAAAGCAAATAGTACAATGAGGAAATGAAAATTGACTTGTACGAATTCTTCTTTACTGCTGGAAAAAGCTGGATTGTACACAAAGGAGGAAAGAAAGTTTTCAAGGTACAAATTGCTCAGAAGCAATGACCCTCTATTCCGTGCAAATGTGATAACCTAGAGTACATGCATTTCACAAAGGCCACAATCAAGCTATCAGTCACAATGGATATCATGCATTCAATGCTATCTCTAAACGGGACTATTCAAAATAACCGTTGAAGAAATACAAGTGAAGAAGAAGATCACTATAAATATAAGACCTCAATTTCTGAAGAGCAACTTTTACCAATCGATAATCACTCATTCTAATATTCTTTCAAGAGGAAGAATCCAGCTAAAATATCCGGATGGAGATCGAAATCGTTAACCAGTCGAATAAACCAAAAATAAACCCTAACACGGTAAAATCTCTTTCATCGTACACATCACTCATTCTCGGTCTTAGTGATCAGCCATCAACTCCAACCACCACTCCACCAGCGACCGCCACCCTCACGACGGCGAGACACGACCGACGTCGAGATCCGAGGCTGAAAACTTTGAGTGACTGCTAAGGTATTTTACTCATTCCCATTCATGTTGCGTTTCTATCTATTTTTATGTTATTGATGTCGATGGTGGTGATACATACCAATTCATTTATAAGTTTCTCTTTACTGATTAACAGAGGATGAAATCTTGCATTCTAAAAGTAAAACAAAGTGGAAAAACGTTTTTAATTTGGGCACGCTGAATGTGAGTACATTTTTAGTTTTAGAAGAACAAAGAATTTGATGCCTAAAAGCTTATTTATTTATTTATTTATTTATTTATTTATTTATTTAGATTTTCTGGATTGAAGTTTAAGTTTTGAGTTTTTGGGTTCACGTTTTAGTTCAAATTTCTTAGTTCGAATTTCTTTCCTCCGTTTTTTTTGGCTCTTACGTTTATCTTTTGCCTTGGTTGTCTTAATTAGGTAGTAAAGGGTGAATGCTAGGTATTTTGGGGCTGTGCGGTTTTCTTTGTTGTCCCTTTTACTTGTTTTGTAATAGTTTTGTTTGATGTTTCTCATGGATGGATCACAGAATGGAATATATGTAAAGATGTTATACCATAGCTCATGATTTATGTAGATGATTAAATCATATATGTGTCCTTTGCAACAGCTCTTTTCATTTCCCCCCTTTTCGTGTATTTCCTCTCTCTTCATTTTAGTATGGATAGCACTTGAAATTTGTACCCCATATGTTTAAGCGATGCTGCCTTGGTTAGTTTCTTCTCTGTGCTTGTTCCAATTAATTGCTTCTCGGTATTTACCAATAAATTATGTTACTTTGAAATGACAGGGATCTGTATAATCATCAGATTTCATGAAATTTTCAACAACTTACTGTAGCAGGCACAACTATGCCCCATCTGCTTCATCGTCGTCTTCACTGCCATGGATATCTCCCCTTAAGTTTACAAAAGCTTCAGAACCAAAATCGGACCCTCCCCCTGAAGCTCCCACTGAAGCTCGGAGTAAGCACAAATATATATCTCACGAGTCTGCCATCAACTTGATCAAACGAGAGAAAGATCCACAACATGCCTTGAAAATATTTAATATGGTATCAGAACAAAAGGGTTTTAATCACAATAATTCTACATATGCAACAATTCTTGAAAAACTTGCTCAGTCGAAGAAGTTTCAAGCCGTTGATCGAGTTCTGCATCAAATGACCTATGAAACATGCAAATTTCATGAGGGTATATTTATTAACCTCATGAAGCATTTTTCAAAATCCTCACTTTATGAAAAAGTGCTTCAGACATTTTTCTCCATCCAGCCAATAGTTCGTGTGAAGCCCTCTCCCAAGGCTATTAGCACTTGTCTCAATCTCCTAGTTGATTCAAACCAGGTTGATTTGGCGCGACAGTTGCTCTTGCATGCAAAGAGGAGTCTAACGTATAAGCCAAATGTCTGCATATTTAATATCTTATTGAAGTACCACTGCAAAAATGGAGATCTTGACTCTGCCTTTGAAGTTGTAGAAGAAATGAGGAATTCCAAGTTGTCCTACCCTAATCTAGTTACTTACTCAACCCTAATGGATGGCCTCTGTCAAAATGGAAAACTCGAAGAAGCTTTTGAACTTTTTGAGGAAATGATCTCAAAGGATCAGATCGTGCCCGATCTCCTGACTTACAATGTTTTGATCAATGGATTTTGCCTTGGAGGTAAACCTGACCGTGCTAGAAAGTTAATTGAGTTTATGAAAAATAATGGATGCCTTCCAAATGTAATTAGTTACTCTTCTCTTGTGAATGGTTTATGTAAAGTGGGGAAAATGCCAGAGGCTAAAGGAATTTTTGCTGAGATGAGGAGCTATGGTTTGAAACCTGATACAGTTTGCTACACTACTTTGATGAATTTTGTCTGTAGGAATGGGAAAATTGATGAAGCTATAGAGTTGCTTAAAGAAATGAAGGAAAATGAATGCCGGGCCGATACCGTGACATTTAATGTGATACTCGGAGGCCTGTGCAGAGAAGGGAGATTTGAGGAGGCTCTGGATATGGTTGAGAAACTTCCACTCGACGGTGTCTACTTGAACAAAGGTAGTTACAGGATAGTGCTAAATTCTTTAACCCAAAAACGTGAGTTGAACAAGGCAAAGAAATTATTAGGACTAATGCTAGGTAGGGGGTTTCTACCCCATTATGCTACCTCAAATGAAATATTGGTTTGCCTTTGTAAGGCTGGAATGGCTGATGCTGCTGCTATGGCTCTATTTGGCTTGGTGGAGATGGGATTCCAGCCAAGACCTGATTCTTGGGGTCTTCTGATTGAGTTAATTTGCAGAGACAGAAAGTTGTTATATGTTTTTGAGCTGCTTGATGAGTTATTGATAACAAATTCTTGATATTTACCTCTTGAAATGTGGTAACAGGGTTTCAGAAGCAATTGTAGCTTAGTTATTCACCCGAGGCAGAGGATCATCTTTGTTTCCTTGAGAGGGTGTAAGTTTTTCTTTGCTGTTTTGCCCCTTGGAGGTTTGCTTCCTTTTGTTGTCTTGGGTTCCTTTCTGTATGTGTTCCCTTCTGAGGTGTCATATCTTTTTAGGCCTTTAGTCTTTGTATCTTGTCTTTTGGGTGTGTGTGGTATGTTTCGTTTGAGTCAAGCAACATGTTTTTGGGTGTGTGGTTTCGTAAACAGGGATGGTTGATTAGGGTGTTGGGTCTTTGGGTTTTGTTATTCTGTCTTGTGTGTGTGGTAGCTGTGGTCCTTGTGTTTGTGGTTGTCCTCTTGGACTCGTGGTGTCTCGCTTGGGTCTTTGCTCTGGTGTTTTTGTCCTCTATGCAGAGTGGAGGTTTAATCAGGAATTGTGTTTTGGTTTTACTTGTCTGGAAATGTTTTATCAAGATTGCCTAGTTCAGTTTCGGACAGCAGCTGACAGTTTTTAGCTAAGGAAGTCTGAAGTGGTTTTGAAATGAGGTTTTACACTAACATATAAGGAGGTTCTGTGATAGTGGAGGAACAATTTCATGGTGTATGTAATTAAGTCTGTACAGATGGTGATCAACACTTTTGCTTTTTGTTGTGATGAGAGATTGCTCTAAGATTTTAGCTCTCAGCTATTGTTTCCTTCTTCATAGGACTGCACTGTTTTTTTGGGTCTTCGAAGTGTGGTGTAGTGCAAGCATGGTGAACCTGCGCTAGTAACTAATTTTGATCCTCTTGGTTGCCTTGTGCTCGGCAGTTTCTTGGTTTGGTCAAGAACAATTTTTAATTGATGGTCAGGAACCAACTAGCTATACTGTGGGTTTGGATAACTACCTTTCTTTGTTGTGTTGGAAGTGCTCAATTCCTTCGGCCAGTTCTGCTGTTTACGGTTTTATTGGTGTAGTCTCTTTGAGAGCCTAAATTGGTTACATGTGGGATGGTTTTTTTGGTTTCTAAGAAGTGTGGCCATGTTGGGCAGGTTACTGACAGATTTTGGGGGTTGGGATAATGTACATCTTCAACCAGGACTTGGGTCTTTTCTTTTTGGGAGACATGTTCTACTGGTTGAATGTTTACTTTGTTCTTATTGCTCTCTTTTCTTTTGGGCTACTTTGTATACGGGTTTGGGTACCTTTCGTACTCATGTTAATACATTCTTTTGTTTATCAAAAAAAGAAAAAGAAAAATGTATACTCATAACCAGAAAACGTCTTCCAATTCAAGTAAACGAGCCTCTCAATCCATCCCATCCTGTCACCTAAACAAAAAGCACTCTTGTTCATTTCTTCAAATTCAGCTCCACCACTTGCTTGCCTCATTTGTTTTTGTTGCCATTCCCCTATATCAGATATCAATGCCCATCCTCAACCACCCTTCACTTAAACCGGTTCATTCTGTAATTTTACCCCTCCCTTTCCTCAATCATGGCATCAATCTCACCCAAATTCTATTCATCTTCCCAAACTCTCAATTTCCAAAACCAATCTCCAACACTCCGAAAAGAACTCATTACCCTTCCTATTCGTCCCAAACTTGCCACCAACCGGACCACTCTCAAGTTATGTTGCAATCATGAAATCCAAACAAGATTTTGAAGCTTTGAATAAAAGGAGCAAAATCAACAAAATGAAGAGAACACACGACAACTACAAGTTGGGTTCTCGGATGCGGGAAGAGGGAGATTATGTTTCATGACTGAGTTCTGAATAAGATTTTGAATTGCACTGGCAAACATTTCAGTACTGATATTTACGAGATCAGACTACATTAAGATCAATTTATTTGTGGTGGAAAGAAATTGAATTTTACATTGAACACAAACAAGTAATTGCAGCATAGGCAAAAGTACAAGAGTTAAATTAATTGATCCAAGCTGCATTGGCAAATCAGAAGCTTTGATGCAGATGACAAAAAGTCCAGAATGCTTTAGTTGCAGCCCTTAGAATAACAGGGTTTTGATATATCCTGTCAAGAACGTCAAATGAAAGCAATAAATAAAAATGAAACTATAAGCTGAAAGATGATGAAACTAATTCAGAATGACTCTCTTGTTAGCAACTGACAACATGATAAACCTCAAGGTATTCATTATCATTCATTAGGCAATACATGTCACATAATTAATGCAAATTATGCTACGGGTGAATAATGAGTTCCTTAATTATCAAGAAACGTGGGGTTGGTAATAAAACTGCTTACCCAATGGCCGTAGCTCCCCATGATGCAACATTATAAATAACTTTGCTCCCATCCCAAACCTTTTCAAGCTTACCCTTTTTCTTTTTCACTGAAAATGTCGTGCTGAGTGCTAATAAAACAAACCAAAAATGTCAGAAATTCTTTATCATTCTTTTAGTTAACTGACAATAAAATTGTCTCACGTAGAACATACAAATTTATCTGGAATGAGAAGGTATATGCTAAAGAGTTATTTCTTCCTTGTTTTTGACTCAAGTATATGGAAGAATAACAAAGGTATGGTATCAAAATAGGAAGGAAGCAATCAAACTCACCTTCCAGGAGTTGAATGGGGGTCAAATCCTACAAAGAGCAAAGGAATCATTTAGAGAGAGAGAGAGAGAGGGCAGAAACTTAAGATACATTTGACACTGTTTCTTGTTATTGGTCATAGCTGACATTCATAAAACATTATTCACTGGCACAGAAGAAGAGAAAGACATGCCTTATTACTCAATACAAGTGATTGTTAGACTACAGAGAAGCACACTATGGAAAAGGCATGTGCATTGAATGAATATGTCTCTCTACTTCAATGGGATGACTTCTCAAGCATTGGATCGCAAGAAAAATCTATATCCATATCAATGATTTTGTCAAAGAACAGGAACTGTAACATGATACTGATATCCATAATGGCATAACAGAACATAAAACATAGTACTATAATACCAACAAATAAAGTCTGCCTAAATGCATTCCAACAAAACATTAATCCTGCTTACTTTCTCTATTTTTTCAACATCTAGATAATTGTGTAAATATCATGAGTTGCAACTACTTATGCCATGACACTAAAAAATTACCATCCCAAAACTGAACATCTTCGTAGAGAAAATAAGCATTATAAACTTAAATTTCATTACTACATATTAAGTCCAGAAGTTCCCAGTTCAGCTTGGCAAGCAAGAAATAGTAGTGGCATATAACTATTAACTAGTGACCACACATAAGTGGTTGAACACAATTTCATGCCACAATAAAACATTGAGCATTTGTTGCCACCAATATGGTGTAAAATTGTAGTGTCATGGTAAACACAGTACTGCTCAAGATAAACTACTGTATATCTGAAAACTCAATTGGTATGTTCTACTGGTATGTTCTGAAAAAGTCACGCAGCAGCGATGGCGCCGAAAACGAGGGAAGAAAATTTTAGCCTCCTTGCAATTTTATAATTAAATTTGGGATATATTCTTTTTCGGTGAATAGAATTAAATTAAATTTTGGCATATGATAAGTAACATTTGTAATGAACTAATGATTATATATATATATATATATATATATATATATATATATATTTGTAACAAAAATTTAGGATGAGGGGATGGTGCCCCGGTCCAAGACAGGGAAAACTTTCAGGCTCTAAGAACACTTATAAAGGGATTTCCATTTACCTCACATCAAGGAGACTAGTGGGTGCTCGAACCTGCAACCTGTCAGATATGAGACCCTTTCTTGCTCCACTAGACCAACCCCTTGAGGTTAATGTTTATATTTGTTAATTGTGACTTTAGGAATAGTTAAGTGCTATGCAATATTATATGTATATAATATACCTCCTCACTGTATCCATATCCTAGGTTTTTTTTTAAAAAATTCTATATCCATGTAACACCTTTTCAACTTATCATGATTTGTACACATTTCTATGCACTAGATCGCATTATATACACAGAAGACAACTTCAAAGATGATTAGGGAAGAACAATTCCCCAAAAATTCAGTAACATATAAGACATTTTCCCAGCATGGACTTTGCATCTCAACCGAGAAGCATATTCTGAGGTTAGAAGTAGGCACCAGAAAGCAAAAGGTCCAGTTTACATCATCAGACCTGTAAGTAAGGTGAACAGAGAAAGGCAGAAGACAAATGGTTCCAGTAGGATGTCCGAAGCTGCCTTCAAGTTGAAGGCAAAAGATATGGATTTTCATGGTTTTCAAATTATTGCACCAGGATATCATTCAGATGATATCACCATTGATTAAATGGTGCATAAGAGAGGTGGAAAAAGTATAGCATAGTATATAGCAAAGTGAGTAAGAAAAGCAATTACAATAACATACCTTAGTTTGCTCACTTTGCTTGAGGGATAACAAATATGTGGCCATGAAGCAAGTAATGCCCTCAATTATATCTTCTTGTCTAACAAGGACATAATCTTGTTGATCGAAATCAACACCTTCACCTCCCCAAAGATCATTTTCACTGACCATATCCCAAGAATTACCTTCTTCTACCATAACCAAACATTTTTCTTTTATCAGCATTCTAAATTTGAAGCTCTAAATCAAAGAACTTTTATGAATTAAAATCACTTTGCATCGCAAAACATATTTGGAAGCGTACATACCAGGTGTATTGTACGAAACTGATGCCTGGGCACACTTATCAAGGAAGGCTGGGCATTCAACTGTAGATTTGAGCAGATCACATAACTGCATTCAGCAGATATTTTTTGCTGGTAAGTCAGTCAGTAAGTATACTCATGATGCATTGAAAATTGCAATCAATACACATTACATGAGGATCGACCGACACAATGACATGATCATTTTTTTGGTTTATCAGAGTCTCCTACTCCAATAGGTGAAAGACTAATCTCGAGGTACAGTCAAACATTCAAGTGGAGACCCCTCTCATCTCAATGATTTTGGTTCAATTACTCTGCAGGTCCTTGAACAATTTGGGAAATTTAAAAATTTGTAATTGCCTAATTGGGTCCTGAAATTGTAAACGATTTGTAATTGGGTCCCTAAACCCATGATCATATGCTTAAGCAATCTAAGCCTTTCCACTTTGACCAACACGCATTGGTATATAATGACATGATCAAGTACTTGTTGTAACACATGCACATTGAATAACTTATATTTATTTGTCTTGTCATCAAGACTAAAGAGTGATAATGGGGTCTCTAAAACATTAATTACAAGCTAAAACATGACAAGCTAAAACATTAGGAAGTAGTTGAGTTTGAATGTTAAGCATGGAGCATGTAAGCGTAGGTATCGAAAGTAAATTATAGAAACCCTGAAATCAAAGAAAAAAAAAAGGATCACCTGATGGGCTTCTTGCGTAGAAGGGGAAGGTGCTGTGGATTCTTCAGCGTCGCAATATTGAAGAGCTTGGTCACAGTGGTGGAGCAGAGCCTCAAGGGTCATTCTCTTCAGCCCAAGCGGGTCATCATCCACCAAAGGATTCGGATCCATTACCCACCCCTTTACGTGAAGTGCATACTCAAAAACTTATATAGCTTGTTCTGTTGGAGACACCAAAGAGCAAGGGAATGGGATTATTTGTGTATTTGATACGCCTCTGCACACACGTCAAATGCTTTTCAATTCCAATTTGAATGAATAATTAATAATTTTTTCTTTGGAGTAAAAGTCATTTTGGTCTCTCAAATTTTTAGAACATCCCTTTTGGTCCCTAAAAAAAAGTGATAATTTGATCTTCAAATTTTGTTACGAGAGACACTCTGATCCCGTCATGCATCTAAAAGAGGGATCAGAATGTCTCACATAACAAAAGTTGGGACCAAACTGTCATTTTTTATTTTATTTTTTTTTTTTACGAAAATGGGTGTCCAAGAATTTGAGATGTGCCTTTACTCTAATAATTTTGTATTGTAATGTGTTGTGTTGTGTTGTATTTTGTCTCTTGTGGGTAGGTGCATGGGAATTGCGATAGAGGCATTGGAACTGAGAGGTTTTATTTTAGGGGAGTCGTGGATGAGGATGAGAATGTGGCAGGCACCAATGCAATCTCTGGGAGGCATGGTGGTGCTCATGCTTCTTTCCTATGCCATTGCTTTCGTGTACAGCAATATAATGGAAATTGTTCTGAACGATATTTGCTTGTTATCATTTGCGTTACACAAACAAACTAATCCACTAATGCATAGTTGCATACCAATTAATCATAATTAAAAAGAGATATTAAGGTATTTTCAAAACAAAAACAAAAAAAGAGATATTAAGGTAATGTTTGGAAATAATCTTAGGTTTGATTTTGCGATTTATAATTTTATTTATTTCTATATTACCCTTATATCTTGATATATTTGTGTTATTTTATGATGAATGAATGATAGACGGTATATTTTATTAATGGTTCATTCAACTTGAGACATATCAATTTAAGAGGAAGAATCGACTTATATCAATTTAAGTTATTTTTTACTTGCATTCACTTCCAACTGTTAATTTCATTTTCATTAAACAATATAAACTATTAAATTACAATCGGTGATGAAAATAGTATCAATATATAGTAAAAGTGAATGTAATTGAAAAATGTTTTATAGTGATGTAAATGGATCTATCATGTACATTTAGTTACATTCAGTGACGGATCTAGGATCCAGGATCCAGGGCAGTGGGGACAACATATTTTCAAAATATTTAATAATAAATATCATCATATTTACAAAGATAAAGACATTAATGTTAAAAATATAAAATTTTAATATATCTAATCAAATATATCATCATTTCATCATGTTCTTATCGTATTTGATACGATATTGAAAGTTTTGAAAATTTTAGCGTAAAAATATAATATAATATTTGTTGCGGGCGAAAGCTTTAAAATATCTTGAGGAAAACCTGAGTCAGATGAACCACGAGGTCAGCAACGGAGTTGAGATGACTAATGTGACGATCATTAATGACGATCCTATCCGAGTCATAATGGCACATAAATGCCATTAGATATTTTTATGGTGAAATGACCATTTTACCCTTGGTTTCCTATGGAAATTATAAGGCTTGTCATTGAAATTTTGGGATCATTTTGCCCTCCCCTACACGGCTCTACCCCTTTAACCCTACACTTAGGCAATTTTTCAACTCACTTATGTCATCTTTATGAACCAAAACTCATTTCTCTCGAAAACCCTAATCGGGCGTAAAACCCTAATCGGGTAACCGACGGAGTTAGGAACGGAGCTGCAAAGATAAACCGGGTGGATGAGGATGATGAGTCATCTTGCCACCTAAGGCAGCGAGTCACAAAGGTGAGTCATCGAACATTTATGACGCATTTATGACGATTCCTAAATATCTATATATTTTGTGCATGAAAAGACCAAAATGTCCCTAGTTTTCTATCAATTCTCAAGTGTGCCATAAGCTTCTTGTGGTTACAATTCAAACACATCTCCTTCAACCATGACCACTCATTTGTCATGATTACTTTGGGTGTGAAATGTCCAAAATACCCTTAGTCTTTAAAGGAATTACAAGCTTGTCCTTAAGTAATTTTACTCTTGTGTCCCTGAGTAACAAATTTTGGACCAAACCACCCCTCATTTCAGTCTTATGTCCGCTACCATTTTCTTCATTTGGCATGACTTAGGCAAATTTTGCTTCACTTTGTATCATCTTCACCTTCAAAGCTCATAATTTCTCTTAAGAACTCTAAGAACACACATTGATGTTCATACTCGCCGAAACTGTACCATAATTATAACCCTTTTCCATTTTGAAACTAGAAAAACTTTCTACATGAAAGTTGTTCCTCTTCCTCTCTTATTTCTAACAAGCAAAAGATCATCAAAAATGGATAAGTATATTGGGAGGTATGCCCAAATTATTGAAACAACTCAAAAATCTTCATCATCTTCATCTTTCTCTCTAAACTTCTCAAGAACACTTATGAACACTAAGTGATTTTTGTGCAGAAACTTGATCATATTCATCACTTGTTCATTATCAAGAGGTAGAATCTTTCTCTCCATGATCAATCAAGTTTTCTTCTTTATTCATTTCATGATTTCAAGCCATGACTCAAGAACTTTCATTTTCATGATGCAATCTTCAAAAATTCATAGAAAATTATAGAAAAATCTATTTGACTTGAAACCAATTTCTATGAACTCATCTTGATGTCTATATTCATCATCTAGAAGCATGAACCCAAAAAAAATTTCTTCCCTATTTTTTTTAAGCATGGACGAACCCTAGCTTTTGGGTGTCAATGGGATTTTGCTTCAACTTTTGTTCAATGATGCATGATTTTGTCTCTTAAATCATATTACGTATTGAATCCAAGTGATTGAGGAAACAAAAATCAAATCCTAACATTTTCTTTTCATGAGGGCCGAAACCCTAATTTTTTTAGAGTAAAAGGATTTTGATTCAATTTTTGTCTTGTGACACTTGAAATCATCTCTATACTATACATGGTTGTTGAATCCAAGAAATAGAAATCAAGGGAAATTCCTAACTCAAATTTGTTGTCAAGGCCGAAACCCTAACTCAAATCATGTCTTCATCTTGTTTAAAGATCATTAATCCATGAGTTAGAAAATTTTTAACATCCTTAGCCTAATGATCTTGAGTGGGCCGAACCATTAGCATATGGTTTATGAAGTTTTGTTGTTTTATTGTTATTAATTTTGTGATGATTTGTTGTGAAGGATAAATCGTTGTTGATTATCCTGAGTGTATGAAGGAAACGAAGATCGAATCGGAAAACAGTTCATGAAACGAACACTTGAATCTTTAAGAGGTAAGGGGAGTTTGCCTAAGGAGTTTAAGATAATCACATGTTATTTGTTTGAGTCGTTTGTAAATTATCTATGGTAAATTCC
Source organism: Sophora flavescens (assembly GCA_030762895.1). Taxonomy (NCBI): domain Eukaryota; kingdom Viridiplantae; phylum Streptophyta; class Magnoliopsida; order Fabales; family Fabaceae; genus Sophora; species Sophora flavescens. The sequence continues at coordinate 84,882,435 of CM061064.1, forward strand.
TGTGATTTTAAATTGTTTGTTGTTGATTGTTGAGTTGGTTATATGCTTACTTGATTATTTGTGATATGTTGATTTACATGATTATAATTGAATTTTTAAATAATAATTGTGATGCATGCCATAATTTGGATGTATGTCATGCTATATTGTGGTGAAATTATCTACTGTTGAGTGATGGACTGAGAACCTGACAGTGGTCAGTGTTTAAATTAAATTGAGGATAAAAGCTTAATAAGCTTGAATAATTAATCAGAATGATTAATTTGTGGGAATTTGAGAAAAAGTGGGAAAATATTATTTTAAAAATATTTTTGGTGAAAGATTTGTCAATAAGTGACAGTAAGGGCGGAATTGTGAAAAAAATTCACAGGCGTTAGTTTGTCCAAAATAAATTCAATTATATTATAAAATGTTATTTTAAGTGATTAAGTTACGAAAATAACGTAATATTGACGTCAGAACAATTACTTATGACAGAAAAGTCATTTAAGTTATAAAAAGATTTTTATGAGAAATTTTGAGAAAAGGGTTTTATTTTATTATTATAAATTTTATTTAGAAAGGACTTTTTAAAAGTTGATGTTTATTGAGAGCGATATGAAGTAATTGGAAAGAAAAGAATTTATCGATGATTTCACGTTTTATAAACATTTTAACATAAAAGAATTTTTGTAAAGGAATTTTATTCAGCGAAACTATTCCGTTAAACTTGGATAAGTTTTCGGAGGTTTTTTTTTGGTATTTTTTATTTCACTGAGCGAAATGTTTTAAAAAGGAAAATGAACCTAGTGATCGAGACGTCGGGGCTCTAGTGTTCTGTCAACACGTAGATCAGGGATCTGTGTCATTGGACTGAGTGTCCTGTAAAGGTTTTATGGACTGAGTGTCCTAAGTTTGATGTGGAGAATGTGAATTTCATATCCGCAAGCCTAAGACTGGTGCATCAGTTTTGGGCTTTGCGATTGATTACTCGGACCGTGTGTCATGTGTTGAGTTTAAAACATTTGGACTGTGTGTCCTAAGTTTGTTAAAAGTGAAAAAGTCTTAATATAAAATTAAGCATGGTCGTAAGCTTTGAGCTTCGACAAGAGAAGATTATAACGAAAAAGAAAATGAAACGAGAATAAATGTTTTACATGCATTATTTTGGCAAACGTGCCCGAGTTACCATGTGTATGACTACAACAATAGTTTTATAGTTGTCATAAGGGGCCATATGACTAAGCTACAATAGCTGCTTGAGTGGCTATCATACGAAGTCGGATAATATTTATGCATAACTGCAATAGCTGTTTGAGTGGTTATGTATATGTGTACAATTGCAGTTTGAGTAGTTATCACAGAGGGGTCGTGTGCACAGTTGCAATAGCTGTTTGAGCAACGATCACATGAGGTTGAGGTGGATTAACCGAAAATGTAACCTGTGTACAACTGCAATAGCTGTTTGAGTGGTTGTCACAGAGGGGTCGTGTGAACAGTTGCAATAGCTATTTGAGAAATGGTCACGTGAGGTTGAGATGAACGTGCTTCTGAGCCTGATCTGCTCATTTGAAAGAAGTTGGGATCTCTGGAGATTAGGTATTAAATTAGAGCCTGAATATTGAAGTGTCATGCATTTTTATAAAATGACGATGATTGTCGGGTATGAAACCCTTTGATAAAATTATTCTGATGTTTGGATAATTTTTGTATGTTGTGAATATCCGGTAATATATATATATATATATGAGCATAGATGAACTCCGAGGAGACGAATCTGTTGTACTTGAGGATCAGATCCTTGACCTGTGTAAATCCTGATGATGGTGAGGCTTGAGTGATCAATACGGGAGCTCGGAGTTCCACTTACACCGGATCAATTTGTATCATTGAGGGTACTAATTCAGGACCTACATCACGTACGTATCAGATGTTGATGGTGGAAATACCTTTACCACCTCTCTGGTTATGTACTGATTTTCTTGTAGATCAGGAACTGTTATGTTCTGATACTTCCATAGTTTCGGAAGTAGAAGTATCCTCACCGGATATCCAGATAGGAAGGGGAAACCAGGGTGGTCTTCCCAACCGTGATTACTAGTATTGACCAGCTGTAGGACTTTTGGTATCTTGAGAAGTAGTGGTATTTTGTTAGTCCGGATGTTTGACTATTGAGAGTCATTCTTTTGAGTTGTGATTCTAGATTACCGCTACGTTATGATTACGTCTTTATTTTCTTATGTTATGCCTTCGGAGATGACATGTTATGTGAAGGTCTAAGTGTAAAACTCTTATGATACCTATGTATGTTATATAGTTGTATATTATGTTGATGGTGTTGAATTGTATGTGGAGTAAAAGAAAAGAGACAAAATTTTATCACTGTGAACACCCCATTTTGACTGGGTCTCTTAGTCTTTCACTAAAAAAATTCAAAAAAAAATAATAAAATAAAAATTTCAAAAGAAAATAAAACCCATCTCATCCTCCTCCCTAGCAACCACTTTATTTTGAATTTGAATTTAATTTTCAAATCAGAGATAGAAATGTTAACCTGGGCATATTTTTAGGATCAGGATCAGATAGCAATCTGAATCTTGGCGGGATTTTAGGATCAAAATCGGAACAATTTGACATTATAAAAATGACAACAAGAACGCAGAGAAGGGGGTAATTTTTGCTGAACAGAAACGGGAACCAAAAAAAGAAAAGAACCAGAGAAAAAATACCAGAAAAGAAGCAACAACCGTGAGAACACTAAATATTCTGAACATTGAGTGATATAGAGGGGAGAGAAATAAAAACACAGAGAGGGAGGCGGCTCTGCTTACCTTCGTTCGTGACCGCCGCGATGTCGCCACCCTCCGAGAACAGCATCACCTTGCGCAGCGCCTCAGGCCCACCGTGCAACACTGTTATGCATCCCTCATCTCGGATCCAGCTCTGTTCCGCCAACCCTTCTTGTCTCCGTCCCTTCGCGACCACCACTCGTCGCCTCAGATCGTTGTGACACCGCCAGCATCCCTGTCTCGCGACAGCATCAGTCGCACCTCGCTGGCCGGATCTCGTCTCCACCACCATCCCCTACGCAGATAGGCTCGGATCCGCGTCTGTCTCAGGCGCAAGCTTTTCGCGAGCCTCACCATCATTCTGAACCAAATCATGGCCACCCATATCTCTTTGCTCTCACGCGTACAGGTGAAAGGAAAAGGGTGGTGCTCCTTTTTGCTGTTAAATGTATTCTGGTTGTGTTTGCTTTTATTTCACTCTTGTTTATTTGTTTATTATTATTTATTCAAGTAAGGATTAATTTAAATAAATAATTGGTGCCATATGTTAGCTTTTGACACAAATTAAATAGGTTTCATCTGATTTGGAAATGGGCCAGGCTCACAAATATTTGTGAAATTGAATCCGATCTTCTTTTGTGTTCTTCTTATGAAATGTTATTTTAAAATAAATAAATTAAAAAAAAAGAAAAAAAACTGAAAAATAATTTTGGGGATTGTTATGTGAGAGGTTTCACACTCAATTCCTTAAGATGCTCGATAGCTCTATGGATGTATATCCCATGTTCTATCTCACTTAGAAGTTTTCGATAGAAATAAAAGACAGAAAATAATTTTTTTTCTTTTTTTAAAATAAAAAAGTAACCTTTTCACAAAAATTAAAATAATCCAACAAAAAAAATAATTTCTAAAAGAACTACGTGGCTTTGAGTTTCCCATCGAAGTAAGGAATACATAGGAGCGGGATCAATCATCTCGTCAAGCCAAAATTAATTTTTCCATTATTTTTATGTTCTTTTTAGTCTATTTAATGTGGATAATTAATTGATAATTTATTTAATGTTTTTGGGTTGCTCTATGACAAGTGTCATGCTCAATCCCTTAGCTTCGAGGTTGCCCTATAGACTTACGTGCCATGTTCAATCCCATTTAGGATTTATCAATAATATATATATATATATATATATATATATAAAATTAAATAAAAAAACCAATAAAGAAACATAAAAATAAAGAAAATATTAATAAATAAACAAATCCTTCCTTGCAAATATTTTTGGGGTAAACAAATAAATGATTTAATTTTGCACGATTAATTCAAGGTACCATCGTAGGATGGGCGATGTAGGATGCTTAACACCTTCCCTACTCGTAACCGACTCCCGAACTCAGTTTGGTTTCAAAGACCATTTTTTAAAGGTTTTCCAATTTTTCCTAAATTAAATAAAATTGGTGACGACTCTATTTTCCTTAAAAATCTCTTTTTATCGTCATCCTCATCGTAATTTTTGGTTGCGACAGATGGCGACTCCACTGGGGACCTTTCGAGAGTCAAGCCTAAGTAATGAGCTGTGAATTTTGGTATTTATTGTTTACCCCTTTTTATTGTTTTCTTTTTCTTTTTGTATATATTTGTTTCCTTTTTGCTTTAGTAATTATTTTTCTTACATTAGGATAGAAGACCACGATATTTTTATTTTTATTTTGTTTGCTTGTCGAGCAGGTTCAAGTAGTTATGTATTAGGATTGTATAGGTTTGTATGCCTCCAGCACACACAACACCGGCACTCATTTTCACACACTTTCAGCTCTATACCCGAGCTTGTGGGACCTTAAGGATTAGGCGGTGACTCGGCATTGTCATTGAAGGCCTAGTGCCTCTCTGATATTTGTTGACTCACCACTCGGATTGTTACTAATGTCATGGACTAATCATCCTGGAGGGTTTATCCCTACTTGTGATTAGGTTCATGAACTAGGTCCTTGACAAGGGCAATCTGGGGACCATGACCTTTAGAAGTCTAGACCCGTCCTAAAGTTTATACTCCTAAATTGACTTAGTGACCACTCGACTTAGAAGTTGCCATCATAGGTACCCTTGATTAGGCCCTACCTTTTAAGACAATTGGAGGCGTACCATATCTCTCTTGTATTTTTCTATCCATTTACTTATTTATTTTTATTCTTTTACTTCATTTCCCTTTGTGTTTTAACAAATGAATAATAAATAAATAAATAAATATTATATATATATTGTTTTATTTATTTTATTTTATTTTATTTATTTTTATTTTTATTTTATTTTATTTTTTTGTAAAAAATATTTTTTTTAGGTGACGCTCTTTTGTGAAGGAAAGACACTATCTGTGTAGCAAGAAACGGAAATGTCTAACTCTAGCAATGCAATTGGCCTGAAGAAGAATATTAGAGTTGACGTGAAAATCAATGATGTGAAGACTTTAATGGAAATCAGTCGCTTGATGCCAAAAGAAGTATGTTTTGAGTTTGCAAGCAAGTATGGGAAAATTTTGGACTTATTACACATACACGTAGATGCTTTGGGCTTGAGTGCTTTGGCCCAATATTGGAACCCAAATTTGAGGTGTTTCGAGTTGCCGAATTTGGATACGACACCGACTATAGAAGAATATGCATACATGCTACGGATGCCTCTTCCAAGGGAGTTTCGTGTTTATTTCTATTATGGCCAGCATGTTAGTGATGGGAAGGTTGCAGAGTTGTTGGGAATTCTACCGAAGCCATAAGACAAAATGGAAAAAGGAGCTGTCAGAGGTCTAAGGTGAAGATTCCTTGAAGTTTATCTCCAGGAACTAGCACGACAAAATAATTGGGTTATCTTCAAGCGGGTGTTAGCTTTAACCATTTACGATGTTGTGTACAAATGTTGTATGTTTGGATCTTGACTCACATGTATGCTCGAAATTATGTTAGTGGGATTGATGACCCTTTGAGGAGATTCCATCACATTCGAATAAAGCCGCACAAACCCAACGAATGGAGACGAGAATTTGATGAGGTTGATTCGAAAGCTTTTTGCTGGATGTGTCCTTGGTATAAAGGAAATACAATCATCTTCAGTTGTGGGAATTTCTCGAATATTCCTTTGATGGGACCAAGGGGCTGCGTGTCATATTCTCCGGCACTTGTGATTCGACAATTGAAATGGACTCAACAGGAACCACTTGAAGAAGTGTCAGGTGGAATTTCGTTCTTATATCAAGAATGCGAGGTTGTCAAGAATACGACAACAGCTGTTAGATCCGCCTGGAGCAACATCAAGGTACTGGGATCCCGTGAGTTGGGAAGGCAAATTATTTCTCGTACTAAAAACTACGAGGCATGGAGGAAAGCAAGGAGAGACAACCTTGTTATTTCGAAACCAATCCCGCACGAAGATGAAAATCCGCAAATGGAAGCAGAAATGTTAAAGAAGATCGAGATTATGATGGCCCAGATAGGAGTGCTAGAGGAAAAGAATGAAACAGATCAAATCACCATCGTCACGCTCCAACACCAAATCCAGAAGTTAAACATGAGGATAGAATATTTGAAAGATGAATGTGCCGATGCATATGAAGCCGCAGCTCCAGCAAAGAGAGCAAGGAAGGGGAATATGAAAGAGTCAGAAGTTCGAGGATTGCTAGCAAGGATACAAGATCAAAAAAATGTGTTGGCACAAATCTTCAAAGAAAAAGAAGACTTGGGGGCAAAAATCGAAGTGCACGTTCAGACAATTCGGATGTTGGAAGAAAGCATAGGATCTCTACAAGAAGCCTTAACTCATGCTGAGCGCTACTCTGATGAAGGTTGGAATGCAGCTGCAACTATACGCGAATCATTGAAAAAATCGCAAGAGAAAGAGCAACAGTTATGGATGAGGTTCCAGATGTTCGAAAGGGAGAAAAAACAATATGAGGATGAGATCAGACAACAGGAAGAATGGCTAGAGAACTGGGAATCCGTGGGAAAAGATTTGAAGACTAACAGAGATGCTTGGAAGAAAAGATATGAACACCTCTCAGGAAGTTTACAATACCATACCTATCAGTTTGTGGGTCACCTCGAGGAAGCACTAGTCCAAACTCGCGTGAATGACGGATCTACAATGCCTCCAAAAGTAGCTCGCTTCATGAAGTATTGTAGGGACCTTGCTAGCGAATTCAAAAGGAAGACTTTAAAACTTTTGATGTAATTATGTTAGATGGGAGACATTGTATTTTCTCTTCAAAGAAATAAAAGCCTTTTTAGGGGTTACATCTATCAATGAATTCTGCTTTATCTTATGGTGTGTTACAAGTAGGCCTGTATGATTGCATTGCTAGTGAATGATGCTGTCTATTGAGGGACACATGTTCCCATGGATTTGTCATCAACCACGCATTAACCTAAGGGGGATGTGCCCCTAGAGTTATGTGTCGGGGTGAAGTTGCTTGCTACAAAAAAATGGTCTTACCCTTGCAAAAGAAAGAATTCATAGTTTTTCGAAGCATACATTTATCTTTCTTTTAATAATAATAATAATGCCAAAAAATTATATATATATATATATATATATATATATATATATATATATATATATATAAAAGAAGGGGGTTACTGATTAGAATAATTGACGATTTTTCATAACAGAGCTAAAAACACGAATTTGAGGGTTCGAGAATCATTGTGCGACATAAGAAAGACAATACCAATCAAACCCGAGTTTACAACACAAGATCTCGGACTAGGATGGCTGCCAACAATCCTGAGACAGTAAGGAACTTGAGTTTAGAAGTAGACGAAGTGAGGGGAAGGGTGACTGAAATCTCTGAAACTCAAGCAAGGTTGGAGGCTATACTACAGGATATGAGGGAATCTCTTAGCAGGCTTAGTGCAAATAGAAGTGGAAACGAAGATGACGTACATGTGAGCGTACAGACGGCTCTCTCCATGGTAACAGCGCCAATGTTTTCAAACATAAACCATAGCTTTACTCAGGGAATTTCGGGTTACACGGAACCCATAGTAATCCCCATCGGGGAAGGATATCGTCCCATCGAGAATGTGTATCATGAGGCTGCTGGCTATACATGGGAAAGACCCCATGCATTCATTCCTGAACAATCAAGAGGAGTCCAGTTTGGACCCGATAAGATGAAGGAAGAATGGATGGAGAAGGTAGAAGAACAAATAAAAGAGATCAAGGGCTCAAATACTTATGGCCTTCTCAAGATTGAAGAACTTTGTCCTGCCACAAATGTCGTGATTCCTAAGGATTTCAAAATTCCTGATTTTTCCAAATATGACGGAAGTGGGAACCCACGATTCCATTTGATTAGCTATGCCACCAAAATGGCCATCTGGTCTAAGGATGACAAGTTCCTCATTGGCTTTTTCCATGAAAGTTTGGCCGGAATCGCACTAGAGTGGTACCTTCAGTTAGACCATTCTAAGATCTCTCGGTGGACAGAATTAGTCGATTTGTTCATGGATCAATACAAATTTAATTTGGACGTAGCTCCAACCCGTGAATAGTTGACTACGATGCAGAAGAAGAGTGATGAATCCTTCAAACAGTATGCACAAAGGTGGAGGAGTTTGGCTGCTCTCGAGTTCGATCGCCGGCGATGTTGTCCGAAATGTGCTCATACTTTTTGGGAACCCTGGGATCCCCCTTTATCGGAGCAATGGCAGGAGTAGCTTATAGGGATTTCTCTGACTTGATTGCTGCAGGGGAAAGAATTGAAATCCTAGCCAGAGCCGGGAAGTTGCCAACTGACATGGAAGGCAGTGCATCCAAGAAGGGGTTCCAGCCCAAGAAGAAGGAAGCATAAGCAAATTATGTGCAACACCAGCAAAACTTTGGACCTCGACATGTCCCTTCATACCCAAGGTACCAAGCACCATATCAGACCCAAACACCATTTTACCCACCTCAACAGACCTCGCCAACCATCACCTAGCCACAAAACCAAATAAATAACATCCCTACCCCTCAACCATACAACCCCACTCGCCCAACATATACTCATTATCCACCTGCACCCCAACAAAACCATCCAAGCTACCCTCGACCTCACCCAAATTTTCCAAATCAGGGACGTTCCCAATATCAAAATCTGCCTCCGTTCCCAAGACTGTCTATCTCCAATGCAGATTTGTTCAAACAACTATTCGATCGTCACTTAATCGCTGGAAACCCTGTACGGCCTATGGAACCGCCTTTCCCTGCTTGGTACAATCCAAACTTGACTTGCAAATATCACATGGATGCCCTGGGATATTCCATTGAAGAATGTGAGGCCTTCAAGACAGCAGTAAGAAAATTGATTGCTTGTGGAAGATTGGGTTTCGAAGAAGATTATGGGCCTAGCATTGTTAATAACCCAATCCCAAACCATGATGCGGGAAATAGCGTGAATAACTTAGAAGTGAAAGAGCCTCAAGTCAGGAAGGTTTTGGAATTGCGAACCCCGATGCAAGAAGTATTCGCAGGGCTCAAGAAAGCAGGATATGATATTGTTGCACCGGTGAAGCTAATCGGAGAAAAAGAGAAGTATGATGGTGATTTAAGTTGTGATTATCATCATGGGCAGGTAGGGCATGATATCGAAACTTGTTGGGACTTTAAGGTCCGAGTCCAAGGATTACTTACCTTGGGGGTGATCCAAGCTAGGCGAGGTACGACTGAAGAAGTTAGTGTGGTTGAAAACGTTGTGCTCTGGATACCACCTATGAATGATGCGCCGGCACCAGAAAAAGTGATTGTAAAGGTGAAAAAGCCAACTCCTTTTGCTTATAATGATACACACGCTGTACCCTGGAATTATGAACAGAAAGTTGAGCTAGTAGGAGGGGCAGGAGAAACTTCGAAGGTCCAAGTTACTAATGTTGCGAGAATTGGAGGCATCACAAAGAGTGGGCGATACTATGACCCAGTAGAAGAAGAAGCAAGGAAGAATACCAAAGATGAAGGAAAAGAGAAGGAATAATAAGAAGAAGAGTTTCTAAAGATCATGAAACAAAGTGAATACGATGTGATAGAGCAGTTGAAGAAAACACCGGCAAGAATATCCCTTTTGTCGCTTGTCCTCACATCAGAAATGCATCGTAAGGCATTATTGAAGGTGTTGAATGAAGCTTATGTTAATCGCGACGTCACGTCAGAGAATGTAGTAAACATGGTGGATCCGGTGAGGCGGATCAACATGATCAATTTCTCGGAAGATGAGGTGTTTTTGAAGTTTAGAGGTAGTCCTAAGGCACTCCACCTTACACTAAGGTGCAAAGGATTTGTGATTGTGAAGGTGCTTATAGATGGTGGCTCGGCATTGAATGTGATTCCGTTGTCCACTCTAGAGCAGCTAAACGTAGGCTTGACGGATTTGACACCCCAAGAGATGATTGTGCGAGCCTTTGATGGGACAGCAAGAGGGATCTTAGGGGAAATAACTCTGCCCCTCGAAGTAGGGCCTAGTTGTTTTCGTGTTCTCTTTCAAGTCATGGAGATCTAGCCAGCTTATACCATGCTCCTAGGAAGGCCTTGGATTCATGAAGCTGGCGTTTTCCATCAACATTGCATCAGTGTCTGAAATATATTCAGGATGGGGCTGTAATTACCATCCGCGGTGAAGAGGAAATCATGCTTTCAAAGCCTGTTTCGGTACCATACGTAGAAAGTACAGAGCAAGTCGAGGATGATTCCCTACGTAGTTTTGAAATCCTGAAGCCAGAGAGCAAGAAGGAGGAGCTGCCAATGCAAAATGTGAATGAAGTGGCAGTCCGTATAATGGAAAGGAATGGGTATCAGAAAGGAAGAGGCCTAGGGGCAAGCCTCCAAGGGATTCCTCAACCGATCGCAGCAGTTACAAGAGATGGAAGGCATGGACTAGGATACAATCCTTCTCTAGCGGAAAATATGAAGTACCTGACTCTCAGAGGCAAGAAAGAAGAAAGAAAGGAATTTAATTATATCCCTCACTTGACAGATACTTTCTTAGCATCAACTGAAGTGATCTCGCCAAAAAGGTTGACTTCCCCTCATTTTACTATCAGTACACTTGAAGAGGAGCAAGCAAGAAACCCCGTTATTTATCTTTATGCTGACAATGAGGTCCTTGGCAATTGGCAGTCTGAACCATTTGTTGATGTTATTTCCATGAAGTAATTACCTTTTTGTATCTCGTATAAACTGATGTTTACTTTGATTGAGAAATGAATAAAATGAGTTAGTATGATTTTTCAGCATTTTTCTTGGTGTCTTCCTTTCTCTACCCCCTTTTTTTTTTCTTTATCTTACATCAATTGCGTTTCATTTCTTGAATGATATCCTTGACTGTATTTCTCTTGTTTCAAACATCTTCTTTCAGGAACCTCACCACCATCGAAGGTTTGTCTCACAAAAGGAACCTTGAAACCTCATTTACTGATTCCCTTGCGGCTGTTGACGAAGACGATTCTGGGATTAGTGAGGAAGAAGAAGCCATTGAGGAGTTTACAAAGTCAATAGAGCGCTCAGAAAATGGGTTCACTGCAAATGATGAAGTTATAGAAGTGATTAATATGGGGACCAAGGAAGACAAGAAGGAGTTGAAAATAGTGGATAATCCAGAACGTGCAGAAATGGTCGCGCTATTTAAGAAGTACCTTGATGTGTTTGCATGGTCCTACAAAGATATGCTAGGATTGGATCCAGAGATAGCATCACATAAAATCCCACTGTACCCAGATACGGTGGTGAAGAAACAAAGGTTGAGGAGGATGCATCCGGATATGTCACTAAAGATCAAAGAAGAGGTAACTAAGCAGTTAGAAGCTGGGTTTGTGGAAGTGTCGAGACACCCAGAGTGGGTTGCTAATGTCGTACCAGTACCAAAGAAGGATGGAAAAGTAAGAATGTGTGTGGATTACAGAGATCTGAACAAAGCAAGTCCGAAGGATGACTTCCCATTGCCTCATATTGATGTCCTCGTAGACAACACAGCAAGGAACCACAGATTCTCTTTCATGGATCGGTATTCGGGATACAATCAGATTCTCATGGACGTCGATGACAAAGAGAAGACGACTTTCATCACCCCTTGGGGAAATTTTTGTTACAGAGTAATGCCTTTTGGTCTAAAGAATGCGGAGCTACCTACCAGCGTGCTATGGTAGCATTGTTCCATGATATGATGCACAAGGAAATAGAGGTATATGTGGATGACATAGTGGCTAAGTCTAAGGAGGGGGAAAGTCATGTAGCAGTTTTGCATAAGTTATTTGAGAGATTAAGGAAGTACAATCTGAGACTCAATCCCACAAAATGTGTGTTTGGAGCCTCAACTGGGAAATTGTTGGGTTTTGTGGTCAACAGGGAAGGAATACAGGTGCAGCCGGAAAAGGCAATGGCGATCAGGGACATGCCAGCTCCCAAGAATGAACAAGAAGTAAGGGGTTTTCTAGGGAGATTAAATTACATTGCCCGATTCATTGCTAACTTGACAAGCACGTGTGAGCCTATTTTTAAGCTATTAAAGAAGAATAATCCCGGGAGATGGAATGAGGAATGTCAGGAAGCCTTTGGCAAAATAAAGGCATACCTATTAAACCCACCAGTGTTGGTGCCGCCCACTCATGGTCGTCCTTTGATACTGTATCTCACGATCCTCCCAACCTCAATGGGGGCAATGTTAGGGCAACATGATGAGTCTGGAAAGAGTGAACATGCAATTTACTATCTGAGCAAGAAGTTTAATGACTGCGAAGCCCGATACATGGCAATTGAGAAGACTTGTTGCGCATTGGTATGGACCTCCAAGAGACTCAGGCAATACATGTTATACTACACCACTTGGTTAATCTCTCGAATGGGCCCTTTGAAGTACATCTTTGAAAGTCCTCACATATCATTAAGGGTCTCAAAGTGGCAAATGATATTATCAGAATTCGATATTAAGTATGTGACCCGGAAATCCGTTAAGGGAAGTGCAATTGCTGATCACTTAGCTGAAAACTCTATTGAGGGAGGACAGCTAATTATATCCGAGTTCTCTGATGGAGAGATACTGTCATTAGAATAAGGTGAAACAGAGGAAGATGATATGTGGAAGATGTATTTTGATGGAGCAGTTAATATGCATGGAAGCGGCATAGGAGCGGTGGTTGTCTCTCCGGAGGGCAAGCAATACCCAGTGGTTGTTAAGCTCGAATTCCAATGCACCAACAATATTGCTGAGTATGAAGCATGTGCAAGTGGATTACAAGCATCAATTGGTCTTGGAATAAAACAGCTAAAGGTCTTTGGAGATGCAGCCTTAATCATTTATCAAGTCAACGGTGAATGGCAAACTAAAGATCCCAAGCTTATCCCGTATCAGAAATACTTGACTCAGTTAGTTGCGAAGTTTGATGAGATTACTTTCTCGCACTTGACTCGAGACAAGAATCAATTTGCGGATGCTTTAGCCATATTAGCCGCTATGACCAAGCTGGGTCTCCATACCACCGTCTAGCCTATTCAAGTGAATGTACAAGATGAGCCAACATACTGTGCACATGTGGAAGAAGAGCTCGACGGTAATCCTTGGTATCATGACATCAAGCAATATATGAAGAGTAGAACGTACCCAGCTGGAGCAAATGAAGTGAATAAAAGGACGATTCGTAGATTATCAATGTCCTTTTATTTAGATGGCGAAATTCTATATAAGAGGAACTATGATGGGGTCATCATAAGATGTGTTGATGCTCGTGAAGCTCGGACTATCATGACAAGTTCACGAAGGGATATGTGGAACACATGCCAATGGTCACATGATGGCACGCAAGATCCTACGAAATGGTCACTATTGGCTAACAGTGGAAGCCGATTGTCTGGAGTATGTCCGAAAATGCCGTAAATGCCAAATATATGCAGATCAGATCAAAGCTCCACCGTTCCAACTACATAATCTGGTGTCTCCATGGCCATTTTCTATGTGGGGAATAGACGTCATTGGACCAATCAATCCCAAGGCTTCAAACGGACATCGCTTCATCCTGGTTGCAATAGATTATTTCACTAAGTGGGTAGAAGCAGCATCATATGCCAATATAACTCAAAAGGTGTTTACCAAATTCCTAAAAAGAGATATTATTTGTCGCTATGGAATACCAGAAAGAATCATTACAGATAATGTTGTCAATCTTAATGGGGCGGATGTAAAGAAGTTATTAGAGACTTTTAAAATCAAGCACCATAATTCCACCCCATATAGACCTCAGATGAACGGGGCGGTAGAAGCGGCCAACAAGAATGTCAAGAAAATTGTTGCTAAAATGGTCGTAAATTATAAGGATTGGCATGAAATGTTGCCATACGCTTTGCACGCGTATCGTACCAATATACGATCAAGTACTGGGGCAACGCCTTTCTCATTGGTGTATGGAATGGAAGTTGTTTCTCCTATAGAAGTTGAAATCCCTTCATTAAGAGTGCTGATGGAAGCTGACTTGGAAGAATCAGAATGGGTGAAAGCTCGATATGATCAGTTAAACATGATTGAAGAAAAAAGACTGGTGGCCCTTTGTCATGGACAACTATATCAGAGAAGAATAGCTAAAGCCTTTAATAAGAAAGTCCGTCATAGAGGGTTTCAACCAGGAGATTTGGTGTTAAAGAAAGTACTTCCTAACCAAGAAGATGCCCGAGGAAAACGGGCACCCAATTATGAAGGGCCATATATAGTAAAGCAGGCATACTCAGGCGGAGCCTTGGTCCTAACAGATGAAAACGAACGAGAGCTACCGAGACCTGTAAACTTTGATGCCGTGAAAAAGTTCTATGCCTGATAAAAAAGGAAAGAAAAAAAAGGGAGATCCCGTTAGGTCGAAAACCCGCGAGGGTGACCTAAGCAAAAGTTAGGGCATAAATAAAATAAAATAAAAAAGAAGTCCGTTAGGTCGAAAACCCGCAAGGGCAACCTAAGCAAAAGTTAGGGCATAAAAAAAAGAAGAGAGAGAGAAGTCCGTTAGGTTGAAAACACGAAAGGGCGACCTAAGCAAAAATTAGGACGAAGAAGCTGAATCTTAGGCTGAAAACCTGCAAGGGCAGTTTAAGAGATATCTTAATGTTCACAACACTAGGGCAATTTTGCTCATGACTTGCTACACTAGGGCAATTTTGTTTGTGACTGGCTACAATGGGGCAAAGAAAATCATTGAAATGTTAATGAAAGGATGTATGTGGAAGCTGAGACCAGGATCTGCGACGTTAAACAGTTGCTGGGAATCAGTTAAGAGGATCAAGGAACTAATACTGGGGCAAATTTTTATGCGGTTTTCTTTCGTTCCATTATCCCATTTGATACAATTCCCATACACCCCTTTGTATTTCCCCTTTTTCTTTCCAATTTCCTTGTGTACAATGCAAATTCTCATATTAAGGCAAGGATTTTATCCATCCATTTTTTCCTATTGTGCTTAAATCATGCTTGCGCATTAAAATCATGTCTCAATTTAGGTAAATTTAAGTTTAATAGTATGATTGGATAATTCTAATGGTTACTTCAACGAATAGTTTGAACCAAAGAGAGCCCAGCATTTCAAAGTCAATAAGGGAGATAACGGTGCACAATGAGGAGAAAAGAAAGGCAATAATGAAAGTCTCCACGAGTCCTAGTCTTGAAGGAAATAATCGCTCTATGTGTCTTCACCGCTTTGAAAAAGAAGCCCCTCTAATCGAAAGACAATGACTCAGAGTTGTTGATAAACAAAGGTTTGATTGGTCGAAGTCTTTTAATGGAGCGTGTGGTTCGGTTGTAATCGAGACAAAGGTAAAAGAAAAGATTTTAAGAAAAAGTAAATTACCATCATTTTATTTCTGGGGTCCGAGGCCCACTGCAATTTATTTTTCGAGCTCCAAGGCTCACCGCAAATTTACTTTTGGATCTGAGACCCGCTGCAATTTATTTTTCGAGCTCTGAGGCTCACTACAAATTTTATATTTGGGATCTGAGGCCTATTGCAATTTATTTTTCGAGCTCCGAGGCTCACTGCAAATTTATTTTTGGGATCTGAGGCCCACTGCAATTTATTTTCGAGCTCTGATGCTCATTGCAAATTTATTTTTGGGATCTGAGGCCCATTGCAATTTATTTTTCGAGCTCTGAAGCTCACTGCAAATTTATTTTTGGGATCTGAGGCCCATTGCAATTTATTTCGAGCTCTGAGGCTCACAACAAATTTATTTTTGGGATCTGAGGCCCACTGCAGTTTATTTTTCGAGCTCTGAGGCTCACTGCAAATTTATTTTTGGGATCTGAGGCCCATTGCATTTTATTTTTCGAGCTCTGAGGCTCACTACTAATTTTATATTTGGGATCTGAGGCCCACTGCAATTTATTTTTCGAGCTCTGAGGCTCACTGCAAATTTATTTTTGGGATCTGAGGCCCGCTGCAATTTATTTTTCGAGCTCTGAGGCTCACTGCATTTTAGTTTTGGGATCTGAGGCCCACTGCATTTATTTTTCGAGCTGGGGCACACTACTAATTTTATATTTGGGATCTGAGGCCCATTGCAATTTATTTTTCGAGCTTTGAGGCTCATCGCAAATTTATTTTTGGGATCTGAGGCCCACTGCAATTTTATTTTTCGAGCTCTGAGGCTCACCGCAAATTTATTTTTGGGATCTGAGACCCGCTGCAAATTAATTTTTCGAGCTCTGAGGCTCACTGCTAATATTATACTTGGGATTTGAGGCCCACTGTCACTTTTATTTTCCAAGCTCTAAAGCTTAATTTTCTCCAGCCTGTTTCCCATCCCGGCTAAAATGTGAGTTCATTTTCTTTACTAGTTCCTTACTATTACCACATGAAAAATCGTTCTTTCTTCATGTATTCTAGTAATGAACAAGTAAAGAGGGGCAACTGTGAATACCCCATTTTGACCGGGTCTCTTAGCCTTCACTAAAAAATTTCAAAAAAAATAAAAAAATAAAAATTTGAAAAGAAAATAAAAACCCATCTCATCCTCCTCCCTAGCAACCACTTTATTTTGAATTTGAATTTAATTTTCAAATTAGAGATAGAAATGTTAACCTGGACATATTTTTAGGATCAGGATTAGATAGCAATCTGAATCTTGGCGGGATTTTAGGATCAAAATCGGAACAATTTGGCATTATAAAAATGACAACAAGAACGTAGAGAAGGGGGGGAATTTTTGCTGAACAGAAACGAGAACCAAAAAAAGAAAAGAACCAGAGAAAAAATATCAGAAAAGAAGCAACAACCATGAGAACACTAAATATTCTGAACATTGAGTGATACAGAGGGGAGAGAAATAAAAACACGGAGAGGGAGGAGGCTCTGCTTACCTTCGTTCGTGACCGTCGCAACGCCGCCACCCTCCGAGAACAGCATCACCGTGCGCAGCGCCTCAGGCCCACCGTGCAGCACTGTTACGCATCCCTCATCTCGGATCCAACTCTGTTCCGCCAACCCTTCTTGTCTCCGTCCCTTCGCGACCACCACTCGCCGCCTCAGATCGTTGTGACACCGCCAGCATCCCTGTCTCGCGACGGCATCAGTCGCACCTTGCTGGCCGGATCTCGCCTCCACCACCATCCCCTTCGCAGATAGGCTCGGATCCGCGTCTGTCTCAGGCGCAATCTTTTCGCGAGCCTCACCATCGTTCCGAACCAAATCACGGCCACCCATATTTCTTTGCTCTCACACGTACAGGTGAAAGGAAAAGGGTGGTGCTCCCTTTTGCTGTTAAATGTATTCTGGTTGTGTTTGCTTTTATTTCACTCTTGTTTATTTGTTTATTATTATTTATTCAAGTAAGGATTAATTTAAATAAATAATTGGTGCCATATGTTAGCTTTTGAACCAAATTAAATAGGTTTCATATGATTAGGAAATGGGCCAGGCTCACAAATATTTGTGAAATTGAATTTGATCTTCTTTTGTGTTCTTCTTATGAAATGTTATTTTAAAATAAATAAATTAAAAAAAACTGAAAAATAATTTTGGGGATTGTTATGTGAGAGGTTTCACACTCAATTCCTTAAGATGCTCGATAGCTTTGTGGATGTATATGCCATGTTCTATCTCACTTAGAAGTTTTCGATAGAAATAAAAGACAGAAAATAATTTTTTTTCTTTTTTTGAAATAAAAAAGTAACCTTTTCACAAAAATTAAAATAATCCAACAAACAAAATATTTTCTACAAGAACTACGTGGCTTTGAGTTTCCCATCGAAGTAAGGAATACGTAGGAGCGGGATCAATCATCTCGTCAAACCAAAATTAATTTTTCCATTATTTTTGTGTTCTTTTTAGTCTATTTAATGTGGATAATTAATTGATAATTTATTTAATGTTTTTGGGTTGCTCTATGACAAGTGTCGTGCTCAATCCCTTAGCTTCGAGGTTGCCCTATGGACTTACGTGCCATGTTCAATCCCATTTAGGATTTATCAATAATATATATATATATTAAAAAAATTAAATAAAAAGACCAATAAAGAAACATAAAAATAAAGAAAATATTAATAAATAAACAAATCCTTCCTTGCAAATATTTTTGGGGTAAACAAATAAATAATTTAATTTTGCACGATTAATTCAAGGTACCATCATAGGATGGGCGATGTAGGATGCTTAACACCTTCCCTACTCGTAACCGACTCCCGAACTCAATTTGGTTTCAAAGACCATTTTTTAAAGGTTTTCCAATTTTTCCTAAATTAAATAAAATTGGTGGCGACTCTATTTTCCTTAAAAATCTCTTTTTATCGTCATCCTCGTCGTAATTTTTGGTTGCGACAATCACCATTTTTGAATAAGGATAATTAACTAGAAGACATTATTTTCCGAAAGCAACCAACAACATTTTAGTGAGTGTGTTTCCGCAACAAGTTACTTAAATGTGATACTCTGGGAATGGGGTGTCACAAGTTTCTTGATTCAAACCTTGTCCACTTGGAATTTCTCCTTTTTTCCAATGCTTCTCTAACATTGACTATTTGTTTTCAACGAATTAGTATGTCATGTCGTTTGCAAGATCCTCCAACAACATTTAATAAAGTGGACACTAAATTAAAAAGAGAGGCAACATCAATGTGATTTTTGGCAACAACTAAAGTCAATTGTGAGCAAAACAATGTACATAAAATGCAGATGGATTCTCCCTTAAAATCAAACTTTTGAGACCACAAAATTCCCCTTGCAAGTTGCTAGCACCATCATAACCTTGCCCATGAATTCTTGATATACTAAGCCCATGTTTGCAAAACAATTCATCAATTTCCATTTTCAATGATAAAGTTGCAGTATCTTTAACTTGAACAATATCAAAAAAATGCTCAACAATACTTCCATTTTTGCAACTGTTAAACGCATTCGATATAAGTCACAAACTTGTTCAGATTGCTTGGATATTTCAACTTCAATGTGTTGATTTTGATTCATCAAATATTGAGACTTATTCCAAGTAATATTATGAGCACTATTAGGACCTCCAACATGAGATGAGAGTCATTCTTTATTATTCCAATTTGTTAATCCCTCTATCATAAATGTATCACCACCTGATTCATTTCCAAAATAGAGCTTAAAAAGATAGCAACATAAGCAAAATGCAACATCTTTTTCTATACTACACTCTAACTAGTTGCCAAATTCATTAAACCAAGAAGGACAAAATCTTCTTAAAGAATTTTCAATTTTTCTTTGAGTGAAATTATGTTGAGTAGGTTGACTTGGTCCTCTTTGTAAATATGCTCTTCGTATCTTATCTCGATCATTAAGATGATATGCTGAAATTTTAATTTGCTTTCCTGGATCTGATGGCAACTCTTCAAAATTAATTTCAATCATTTGTTGTTGGAGACTTGATTCAGAAGATTTCAATGAAGACGGTTGCTCATTTGATGGCAATCTCCACTTCAAAAAAATTCCCATTATCTATTACAATCAAAGAAATAAGATTAATACATTTAATTTCATGTCCAACCAATCGATTTGATGAAATAATATAGTTACTACTAAACCCTCGATTTTAACCTTAACCTATCAAATTAACTATCATAAGAATGTAGAAGAAACCCATCTCAACATCTCAGTACATACTAGAAGAAGATTGGGTGAAATAAATTAATCCCAAATGGATGCAATTAAGTAACGATGTGAGTTAAAAAAATTAATTATAGCTGTGAGTTAAAAAAAGAAAGGGGAAAAGCAGGCAAGCAACCGTGTAGAGAGAGGGGAAAGCCATAAAGGTACAAGTTTGAGAATACGAACGACTATGGTCTCACTCGGACGACGACGGCGGTGCTCTCGCTTGGACGGCGGCGCTGTGCTGTGATACATGATGAATCTGACGATGGAGAGAGAGGCAAAGGGTTGTGAGAGACTGAGAGATGAGTGACGAGAGAGAAGGGGAAGGGTCACCGTTGCGAATAGTAGAGGGTTGACGTCGATGGCGGTTCTGCACTTCTGCTAGGTTGAGGGTTCAAGGATGAAGAAGGTGCAGTTGTGGCCTTGTGGGTCTTGGTCGTGGGGTCCTGCCTGGTAGGGTGGCTTGTGAGGAGTGGTCCATAGTGTTAGAGTAAGACAAATTAGTGGTATGGGTGTAATTTTGTATAATTATTGGGGGCAAAAATAACTGAGTATAAGGGTACTATAAAAAAATTAAATTTGAGGATGTGCATGTGCACACCCTGGGTTGTGAGTGCATCCGCCCTTGGTTAGATTAGATGTGGGGGGTGTATTGGATTGAGATTTTAAAGGATTATTTTGATATAAAAAAGTCTTGTAGATTTTAAAGATTATGTAGGAATGTAATGACATCTAAGATTTTTTTTAAAGACTCTTGTAATCAAGATTTTATGGTTTGGATTTTAATGGATTTATATCATAAGAATTTATAAGATTTGGAAGGATTATATAGATTTATAAGATTTGAAAGGAACACATGATGGAGAAGTGGTGAATAAACACAAACTCTAATTACAACTTCAGAGAACAAATTCAATTTTATGGTGGAGAAGACAACATATTCACAGTGTTGTTTTGTTCACACATGTTATTGTATTTATGTGGTGAAAAAGAAAATTTTGAACTTAAAACAATAAAAATTACTTTATTTTCATAGTGTCACAAATATTGTATTCTATACTTTTATTACTTATTGTAATAAATGTGTCGTAGCTAAATGTGTACTTGCAAATCAATTCTACTATATAGTTAGATAATGTTTGACCCAACTTTTTTTGGGGGCTTAAAAGCTATTTTCAAGTTAAAATTTTTTTTTTTTTGAAAGGCAAAGAATAGTATTAATAACAGAGTAAAAGGGGTACCTGAACTCGAAAACAAAGTGACCAACAGCCAAGGATGCAACACAAGCACGAATAAATGGCAAGACCCCTACGCCTAGCTTAAATTATAGCACATAAAACATTTAAGACATGAAGCCTGCATTTGGTGCACACACCCAACACCACCATCCACGGGAATAGAGCATGACAAAAGAACTTCAGCATCATACAACATATTGGAATGAATACAAGTGGCTGCAAAACGAAAAGCTAAACGCTTTAAAAGTAAAGTTGTTTGGTAATTTATATTTGGTTGAACGGTAACGGTGAAGGGAGAGAGGGGGAGAGAGTGAGGGAGAAAGGGGGGGAGGGAGAGAGAAGCAGGAGAAATGATAGAGATGGATGGAGGGAGGAGATAGAGGTTAAGACATAAGGTTAAGAGAAATAAGGATTAAAAATCTTGAGAAATCTCATATGTTAAGGTGAGACTTTTTGTCACTAAAAAGTCGCTCAAAGTCCAAAGTCCCACAAAATATGACTTTTGTTTCTAATAACTTCAGTGCTTATTCACCTCTTGTTTTTTCTCTCTCTCACAATTCTTCTCATGTTATAAGAGAGAAAATATATTCGAATTTGCTTGTGTATGACAAGAAAAAGGAGAGGAACTCAATTCGTTTCAATGCTAATAATATCTTTTTAATTTAAGAGTGTATTCAATTAGGATTTTTTTTTTGGAAATATTCAATTAGGATCTTAATATATTTTAAAAAACTATTCTGAAATAAATAAGTACTGTAATATTCAATTAAAACTATTAAATATTTTAAATAATTTTTTTGACATTCAATCAGGATTAAGAAGTGTCCAAATTTAGTGGTAGTCAATCAATACTTTAAATAAGTAACCGCGAGTCTTTTGGTATCCCAAAACTTACTAATTTCCTTGGATATATTTTTTTTTGGGTGTGATTTTTCTGTACTTCTTAGTGTAAGGCATAAATATCAAACTCATATCAAAATATCACCCTAATGCATGATACTTTTCTTTATCATTGAATTCTTCAACCTCATTTACTCTATATTTCTTTTTTATTTTTTTATTTTTTTTGAAGAATTACTCTCTATTTCTTTCTCTTTGAAGTTATCGTTCTTTGCAACAACAAAAATACATCACGCATAACCCAAAAGCCCTTTTTCATCTTTGAATCTTGGATTCTCAATGGGTGAGTTTGATACGCATTAATGCACAACACAAGACAAGCAGAACAACATAGTTTAACCCCTTGAGTAACATGACAACTTTTTGTAATATGCATCGTTTGATAGATAATGGACAGCACGAGTAAAATAATATTAAATTTACTATGATACCCTTTGTAATATATATTATTATATACTAATACAATATTATTAATATATGTAAGTATTAGGCAATATATAATATACATTATAATATATTTTATAATATATAGTATATATGATAGTATATTATTACTATCATAATGATACTATATATATTAGAGAGAGGAGAGAGAGAAGAGAGAGGCGGGGATAATTTTGCTTTTTTGATAGTTTGTCCATGAGATAAAAAGTTGTCCCATGGTTTGGTGGGGGACAAAATTTTGGGCATTTCCCTCACCCCTTTTTTGTCATGTCCTCTGACCACTTTTCAAATCAAACAGGGGACAAAAAATTTTGTGCTGTCCAATCCCCTGCATTTTTGTAAATCAAACGCGCCCAATTTCACCTTCCGGTTTTATGTTCGAGAAAGTTTGGTTTTAGGGGGGAAAGTTTTTTTTTACTAAAAAAGGGTTTTGAAATTAATTTGACATGTTTGACAATTTAGCTTAAAGTATAAAAATGTTTTTTTAATAGAAAAAATGGTTTTTAGAAAAGCTAAAGTTTGAAGCTTATTTGAAAAGAAAAATTTGATTATCTTAAAATCAATCTCATATTTTCATTTTATCTCTATACAATTAACTATCAAACAAATATTATTATTCAATACAAACAAATTATAATCTCTTTTTTGTAATTAATTACTATATAAAAGTGTTTTTTTACATCATCTAAACGAAATATGTTATCTTAAAGTTGCTTTTCAGTAAACATACCTAAACAAACAGATTCTGATTATAATATATTACCTCAATAATCGAATATATAAATAATCAATTATTTATATTATCTATTTTTCGTAGTTATCTCAAATAAACTTGAATCTCATGTGATAACTGATGCAACATTTGGCATGACAGAAAGAAGGTTCTTATGGCGGCTGCCAATAAATGGAGGCGTATGAATGGAGGTTGATAGCTCTCGTGGTTTTGCGTTCCCTACAATGGCCAAAGACAAGCCTCCTGATAGTGGAACTGGAGAAGCTCACACGCCTAAACCCATGAAGACTTCCTTCAGGGGCATGGTGTTGGGGAAAAAGGAGGTCCCGACTCCTAGGAAATAGTTGATTTGCTGAATGAAAAGTTGGCAAAAATTGAATATGAAGATGGAAATCCCCTCAAACCAATGGATTATATTGATGAATATGTGTTTCAGGGTCTGATTGCCCCTTGGCAGGATGCCCTAGTTATTAAAATGCTAGGGAAAAATATTGGTTACCGTGTTATGAAGGATAGACTTCTAAGGACTTGGAAACTGGTAGCAGGTTTTGATATTATGGACATTGGAAATGGTTTCTTCATGGTTAAATTTGAAGAAGAAGAGGATCGTACAAAAGTCAATGATGGGGGCCCATGGATGATCTTTGATCATTACTTAACGGTGCAATGTTGGTCGCCGGAGTTCATGTCTCCCACAGCTAAGATTGATAAGACAATGGTGTGGATCTGTTTTCCAAGCTTAAATATGTTTTTCTATGATGAAAGTATTCTCTTCACTCTTGCTGCGACAATAGGCAAGCCCATCAAAGTTGATAGTAATACTCTTGATGTGAGACATGGAAGTTATGCTCGTGTTTGTGTTGAGGTTGATATGAATAGGCCTGTTATTGGCGAAGTCTGGCTGAAGGGACACTGGTATCAAGTGGAGTATGAAGGCTTACACAGGATTTGTGGCTCATGTGGTTTCTATGGACATATTACGAGAGAGTGCAAGAAGGTGGCAGCTACTCCGGTTAGTAATCCTCCCCAAAATACGACGGCGCCACAGCCAGAAATTGTAGCTCCGGTGAATTCAAATTTGGCTAATGATAAGGAGAATCAAATCCCGGATTTGGAGGGAGTAACTGAGAAGTTTATGGAAACTAAAATTGAGGAACCGCTACATGGTGATTGGCTTGTGGTTAAGAAGCCAAAGCAAAGATCACGCAAGACCAAAACAGATAAGGGAGGAAAGATTTCGAAAGTTAATAATGCCTTCAAGGATAAGAAACCAAAATCCCATGCAATAAGGGATCACTCTAAATCCGATGCAGATATGGTACAACATAATAACTCTACGTGGGTCCCATCAGTTTCACAAAACCCACGTGGTGCTAGTTATGCTAATGAAAAAAAAAAAGAAAACGACAAGATCCTGATCTTCCTCTATGGTCCTCAATGCAGCCTAACGTCCCAAAAAAGAATGTGGATGCTAGGATAATCAAGACAAAAAATTCCAAAAATAGAGAAGCTCAACACAATGTTAAATTTTTTGATATGGACGATGGTGCTAAGTCATCAGTTAGCATGAAAGCTATCTCCAATAACATATATGTTTTACTTCATGATGATGATGAGGAGAATCTAGAGATGGAGATATTGCGAAAACTCAGCAGCTTGGACACCTCCTGATTAGACTTGGCCAGGAAGTTGTCCTCGAGACACAACCATTACCAGACTCTATGGTTGTTTAACCTCCATGCTTCCGGTTCTTTCCCTTCTTTGGTTTTTATGGATTACTTCCAAAATTTTTCCATTTTATCTTGGAATATTAGGGGTGCCTCTAGTAAAGTTGCGAGGTGCCATGTCCGTGATTTAACCATGTTGCACCATCCCCCTCTTTTCTGTGTTTACGAGACTCATGTTCAGTTTACTAAGATGGAGAAGTTTTGGTCTTCTATGGGTTATAAAGCTATTTTCATTCAAGAAGCTAATGGTCACTCTGGTGGTATTTGGATCCTTTCTTATTCCATTGATACGGATATAAGCCTTATTGATTCCATGCACCAAGCTGTCACTGTCTCTATCAAGAGAAGAGATATAGTGTGGCATTGCTTAGCCATTTATGCATCCCCTGCTTACTCAAACAGGTGTATGTTATGGGATCACCTTAGAAACCTGAGAAATTCGATCAGAGGACCCTGGCTTCTCTTAGGTGACTTTAATGAGATCATTTTCTCTACTGAAGTCTCTGGTGGTATCTTTAGTCCTACACGAGCTTGTATTTTTCTCGATTACTCTCGGGACTGCAATCTTTTAGATCTTCACGCTACTGGTGGTCTTTTCACATGGAGAAGAAATACTCGAGAATGGTGGACATGTGAGAAAAAGATTGGACAGATGTGTTGGTGATGTGGGACTGGCAATTGATGTTCCCTCATGGCATAGTGGAGGTTCTTCCTCAGCATAATTCTGATCATAATCCTCTCATTTTTCATTGCAATAAATCTAGAAGCACTAGATCCAAGCTTTTCCACTTTCAAGCTGCTTGGATGAATCATCCGGATTATGATGCTTTGGTAACAAACACTTGGCAATAGTCTTCAGGGAGTGCTATGGTGAAATTGGATAAAATGAAAACTCATTCTATCACTTTCAATAAGGAGGTTTTTGGTAATATTTTCAGGAGAAAACGCCACATTAAAGGCCGAATTAGAGGTGTATATAGACAATTGGATTTGTTATTGTCCTCTGATCTTGTTAGACTTGAAAGAGAGCTTCAACAACAATATAATGAGATCTTAGACCAAGAAGAGCTCCTTTGGTTTCAAAAATCAAGAGAGAATTGGGTTAGATTTGGCAACAAGAACACCAAATTCTTCCATACACAGACTGTTATTCGTAGAAGAATGAATAAGATTATAGGATTGACTATTGATGGCTTGTGGTGCACTGATGAGGAGGTTCTAAAGAAGGAAGCCTTTACTTTTTTTCAAAAACTTGTTTCAGTCAAGTGATCAATGTAATCCGCAGAGCCTTACCTTAAATGGCATTCCTAAAATTGGCCATAATCTTTATGATAAGCTCCAACAGTCAATTACAATGAGGGAGGTTAAAGATGCCTTATTTAGTATGGTTCCCAACAAGGCCCCGGGGCCTGATGGCTTTCAGCCTGTGTTTTTTAGAAACTACGGGAATGTTGTAGCTAATGATGTGCGGGAGTTGATTGCCAAAGCCTTTTCTAACAGGCACACCGAGCCTCACTTAGCAGAGACTCTAATTGTGTAAATCCCTAAAGTGGATGATCCTGCTAGCTTTAAGGACTTTAGGCCAATTAGCCTTTGCAATGTGATGCTCAAACTTATTTCTAAGATTTTGGTGAGAAGGATAAGGCCTCATTTGGAGGAATTCATTGGTCCCTTATAATGCAGCTTCATCCATAATAGAGGCATTGTAGACAATGCCATGATTGCACAAGAGATTGTCCACCATATGCACAAGAAGAAAGGCAAAACTGGTTTTCTGATGTTTAAAATTGATTTTGAAAAGGCATATGATCGTGTTGATTGGAAATTTCTCAAGATCACTATGACTGAATTTGGTTTCCCTCAACAAACCATTGACTTGATCATGAGCTGCATTACCTCATCTACTCTCTCTTTGAAATGGAACAATGAAAAATTAGACAGCTTTGCTCCAAGTAGAGGCTTGAGGCAAGGTGATCCTATGAGCCCCTATCTTTTTATCTTATGTATGGAAAAGCTTGCAATCCTAATTCAATAAAAAATTGATGCAAACAAGTGGTTACCTGTGAAAATTTCTACAAATGGTTCAGCCATATCACACTTATTCTTCGCAGATAACTGTTTACTTCTCACTAAAGCTAAGGCATCTCAAGTGAGATTGGTGCAAGAGGTTCTGAACTCTTTCTGCTTAGCCTCGGGCATGAAGGTTAGTGTTCAGAAGTCCAGGTTCCTTCCCTCCAAAAATATTCCTATAACTAAAGTTGCCAAATTTGAAGGAATGATTGAATTTCATCACACTTACAATATAGGTAAATATCTTGGCTTCCCTTTTCTTTCGGGAAGGGTCACTAAAAGGGATTTTGCCTATGTTATTAATAAGATCAACAGTAGATTAGCAGGTTGGAAAGGCAGGTTACTTAGCAGAGCAGGCAGGGTAAAACTTGCAAAGTCTATGCTGTGTTCAATTTCAATCTATACTATGCAAAACATTTGGCTACCAGAGGGTGTTTGTGACAGCATTGACACTTGCATCAGACAGTTTTCCTGGGGAGGTAAAACTAACCATTTGGTTAAATGGAATGTTGTTACTAAACCTGCAACTACAATTAGACTAGGTATTCATCTTGCCAGACATGCTAACATTTCCTTGCTAGGCAAGCATGTCTGGGAGTTAGTCCATTGTCCTAACAAGTTATGGGTGAAGCTGTTATCAGAAAAGTACTTAACTGATCGACATATCCTGCACAGTCCAGCGTGCAAGGGTGCCAGTTACACTTGGATCTCAATTGTGAAGGCTACTTAGGTGCTCAAGCATGGTTTCATAACCAGAATTGGTAGAGGTGATGTTTCTATCTGGTATGACAGATGGCTGGATAGAGGTTGTATTGCTGAATTAATTCAATTTGTCAATATTCAAGACACTCAGCTGAGAATCAAAGATATCTTGCTGGATGGTGCTTGGCATTTCAACCTTCTTGCTACTCAATTTCCTAATGACATGATTCAAGAGATGCAGAGCATTCGAATCTATGATTTGGCCAATGATTTACTGATATGGGTGCTTGTAACTCGGGACATTATACTGATAATAGTGTTTACAAGTGGCTGTTGCATAATGATGCTCAGTCTCCTGATTCAGATAGTTCATGGACTTAGGTTTGGAGGTTGAAAATTCCTGAAAACCTAAAGCACTTTAGTTGGTTAATTATGCATAATAGCTTGCCAACTAATTACTTTAGATTCAAGAGACACCTTACCACCGATTCTTCATGTCAAAGATATGGTGCTCCCAATGAAACTATTTCTCACACTCTCAGGGAATGCATCAGAGCTACTGGTATTTGGCATTTACTTGGAATTTCTATCAATAATAGTTTCCAAGTTGATGACCTACAACTTTGGTTTAAGGAGAATGCTTCAAATGAAAATGGAACCTTGTTTATCATCACTTGCTGGTTTATTTAGAGATCAAGAAATGAGGAAATATTCTCTGATGTGAAGTGGAATGAGTGGAAGATCCTTATCAAAATTAGGATCCTACTGGAAACTACTCTAAATATGCTTGGTAAGATCATAAGCAACAAGGAGCCGAGACTGGTGGCTTGGCATCCTCCAAAGGTGGAATTTGTGAAACTTAACTATGATGGAAGCTCTTTTGGTAATCCAGGGATATCTGGTTATTGTGGTTTGATAAGAAACAGTCATGGAGAATGGTTGTGTGGTTTTTCTGGCTATTGTGGTGTCACAACCAATATCAAGGCAGAATTGTTAGCTATCGATTTTGGTCTTCAAATTGCTTAGAATGCTAGTTTTAGGCAGGTTGAGCGTGAGTCTAATTCTCAAGTTGCAATCACTCTCATTGAAGAAGGAGTTGATCAATTTCACCCTCATGCAACTCTGATTGATTATATCAGGCAGTTTAGACATTTGGAGTGGAACCTGACTTTTCATCACACTTTGAGAGAATGCAATTCTTGTGCTGATTGGTTAGCAAAGTATGGAGCTAGCATGGAGCATGATTCTATTGCTTGGAGTGATTGCCCTTCTCAGCTCTCTAATGCTATGTTAGCTGATGCTATGGGTACTAGTTTCTTAAGGCCTTAGTCCTTGTTTTGGTTTTTGTTATTTCCGTCTGATAAAAAAAAAATTCATGTGATAATTACTCTTTCTTAATTTAACCACACGATGTGACTCAATCAATCTCTTCACTTCATCCACGTGTGAACTATCTTTGTGACGCCCTTTACCCCGCATGTATTTATAAAGGCATAAAATAAAATAAATAAAAGAAAACACATGCATATTATTTCATAATAATAAAGACCATGGGTAAGAGGTCCACATGAGTCAAACATAACAACGCAGAAAATAAAGTAAGTTATAACATAACTGAAAACATAAACCCAACCCTGATGTCACATTACAGAGCTAGTATAACCAAAATCTCGAAACACATTGGATAACACAGACACTAAAGAAATCCTAAACTACGAGTAGCGGCTCCTCAGAGTCACACCTCAACAGGTTGCTCGCCATCCTCTGCATGACAAAAAGGTACATGCAAAGCAAACAATAGAAAACGGGGAGTAAGAAACATGTATAAAACACAACGGCAAAGGAAGCAGTTAGCAAGATGAGCATACATCAGTTATAAACATGGCGTATCATGGCATAACAACAATTAACATATTACAACATAATATCATCCATGACACATTCATTTCATTTACATTATCTCAACAATGTATGCTATACGGTGCAGTACTATTTCACTACTCCGTGTGTAGATCCAATCTACCTCAGGAAGATAACGTCGGAGTTACATATTCACATTTGCCAATAAGCACCAACACCGGCAGTTCACCAAACCATGGGTGAACCCCTTGGAAAGCCGATGCATCATACTCTAGGATGCACCACCACGGGGGGCCATGATTCACTTAAGTCTCGGATGAATCACCGCGGATGGGTAGATCGACTTACTCTAGGACGACCTCCCCTATGTTGAACTTCCCCTACTAACATCTCCAATGCATGAATGCATGAGCAACAATATCAAACAAACATAATCACCACCTCCACTTTGGCCAATAAGCACCAAAGTTTATCATCAACAACACCCTTGACCAATAAGCATCAAGGTCCCCCTTGACCAATAAGCACCAAGGTTCGACAACAACAACACCTCGACCAATAAGCATCGAGGCTACTTTGGCCAATAAGCACTAAAGCATAACAACGTGTGGTAACTCATTATTACCATCTTAATCATCTTAGAGTTTAAGATTAATTATCTTTATTAAGGCTTAATCATACATTCTTTGTTATCTTTGCTTCGATCGGTGTCTTATTACAGCACAGGGAACATTTTGGGTAAAACCACTCTTGTTCCTGTTTTCAACGTCTCTTCTGTTTAGGGGAGCACGGTCGTGCTGCCCCCAGCACAGGCGTGCTGACACTTAAGTCAAGCACGGGCGTACTGTCTATTGAGCACGACCGTGCTCACTGGAGTATGACCGTACCGATCTGGGTAGAAAGGGTTGGAAACCCTTGTCAGACTTCCTAGAGCATTCGTGGATCAATCCTATTAGTCTTTAACTAACCATCAAGCACTAATCTCGTTACTCTTAATTAATCTCCATGTCTTATATTTATTGGGAATTAATCATTTAATTTCTGTTTCATTATTAGTGTCCCTAAAACACTCATAGATGAATCCTGGGGTCTTGACTATACCATTGAGCAATAACCTTGTCTCTCATTACTATAATTCATGTCTTATGAACAATTGAGAACTTAGTCCTTTAATTCCATATATTACTAACAAGCCCTATTATTTAATTAGAGTCTTTATTAACGTTAACAACATCAAACTCAAGCATACGTTCATCCATGGCATGGCAACATTGAAGTTGACATAGGCAAACATAAGAAGGGGGTTGAATTGTGTTTGTTAATAATTTTCGAAAATAACCTTTAAAACAATTTTTGCACTGAACGAGATTTGAAACAGAAACACACACAAAGATAAAGAACCCTTTTAAAAGACTTTAACAAAAGCAATATCAAAACCCCATAGTTAGTATAAGCAAATAAAAATAAAGAGTTTAGGGATAGAAGATTCACGCAAGAGATTTTATCCTGGTTCACTCTCTTCCAACTAAAAGCTACGTCCAGTCCCTTTGACTTGAATGATTTATCTACTATTTCTCCAAATAGATTACAACCAAGTATTCAACACTTCTCTAGGCTACAAGTATTCCTTTCTTACCAAGCCTTTTCAAGCTCTAACTCTACTCATTCATATGAGAGTCCAAGTCTGTTCTATATTTTACTTAGCTCGTCTGATGACGTGGTATATCCTCTTATCTATCAAGTCTTAGGACTTGCTATTTCTTAATGAGTTATAAAATCTCTGTCTAATGACGTGTCGGTTAAAGCTCGTCTACTAGATTACCTTGTGTTTTAGTTCATTTTCTTCAACTAATTACTTAAAATCCGCATACGTGGCAAGATGGACGCACTTATTTTCAAGTCTTTGGACTTGCAGTACCTAACAAGTTATTTAGGTATTTGTCTAGCAAATATTTAAAGCCTCGTCTACTCAAGAAAACCAGTCTACTTAATTAAATAACTAAGCAACTTTACCAAAGTACTTGAGCAGCCCGTCTACAGGGGTGGACGCGTATTTTTCAATTAGAACTTATCCCAAGTTTATCTTACTTCTTTTAAAGTTTTCCTGCATAACTGAAAGCACATGTTAGATCTCAACTAACACTTTGCCAAGCAAATTTAATCCTTTTGTTAGCATCAAAACTTAGAGATTAGTAAATCCAAAACCACTTTGGTTGGCATAAACATGTCAATTATAAACAAACATAAATAAACATATAGTAAGACAACATTTGAGCAGATAGCAAGCAATAGGGTCATAGGTTAACCCTTCATCTTACGTTACTCCCAATACCTACATGTTCATACTAACCATTCTCCCCATACCTGGTATGAAGATCTAAACCGTTTGCCAGGCGTAAGCAATTCTACTTCGTTTCTCTCGAGCGGCTCGACGAATTCCTCAAGCCTTGGCCAAACACAAATGAAATAACCAATTAATCTCTAAATCCAAGAAATAGGAAAAGGATATTAACAGAGAGATGACTACGTTACCTTAATTGACACTAGCGCGCATGACTTTTCTCCCAAACGAACTCAAGAACTCCAAGAACTTCAAAGGGTTCAATGAAAAGGAAAGGGGAGAGGTTTCTGTCACACTACGGTTGCTAAAAGTGCCAAAATGAGGGTTTCCACCGCAACCCTCACGTAACTCACTTATTTATATACCTCCAGACCCAAGCACGACCGTGCTCCCCCTAAGCACGGGCGTGCTTAACTTGAGCACGGGGTCGTGCTTAACTAAGCACTGGGTCTACACTATTCACATCACGAACGTGCGTTTTCCGGCACCGTCGTGCTTCCCTTGAGCACGGTCGTGCCCGTGACTCACTTAGCCACAGAGTACACGGTTAATCACAGGGCATACTGAACATGAGCACGACCGTGTTCATATATCAGAAATGGATTTTTCACTCTAAAATCCCAGTTAACCCCATATAACACTCCTAAGGTAAAACTTTAACAACATATAACATACATAGCACGCATGTAAGCACTTAAAGGCTTTATATGTAAAACGGGGTGTTATAATCTTCATATCTCTGTTTCGCTTTTTTTTTTCTTGTTTGATTATAGATTTTAATCCACAATAGTCATTGCTCAAATATTTGCTTTTATTTCTTCTTTTTGTTGTTGAATTATTTACTTTTTTTAACTTAATTATTTACTTTTATTCTATGCATTGTTTTTTTTAAAGGATTATTTTATGCATTGTTAAATTTCATATTTGTTTCAATCTCGATTCCACCGTTAAAATATTGGAACAATGGTTTTAGATTTTACTTTTTTTTATTAAATTATTATTTCTTTATTTTTATTGACTATTGTTTGTAACTTTAAATCTTATAAAATAATTATATAATTCTTTCTAATCTTATAAATTTATGTGATTTCTATAAATCTTTTAAATTTCAAACATAAAAGAATTTTATTATAATTTTTTTAAAATTCTTATAAGTAGTTATATTTCTAAATAATCTTTTAAAATCTACAAAATTCTTTTATGTGAAAAATAATCTTCTTATAAGTTATGATCCTACTTTTTATACCCAGCAGTGTTGTTGCAGTCCAAACTCCAAACATAAACCCTACGGCCCGGTGTTACCTCTTTCATCTCATTCTCATTCTCATTTTTCACTATCGCTGATCAGCCACCAACCCCGACCACACGTACGACTGCGAGATACAACCTCGGGGGCTGAAAACTGTGAGTGACTGCTTGCAAGGTATTTTACTCATTTACATGTATGTTACGTTTCTATATATTTTTATGCCATTAATCGATTTGTTTTATAAGTTTCTCTTAGTAGCATGGATAACTACGACTTTGTTGATTGATGCTAATCTCTGATTTGAAGTTTACTAATTAACAATGGATGCAATCTATTATTATATTGTAGAGAGTGCCATGTGTTTGTTGAAAGAGCATTGTAAACCCGTTTATCTATTATTATGGTTGCTTATTTATTGCTTCGTGAAAGTTTCAGCTGGAGTAGGTGTGTATATTTGTTAACATGCTACAACGAGTTTGCTTGCTGGTACATGGGTTTGTGACAAAGTGATACTTTTGTGTGGTTATTATTGTTTTTTTCCCTATCCAAGGAATTTAAGCTAAGGCTCTTACAATGGCTGGATTTTTCAGTATTTGCAGTTTTTTTTTAATATTTTGTTTGATGGCTTTATTGAAATGTCTTAGAAGTTTAAGGGATAACACGTTCTGTGAAAAAGAAAGTGAGAGTGATGAAAATGAAGGGTTGGAAGGAATGGCTGAGGAAATTTGATTAGGAAGCCTATGGCTGGTTTTGTGTTGTGTTATTGTGAGCTAGTCCTAGTGTTTCCAGGCTATTTATTAAGAAAAATATTGCTAATGAGCTAAATTCTTTCTCTCAGGTATTAGAACCCTTGGAGATTTTCAATTTGGTTAAAATGTATAGATTAGATGAAACCAGATAGTACATCAACAGTGAGCCAATACAAATTGGTGAATGAAAATTGATATGAGATGATATGTTGTACTATATGTTTCTATATTTGTCTTTGTAAGATCCAATCATATCACTAAAGATCAGACTGTGATTGGAGGATTGGAGAGGTATTTACAACAACATAGTCCAGAACGTTTTGTACATATCTTTGACTTTACTATCTTAGGATCACTGATAGCGTGATATTAGGAGAGTTGGGTGGAGTGATTGGATCCTAAGACCTGGATATATATGTATGTATTTGATTAGTGAAATCAGAACAACATTTCATACTTTAGCATGGTATCAAGAGCCATAGTGATACTTGTTGAATATAATTAATATATGGATTGTGGATTTATGTGGATAGTGGAGTCCCATCCATTGTATTCTTATGATTCATTGTATATAATTTTGTGTTTTAGTTGTCCGGTGACCAGAGTAACACCGGCAACCACCTCAGAAGTCGTCGACCGGAAGTCCCACCAAGCGCCGCCTCAATACTTTCTCACGCGCCACAGCCAAAATCTCCACTCTCCGGCGCGTGTGATCCACCCGTCACCTTCCCGACTGTCTTTTTCGCCGCCGCTTGCACCGTCGTGTTTGCCGTCTCCTCCCGGTTTTGTTCCTCCCCTGTTTGGTTTGTGGGTCTGTCGTTGTGTTACCCTTGAGGTTGTTTGTATACTGTTGCCCTTCCTCCATGGCAGAGAAGAACAACTTGAGCCCCTATTTGATTTCTGGGTCCCCCACCATTACTACCAAGTTAGACGAAGATCAAATACTTTCGGTCAGTGAGTATAAGGAGTATCTTCAATTTAAAGCCACTCAACAGGCTTTTCCTTCGGCCACCATTGCTCACACTGGTAACTCTAAAGTTTGTCTCTCAATCTACATCTGTTGGATTTTGGATTTTAGACTCTAGTGCTTCTGATCACTATCTGGTAATCCTTCTATTTTCTCTAAATTGTCATTCCCTAAAACATCTCACAGTATTAATCTTGCTGATGGGTCTAAAGCACAAGCCGCTGGTATTGGTCAAGCTTCACCTCTTCCATCCTTACCTTTAAATTCAGTCTTGTTTGTACCGGATTGTCCCTTTAATTTAATTTCAATTAGCCAAATTACTCGCACTCTAAATTGTTCCACAACCTTTAATTCTGATTCCTTTGTTATATAGGACCGGAGTACGGGACAAACGATTGGATCTGGATCTCAATCACAGGGCCTCTACTACCTTCGATCTTCCTCATCCACCGTATGTGCTGTTTCAGAGTCTGTCGATCTCTTACATCGTCGTCTGGGTCATCCAAGTCTAGACAAATTAAAGCAGATGGTCCCTCATCTTTCACATTTGAAGACCTTGAACTGTGAGTCATGCCAACTTGGAAAACATGTTAGAATATCTTTTCCTAGTAGTGCCAGTAGTCGAACTATGTCTCCTTTTGATATTATCCACTCTGACTTTTGGGGTCCTGGTCGTATTCCTTCTGTTCGAGGATATAGGTATTATGTTACTTTCATTGATGATTTCTCAAGATGCACTTGGTTATTTTTAATGAAAAATCGTTAAGAGTTAATTGATGTCTTTCAAACCTTTTGCTCACAAATAAAGAATCGGTTTGGAAAAAAATTCATATTCTGCACAATGATAATGCAAAAGAATATTTTTTCGCATCTTTTAAATCCTTTTTGAGTTCTCATGGCATCATACATCAGTCCGATTGTCGTCACACACTACAAAAAAATGGTGTTGGTGAACGCAAACATCGTCATCTTGTTGATACAGCTCGGACTCTTTTAATAAATGCCAATGCACCCTTGAAGTTTTGGGGTGACGCTTGTTCTTACGGCTGTTATTTTGGTAAACCGAATGCCATCCTCTGTTCGGTAATAAAATCCCTCACTCTATTTTATTTCCTAATGATTCTCTTTATACTGTTCCCCTCGTGTGTTTGGTTCTACCTGTTTTGTCCATGATCTTTCTCCTGGTCGTGATAAGTTGTCTGCACAGGCTGTTAAATGTGTCTTTCTTGGATATTCTCGAGTGCAAAAGGGATATCGATGTTATTGTCCCTCTACACATCGCTTTTATGTATCTGCAGATGTTACATTTTTTGAAGGTACCCCCTACTTTGTCACATCAGCTACCTCCGACTCTACTCCATCTCAGGTATTGCCTATTCCTCAACTTGCACAGCCACAGGATGACCGCCCGTTTCATCGATATGGTATTTTTTATGAGCGTTGGGCTCTTAAAGTTCCTGAGATCACACCCAGTATTGATCCTCCTGATTCAGCTCCCGCTCAAATTGCTTCTCCCACTGTGGTCCAACCAGTCACTTCCGCTGACTTACCAATTGCCCTTCGTAAAGGTAATCGTTCTACTCTTAATCCCCATCCCATTTACAATTTCCTTAGTTACCATCGATTATCTCCTTCCCATTATGCCTTTGTATCTGCCTTGTCATGTGTTACCATTCCCAAGAATGTTCAGGAAGCACTATCTCATCCAGGATGGCGACAGGCAATGATTGATGAGATGACGGCTTTGGAATCTAGGTGGTGTTTGGAAGAGCTTATTTAAGCTGCTTTTGACTTATCTGATGACATAAACTCTTATGCAGTGTGTTTGGCGAGCTTATAAAAATAACTTATGCCATCCTATAAGGAGTTTTTGACTTATTTTCATAAGTCACTGGAAGAAGCTTATGGAATTATCATAAGAGCTTATGTACTAAACACCATCTCCGTGGTTTTCACTATTTGAATCCTCTCATGCCCCTTTCTTTCTTTTTCTTTCTTTAAGCGCTTATGACATAAGCTCTCATGCGATAAGGTCTTATGTAAAAAGCTCATAATTAAGTTGTTTACCCAAACGCACCCCCTAATCATACACGGACCCTTGTTTCCCTTCCCCACGGGAAATCAGTAGTTGGTCGTCGATGGGTATTTACAGTTAAAGTTGGTCCTAATGGGTAGGTGGATCACTTGAAAGCCCGACTGGTCGCAAAGGGGTACACTCAGATCTATGGTCAGGATTACGGTGATACTTTTTCTCCCATTGCTAAGATGGCATCTGTTCGTTTGTTCTTGTCGATGGCCGCCATGAGACACTGGCCATTATACCAGCTGGATATTAAAAATGCATTCTTACATGGTGATCTGGAGGAGGAAATATATATGGAGCAACCACCTGGGTTTGTTGCTCAGGAGGAAGTCCTTGTATGGCTTAAAACAGTCACCTCGTGCTTGGTTTGGGAAGTTCAGTAACGTCATCCAGCAGTTTGGCATGATTCATTGCGAGGTAGACCATTCTGTATTCTTTAAATGCTCATCCTTGAATAAACATATTTATCTCGTGGTGTATGTGGATGATATTGTTATTACAGGTGACGATCAAGAAGGCATTAAGGAATTGACGCAAAACTTGTTTAAACATTTTCAAACCAAAGATCTTGGACAATTGCGGTATTTTCTTGGGATTGAAGTAGCCCAATCAAGAACAGGTGTTGCCATTTCTCAGAGGAAATATGCCCTTGACATTCTTGAAGAAACAAGGATGCTAGATTGTAAACCTGTTGATACTCCTATGGACCCAAATGTTAAGCTTCTACCTAATGAGGGGAGCCCTATCCTGACCCAGGTAGATATAGAAGATTAGTTGGGAAGTTAAATTATCTCACCATGACTCGACCAGACCTTGCTTTTCCGGTTAGTGTTGTAAGTCAGTTTCTCAACTCACCATGTGACAGTCATTGGAATGCTGTTGTTCGGATCCTAAGATATATCAAGGGATCACCTGGTAAAGGGATTGTTTATATGGACAGGGGTCATACTAATATCATGGGGTATATAGATGCAGATTGGGCAGGCGATGCTAGTGATAGGAGGTCTACTTCAGGCTACTGTGTGCTTATTGGAGGTAATCTGATTTCATGGAAAAGTAAGAAGCAAAATGTTGTTGCAAGATCAAGCACAGAAGCAGAGTATCGTGCTATGGCTAATACTACTTGTGAACTCCTATGGCTAAAATATTTGCTCAAAGAGTTGAAGTTTTGTGAGATAGGTCCTATGGAACTTGCTTGTGATAACCAATCAGCGTTGTATCTTTCTTCAAATCCTATCTTCCATGAAAGAACCAAGCATATAGAAGTTGATTGCCACTTCATCCGGGAAAAGATACTCTCGGGCATCATTAAGACTTCCTTTGTTGGTACTAGAGATCAACTTGCAGATATGATGACTAAGTCTTTACGGGGTCCTAGAATAGCATACATATGTGACAAGCTAATTGCATCAGACATATATGCTCCAGCTTGAGGGGGAGTGTTGAATATAATTAATATATGGACGGTGGATTTATGTGGACGGTGGAGTCCCATCCATCGTATTCTTATGATTCATTGTATATTTCTCCTAGGACTTAGTATAGACTTTTGTTGTTCTAGGAATCAAGTCTAGAGTCAAGTGTATATATATCTTGTACTCCTATTCATTATCAATACAAGTAAAGTATTCAGTTTTCATATTCAAGTATACTCTAGAAAATTCTGTAGTTCTCATGGCAGAAAACCAAGATAAGTCGCAGAAGGAACATCCTCAGAAAGATGGGGTCAGGAGAACCTTGTCACCATATGATCTGAACGCGAACGACAATCCCAGCAACGTGATTACGCAGGTGCAGTTGCGGGGAGAGAACTATGAAGAATGGGCTCGAGCCATAAGACTTCCTTGCATGCTTGAAGGAAGTGGGGCTTCCTAGATGGGAGTCTTACACAACCAGACAAAGGTGCACCAGAAATGGAGGAGTGGTGGACTGTTCAGTCCATGCTTGTGTCATGGATATTGAATACAATCGAACCCACCTTGCGTTCAACTATGACGTACATGGAGAATGCAAAGGAGTTATGGGAAGATATTTGGGAACGGTTTTCAGTTGTGAATGTCCCAAGAATTCAACAACTGAAAGCTGATTTGGCAGACTGCAAGCAGCGGGGGATGACCATGGTTTCATACTATGGGAAACTTAAAACACTCTGGGACGAGCCGGCAAACTATGAGCAGATCCCAAAGTGTTCATGTGGGGAATGCAAATGCAATATTGCATATGAACTGGAAAATCGAAGACCAGAAGAGAGTCCATCAGTTATTGATGGACTTGGATGATGTGAGTTACGGCACGTCGCGCTCTAACATACTGGCTACAAATCTGTTACCCTCATTGAATCGGGTCTATGATACTCTGGTTCAAGAAGAAAGGGTGAAAACAATCACCAAATCCAAGGAAGAAAGAGGAGAAGTCACAGGACTCGCTGTTCAGGCAGGATACAAGACCAAGGGGCGAGGAGAAACAAAGGATAAATCAATGGTGTGTGCTCATTGTGGCAAAACAGGTCAAGACTCCGGAGGCTGTTTTCAACTCATTGGATACTAATGAGTGTGATTTCACCTCATTTTCCATGTACATTTCTGCATGCATTTGCATATAGTTAGGCCAATTTGGTGTTGATTTTGTATAGTTTTTCCTTTGGAACGGATGAGGTGGTTTCTGTGTGTTGTTTTGCAGAAATTGGAGAAAAACTGTGCATATTTGGCTATAATGAAGATTGGATGAATTAGAGCCTTAAAAGGGAAGAAAATGAGCTAAACAGAGCCCATCACGGCCTAGCCGTGATGCCCGTCACGGCCATGATCGGGTAAAACTGAAAAGGCAGAAAAGCTGAAAACAGAGTCTGTCACGGCCTAGCCGTGATGTACATCACGGCCGTGACTCAAAACCATCACAAGTCAGAGACCATCACGGCTTGGCCGTGATGGAGATCACGGCCATGGAATGGAGGCTCGCGACGCGAGCAATGTCTCGCCACGCGAGACCTAAAATGTCAAATGTTCCAGAAACAGAAAGCGTCACGGCCTGGCCGTGATGGACATCACGGCCGTGACGGGCGACGGACCTATAAATAAACCTGCACTGAACAGAATTAGAGATCTGCACTTTGAGGCAGGCTGAGGTCAGGCTGGAGAGGGTTTTTACCCAAAAAAGGGAGTGTTTTCTCTTGCTCTTGGATGGGGAGAAAATGGAGGAAGCTTGTCTATGAGTGTTCTCCATCCCTTTTCTCATTCCGTTTTGTATTTCCTTTTATCATGAGTAGTTAAATCCCCATTGTTGGGGTTAGATGTAACTTTTCTGAACTTGTTGTATTTGATTTGGTGTTTAATGCAAGTCTCTATTTCCTTATGAGTATGTGATTAATTTCTTAATGCTTCCCTTGGATTAGCTACCCATAGGAATGATATGTTGCCTTGATAGATGACTGGAAGGTTGGTGTTAAGGCATGCTCATGAATCATATGCCAAGTTGTTCAAGAATCTAGACATAGGTGTTGAATGCTTGCAATCTTATAAGTCTTGACTTAATGCAAAATCACAAATTAATCCACCTAAGACATTAGGGTTTGATTTGGGGTTTTAGGCTCAATGCACCTAAGACATTAGGCTTGAGTATTTTAGAAAAGGCTTGATTGACATAATTGAATTAGGACTTGTGTTAGAAGACAATTCATTGCAACAGATGGAGGATTAGTGTAGTCTAACCCACGACAATTCTAGCCACATCCCTGTTTGCATACCAAGTGTTTGAGAAAATTCCAAAAAGACAAAAATATTGTGTTTCTTTATTTTTTGTTTAATCTCTCATACTTTATTTTAGTCTAGATAGTTGTTAAGCTTGCGAATTGGTAATTGACAACCAATCCCTGTGGATACGATAACCGGTCTCACCACCGTATTACTTGATTGCGACGAGGTGCACTTGCCTTTATATATCTTAAAAAAATCTCGCATCAGATACCCAGAATGGTGGGGTGATCGTGCACAAAATGAAGGCCGAACAAGTGGCAGAGGTCAACAACGAAGAGGTCCCTCTGCAGGTCATGGAAAAGGAGGGATGATTCGTGCTAATATAGCACAAGCTACAAGAGGCAATGTGTCTGATGCAGAAACTGAGAAATCTGGTCTAGCGGGTCTCAGCAATGAGCAGTGGCAAACTCTTGTAGACATGCTGAATGCCCATAAAGCAACTGAAAGTGAGAAAATGACTGGTAAGAATTCATGTGAATTATGGATTATAGATACTGGTGCTTCTAACCATATGACAAAGCGTTTGAAGAATCCCTATGCGGAAAGAACTATACAAGGATGTCGAGTGGGGTTGCCAAATGGAGAACGTGTAATTGCAACCAAAGAAGGAACAATGATTCTGGAAGGGGGTCTCAGACTTGAGAATGTTCTCTATGTGCCTAAACTTAATTTCAATATGATCTCAGTATATCAAATGATAGATGAAACAAATTGTGTTGTCCAGTTTACCGACAAATTATGTGTGTTGCAGGACTGCATTTCGAGGATGTTGATTGGTGCGGGTGAACGGAAGAATGGGCTCTATTTATATCATGGTGTTCGAAGCACGAAGGCTTATCAAACCGGTACAGTGAATCGAATTGATCTTTGGCACAAGCGGTATGGGACATCCATCTTTTATGGCTGTTCAGTTGATTTTTAATGCCAGTGGTAGTCATATAAGTGAATGTTTGAATAAAGTTTGTGAAATATGTGAGAAAGCAAAACAAACAAAAGAAAAGTTTCCTTTGAGTACTTATCAAGCATCAGGGAATTTTGATTTGATACATCGTGACTCGTGGAGACCCTATAGAACCCCTTCATCTTGTGGTGCGTCATATTTTTTGACATTGGTAGATGATCACTCTAGAGCTGTTTGGATATACTTGTTGCATGAAAAGAGGGAAGTGTCACAAACAATAATGAATTTTTCTACTTTAGTTGAAAGACAATATAATAAGCGCATCAAAGTGGTGAGAAGCGACAATGGAACAGAGTTCACTTGTTTAAAACAATACTTTTTTGAACATGGCATTGTTCACCAAACATCATGCACTGGAACACCACAACAAAATGGAAGAGTAGAGAGGAAACATATACATATTCTAAATGTAGCGCGTGCACTAAGATTTCAAGCGAATCTTCCAATTCGTTTTTGGGGAGAATGTATTTTAATCGCAGGATAATTAATCTAACGCCATCTTCGGTTCTCAATGGCAAAACTCCGTATGAAATGATTCATGGAAACCTCCTGCATATGATCATTTGAGAGTATTCGAGTCACTATGTTATGCACACAATCAAGGTAGAAAGGGAGATAAATTCGATAGCGAGGAAGTAAGTGCATTTTCGTTGGGTACCCTTATGGTCAAAAGGGATGGAAACTGTTTGACTTAGAGAAACAAGTTTTCTTTGTGTCGCGGGATGTCAAATTTGTTGAAAATGAATTTTATTTTGTGTCTACTGATGAAGGAAACATAGGTAGGAGTGTAAGCGGATTTGATCCGATCCAGCGAACCGGCGGATCCGAACCTATTGAACCGGTTTTGGTGGATTGGTTCGGATCATCGGATCGGATTCCAAAATGTCGATCCGAACAAGATCGGTTCGGTCTCGGATCCAGAAATCTAATTCGATCCAACCCTATAAAATATTTATTTTTAAATTATTTTATATAATATTAATATATTATTATATAGATATTTAATATAATTAATAATTAAATATGTATATTTTATTTTATTTTTC
Organism: Sophora flavescens; assembly: GCA_030762895.1. Lineage (NCBI taxonomy): Eukaryota > Viridiplantae > Streptophyta > Magnoliopsida > Fabales > Fabaceae > Sophora > Sophora flavescens. The sequence goes on from CM061064.1 coordinate 84,925,110, forward strand.
TAATTTTTTATTAATATTTAAGTGTAAATAAAAAAAATAAAATCAATAGATAACCCGATGATCCGAACAAACCGATTGTGATCGGTTCGGTTCGCATCCGTAGTTGGAAATTTGACAAATCCGAACCGATCAAATTTGATTGGTTCGGATGATGAAACCCCTCAAATTCGATCCAAACCGACCCGATTACACCCCTAAACATAGGACAACCAGAACCACAAGTGACCATCATTGATGCAAGTATAGATGAGGGTTGTCATTTTGAGGACTACTGTCATGGTGATCTGAGTCTTGAAGCAAGGGGGGCAGCGTCGATGGAACCTAGAGGAATGAAGCAGAAAATCAGGACTACGGAGATATAGTACCATGCACCGCCAATGAGCAAGCGAAATTAGATGCTCCTACTCCTCACCTTGGGCGTGGTCATCGAATGAAGCAACCTTACCGTGAGGTTACGTGATTATGTCACAAACATCATGAGAAATTTGAGCCCATCCAACTGTTCCTCCACTCCATCACATGACTCGGTGCGCGTTATCCTATAGCTCACAATGTAAAGCGTGATAAATTTTCTTCCCAACATCGTAAGTTTCTTGCAGCAATTAATGCGAACGAGAACCGGTATATTTTTCCAAGGTCATGCGTGATGTGAGATGGCGGAAAGCCATGAAGTTGAGATTCAAGCTCTTCAAAACAATGGTACCGGACCATAACAAGCTTGCCCCCGGGAAGAAGGCTCTTGGTAGCAAATGGGAATACCAAATCAAATACCATTCAGATGGCAGCATTGAACGATTCAAAGCAAGGCTGGTCATTTTTGGCAACCATCAAGTAGAAGGAATCGATTACAATGAAACCTTCGCCTCGGTGGCGAAAATGGTTACTGTACGTACTGTTATAGATGTATCTGTTGCCAAGGATTGGGAACTCCACGAAATGGATGTTCATAATACCTTCCTTCATGGTGACCTGCAAGAAGATGTGTACATGAAACTTCCACACTGGTTCATGATGCAAGATCAAGGGATGGTCTGCAAAACTTCATAAGTCTCTTTACGGCTTGCGACAAGCTCCTAGGTGCTGGGTTTGCCAAGCTCTATCCTTCTCTAAAACGCTATGGGTTTCACCAATCATATTCAGATTATTCCCTGTTTACCATGCAAAAAGATAATGTGCATCTTGTGGTGTTAGTGTATGTAGATGATCTTATTATTTCAGGTAATGATTCTGGGGCTATTCACCGGTTTAAGCTTTACCTAAATACTTGTTTCCATATGAAGGATTTGGGAAGATTAAAGTATTTCTTAGGCGTGGAAGTTGCAAGATCGCCTACTGGAATTTTCTTGTGTCAAAGAAAATGCGCCTTGGATATTATCACCGAAACTGGGTTGCTTGGGGCCAAACCAACTCCTCTTCCTATTGAGCAAAACCATCGCTTGGCATTAGCTGAAGGTCCTTTCTTCTCAGATCCTGCTCGATATCGACGTCTTGTTGGGCGTCTCGTATACTTGTGTTTCACCAGACGGGAACTCTCTTGTTGTGTTCATACCTTGTCTCAATTTATGTAGCAACCAAGAGGAGCATTGGCAGGCCGCTTTACGTGTGGTTCGTTGCTTGAAAGGGAATCCTGGGCAAGGTATTATGCTAAGCAGAGACAGTTATTTGAGCTTGTATGGTTGGTGTGATTCAGACTGGGCAAGCTGCCCCCCTACCAGAAGGTCTCTTACGGGTTGGTTCATCCTTCTTGGTAATTCCCCAATTTCTTGGAAAACCAAGAAGCAGCACACAGTTTCAAAGTCTTCCACAGAAGGGAAATATTGCTCCATAGCCACCACCACATGTGAACTCAGTGGCTTAAGCCTTAAGGATATTCTATCTAGCCTTGGTATCCTACACTCTCAACCAACGCACATCTATTATGATAGCCAAGCAACTTCTACACATAGCTAACAATCCTGTTTTTCATTAAAGGACAAAGCACATTGAAGTAGATTGCCATTTTGTTCGGGATGAGATTCTCAAGAACAATATTCTCCCATCTTATGTACCTACTTGGACTCAACTAGCTGATATATTCACTAAAGCTCTCGGCACAAAGTAGTTCTTGACTCTATTAAGCAAGTTGGGCATCCAAAACTTGCATGCACCAACTTGAGGGGGGTGATATGAGATGATATGCTGTACTATATGTTTCTATATTTATCTTTGTAAGATCCAATCATTATCACTAAAGATCGTGGTGATTGGAGGATTGGAGAGGTATTTATAGCAACATAGTCTAGAACGCTCTATACATATCTTTGACTTTACTATCTTAGGATCACCGATAGCGTGATATTAGGAGGAGAGTAGGTGGAGTGATTGGATCCTAAGACACGTATATATATGTATGTATTTGATCGGTGAAATCGAACAACATTTCATACTTGAAAGAAAATGATGAATCCATTTAGCATGATTATCTTGTCCAGACTTTGTCTACTTTTAAGTATATGAATTGTAAGCTACTTTGAATAATCTTGTTGACTTTGTTAAGTTGCATGTTCCCCCGATTGTAGATAAATCTCCTTTGAATATGATCATCTTATTCTTAGTTTCACCTCATTTTTTGGGGCTATTAGAAGTGTTTTTTGTTAAAGAGTTCATTCATTCATTTATTTAGGTGTGTTTATTTGATGATCTTTTTGGTTGCGATTGTTATCAACTCTTTTTTTTTGTTTTTAATTATGAAATAAATTATTGTGGTATTTCGATATTTTCCTGGGAAGAATTTAGCTTTGCATGATTCATCCTTGAATTTTAAGTATTGGATATGCATAAATGTTTTTAGTATTGCATTCTAACCATAAATGCATAAATTTTAAGTATTGGGTATGCATAAATGTTATAAAGGCTGATGCCTTTGAAGGCATCTTGATCGGCTTAACTCGGATGGCCCTCTTATTAAAATATGAATTGCCATATAGCACCAAACAAATGTCAATGACTGATTCCATACTTAAGAAATTGTGCTTTCAAAGTGTAGCACAATACACAAGTGTTTTTGGGTTCTGTAGTAGTCTTTGTATAGTAGGCTAAATAAAGATTTTTTAATGATGGGCTGCCTAGTGTCATCCCATTTTGGAAGTGGGCCAAATTAATGTTTTATGTGGTGGGCTAGCCTTGCCTACTTGGCCCCAGGGCTTTTTACTAGAAGTAATGATAGGTGAACACTGGGTTTGACACCTGCGGTGACACCGGTTAATCATGTGTAAATTTGTGGTTAATTCAGTTCATTATATAATTAATGGGTTATATGAAGCTTATTTTTCACATAATCATGTAAATATTTGGTTAATCACATAAAAATATCTAGTTAATTTAGTTTTTTATATGATTAATGGGTTATCATGAATTAACCAAATATTACACGTGATTAATCATATAATGAACTGAATTAACCAAATATTTGTACCGATTAACCAAGGTGTCAACTTTGGGTGTGCAACTATCATTACTCGTTTGGCCTTTATGTAGGGTGGGTATTTGGACTCGGCCCGCGGACGATCCGTTAAACCCCGGCCGTCATGTGAACTTGGACACCCTAAAATACGAGTCCAAAATAATGCGGGCTTTTTGGGTCCGGTCCTTTTAGCCCCCGAACTTAACGGACTCGATCCGCTGATTCACGAACCCATCCACAGACCCTATCTTTTTAAAAAAAAAGGCCTGCTGGGCCAAAAAAAAAAAAAAAAACTAACCCATCAAACCCAAAACTAACCCATCTCACTGATACAATCACCCACCTAAACTACTCTGCGCCGTTCAGCCTCTCCAGTACCACTTCTACTGTCCGGTGTTTGCAGCTTGGCAACTACTCCAGAAGCTTCTACCCTGGAAACTTCACCATTATTCCACCGTGATCGTGAACACTAACTAGGAAAAAGAAGAAGAGAAAAGGAGAGAGAAAGAGAAAGAGGGAAGAGAAAGAGCGAGATAGTCACGGCTCACTCGTGGGCTGGCGGGGTCTCTGATTGTTCTAGCCATTATTTCCTTCGGTAATTATATTAGATCTGATCATGTTTTTTCTATGTCTTGCTGTTTTTGATGTTTGTTTTTCATGCGGAAAATGTGTACAGATCTCGATTACTTTGGAACATTATTCTATGTTTGTTTGGATCTGATTTTGGTGATTTTTTCATTTTATTTTTGTGACTTGTTGTGTTTCATAGCGGTAGATCTGGTGAGATCTTATATTAACTTGTTTAGGATTTTTAAATCATGCTTCGTTAGTTCAACACTTCAGTGGCATTTTTTTCCCGCAAAGTGGTTAGTTTTTGGTAGTTTGCTGTGATGTACTTTTGGTAGTTTCTTTTGATAATCAGATTTTAAGCTATTGTGTTAGAACTTAGAATGATGTACTTTGCTGTGATATTTTTATTTATTCATGAATTGTGACAATAATGAATATTGAAACTCTTTTCTCTCTTTACTCTTTTTTGCCTTATAAAAAAAAAAAGGTGAAAGTCCGCGACTATGCGACTTGGATTTGGATTCTCTTTTTTAGTCCATTTTCATACGCGACCATAAAAGTCCGTCCGTTTAAATGCGGACTTATGCGGACTTAAACGGATGGGACTAGTCCGCTTACCCACCTCCCCTGGCCCTATGTGCTTTTTTGTATTGTGGGTTTTTTGGCCGGCTGGCCCTTTTGACATCTGTAGATATATTGATCGGATGGAGCACTTGTGGTTGCAATTTTATATTGATGAAAATTATGTCTAATGAATTTTTTTATTTAATTTGTGAGATATTGGTAGAGTACCCTGCTAGTGTCCTAAGTTCCCAACATATAAGAAAGATTACATTATGGCTATAGCTAATTTCTATGTTTCATATTACGTTATCCTTTGGACCATGAATAGAGGTCCTGCTGGTTTCGTTTCTGTAAACATTGTTTTAATGATATTTTTCCTTTTCTTTTCTCACAGTGACACCCGCCGCCAGCCTTTGCCTTTCTTTGTCCCCAGTCTCTATTGGAGTGTCAACATAGCAGGGGGAGGAATGTAAGTGCAAAGTTGGCATTTGTTCAACTTGTATAAGTAAAAACACACAGAATGAGAACCAGTAAATGATAAATAATTTGGTTATGGTTGTGCAGGTCGAGGATATGTGTGAAGAATCTTCCAAAACATGTTGTGGAGGATCGACTGCAGAATTCTTTTTCTCAGAAAGGATAAATCACGTATGTCAAGCTTATGCGTACCAAGTACTCTTTACTCTTTCTTGAAAATTTAAATAGTAACAAAATTTCCCTATCTCACTCTTCATTTATATAATATATATATATATATATATACAGAAACTATAACTTTTGTGTTGCATTTGTTGTTCCCTCAGAGATGGTAAGAGTCGCCAAATTGCTTTTAATTGATTACGTACAGAGCATTAAGCTCAAGAAGCCATTCAATAATTCAATAGAACTAACCTTGACACGAGTAGAATTACTTGTGGGGTTGTACACTCTTTCTCTTTTCTAATATTCTATCTCTTTCAAATATTTATTACTGAAATTTAAATCCACACAACATGATTTACTATATTCTCATCATCCAATCAGGTTGCTCGAAAACTTGGCGATGCAAATCTTCCACATCCATGGAGTCGACATTCAACAAAGAAAGATAATAAAGTGACCCCAGAACCAGATATGTTGAAAGGTGCTAGAGCTAAAGGACAAAGAGATAATTTTAAAGACATTGTTGATATTGATGACCCAGAGCTTCAAGATTTTCTTCAGGTCATGCAGCCTCGAGTTAAGTCAAAAAATGTGGGCAAATGATACACCGATTCTATCCAATGTTGGCGAGAAGCAACTAATATCAAATAAGGATAGGAAAGATACATCAGTTTCACTCCATGCCAATGGAGTCCAAAGTGGCTCATTAGATGGCTTTGCAAATAATGGCTTTGCAAATAATCATGAACCCACAAATCACCTGAGCTTGAACGTGATGAAATCATGTCTGATATGGATTATTTCCAAGAGGAGAGTGACAAAGAAGTGGTCTGACTCTGAAAGTGGTGACGATGAAGATGACGATGATGAAATGACAATCATAATGACAATGTCAATGATTCGATATGCACTGGGGTGGTGATGACAAAGACAATGATGGTCATGGTAATGAAGATGAAGAAAATGGTGATGATAAATCCTCTGAAAGAATGGGAAGAAATGGTGCCATAGAGTTAGACCAAGAGGGCCAAGAAGATACTTTTGGGAGGATGTTGCCCATGAAAAGGATCCAGTGAATGCACCCAAGCAAGGGGGCAATCATCAAATTCAGAAGATAAGAAAAGAGTTGTTGGAGTCCTGTCGACTGTTTGTCCGTAATCTGCCATTCACTACCACGTACTTATATAGATATTATTATCTTCTCTCTCTTTTTCGAATTCTCTAATGGATGCACGTGTCGATGGTTTTTTTTGCCAACTTACTGATTAAATTATTTTCAAAAGAAAGAATGTCTTTAGCAAGTTGAATTGTCTACGTTATTAATATCTATTAGTTTCTTCTGTTATTTCATTTGACCTTAATATTATTTACATTTGTAGTTGGTTTTTATCATTAATTGTTCTTTGGCTACAGTGAGGAGGAACTGGAAGAGCATTTCAGTAAGTTTGGCAGTATTTCACAGGTTCATCTTGTTATTGATAAAGATACAAAAAGCGATCCAAAGGAATAGCATATATTCTTTACTCACATCCAGAATTTTCAGCCAGGTAACAATTGATTAGCAAAAATTGTTCCTCATCTTTATTTATACCAACATTTGTTATCGATGTTGCAAGTCTTGTTATTTAAATTCATGGTTAAGAAGTTGAAATTGTAGGGTATGCTTTTAGAGCATTTTATTAAGCCATTTCATTTCAAGAAGAATCTCAATTTGCAGACGTAGGTATAATCATTGGACCATTTTGTTTTGCACACATTTCGCTACAGCCACTTTCATCTGGAGTTGGTTCTTTTGTGGTTTCGGTGAATATTAGATCTGTCCTCTCAATTTGGAACAATTTCTTCTGATTAGGTTAGGAGGTTTTAGTAGAACCAAAGGAGGGAATGACTTTATGGTGATGTGTCATCAATGCTTCTTATTTCATATATTTTCCTGAGTGAAATGTTCATGGGGATTATTCTCAGCTCTTAGTGCTTGGATCTGTCTTTGGACTGGATCATTTTTGTGACCACCTTTTAATTTTCACCCCATTGGCTATTTAAAGGTGTCTTAGCAGATATGCAAAGGGATTGGGGAGCTTTATTGTTTTGACTTTGTTGTTTGTCTTCTATGCTTCTTTGTGTTTTTGGCTTAGGGGGACACCTAATCCAAGAGTTCCTTGTATGTGTCTTCTCTATCTCTAAATCTGGATTTTGCAGTTAGGTTTTTAACAAGTAAATAATTGGTATCTCTAGGTTTTTTTGAGATGTTGAAATGTTCGACATGATTCTAAGAATGATTTGGAATTGAATCACGTGGTTTTCAGCAATGAATCAAAAGTAGGTTGGAAATAGATAACCTGCCAACTAAATTGTAGCTACAGCATCAATAGACTTCAGGAAGCTGCTACCTTTTAGTGTTGTTTGCATTTTGGATAGGCGTCGCCTCTTCTTAACACCAATACTGTTTCAAAAACTTATTCAGTACTTGTCATCTAGCTGACGTATGTTAGTAATTTTGTTTTGCTGATAATTTATGTAACATGATAATTGCTTGTCAGGGCACTAGAAGAGTTAGATAATTCAATCTTTCAAGGGAGATTGTTGCATGTTATGCCAGCCATACAAAGACCTTCCGGACAATAAAGAGTATGTAAAACAAAAATGTTGCGTTATGGACAGTGTTCGATTTTTATTTTTGCATTATCATGATAATTTTTGGTTTGCATCTTGTAGGAACAATGTTTCCAAGGACCAAAACTCTAAAACTCTCAAACAACAGAGACAGGAAGAGAGAGAAACGGCTGAAGCTAGTGGAGATACCAGAGCATGGAATAGTCTGTTCATGCGCGATACAGTATGTTTCTTGAAACTTAATAAACTGCAAACCATGGTTCTTTTATTTCAGCATTTGTGGAGTAGTCTAAGACTCTAAAGTGCTTTAAAATTCTGAATGATGCTTGTAATTGTCGTCTTTGAAAAAGAAAATCGTAACTTATTCTGGTTATTTATTCAGTTTTTTTGCCATTTGTTATACTGTCTTTTGTGTTCCTATGCTGCTCTAGTTCTGCAACAAATGGTCACTTATTCCTGCATTGTGCAAACTACTTCCCTCATGGAACAAGTTGCTCGGGGCCCCTGAATGAGCTGGGGTTTCTCCTACTACTCTAGAACAGTTTCTGCTGGTTAGGTTTGGCAGGATTATAGCCACAAGGAGGAAAAACATTGTGAAGATGTGCAGTCTTCAAAATTCTTTAGTGCTTTGGTTGGAGATTAATGCTCTCATTTCTAGGATCGCCTTCTTGCCCCTCGAGTTACTTTAGTATCAGTTGTTTTTTTTTTTTGGCCTCTGTATGGTGATCAGCAAATGGTTATCTGTAGGGGTTGTTTAAGTGTCATGTCTTTTTTTTTTTTGTAAAGGTGTGGGGGGGTGTATCCGTGTCAGGCGAGATTGCAATGTTGTCATTTCTTAGTCTCTCATGCTTTCATATGTCTTTTTTATAATATCGTCTTTCCTCCTGCCATTTTCTCTTGTTTTCCCCTTTGGTTTGTGCAACAAAAAAAATGTTTTCTTGGTGATGGATTAACATAATTGTGTTAGTTGATTTTGCTTCATGCAATTATTTTGGTTGATGCTTTCATTGCTCTCAGGTTGCATCTCACGTTATTTTTAATTGTGTTCTGATGATAATGGATTGTGGAAAACATTGCCATGAAATATGGTGTCCGTAAAGTGATTTACTTGACCGAGAAGCTGATGATCTTGCTGTACGTGTGCGCTGGGGAAACTCAAGTGATTTCGAGGCAAAAAAGGCATTTAAAAATGCTGGAGTGAGCGTGGAGTCTTTGGAGGAACTTGCCAATGGTAAAGTTGATGGTCTAAAAAGAGAACCCACGTGCTTTTTAGTGAAGAACTTGCCCTATGGTTCTACTGAAAATGAACTACTTAAAAATGTTTGGGAGACGGTAGATTTTGGATAAAATAATTCTCCCTCCAACAAAGACATTGGCGCTGGTAATTTTTTTTTTTCTTTCCTATCGTTTTTAGCATTGCGAATCTTTCATTGATTAATGATATTTATGTCAAGCTTTGAATTATTTTGATATGATATGTCAGGTTGTTTTCCTTGAACCAGCAGGGCGACAGCAGCTTTTAGAGGGGTTATCTTACAAGCGTCCAAGTAAGTGTTTTTTTTTCCTGGTCATTAGTCCCCGGCGACATTGTTAAGTTTATTTTGCTTCTATCAAAACAATCTACCACTTGGCCATCCTCCATGAATGAATAGATTGTTTCCTTCTCTGGTCTTGGATATGCATCTGATCTTCAAAAAAAAAAGGAAAGAAAGAAAGACTTATTGTGCTTGCAGCAAGTGTTGGGCGGGTCTGATGTGTACAAGCTCCAGTGCTGCAGCTCTACCTTCTTTGTGTTATTTTAAAAAGGGAAAGGATAAAACATCAAATAATGAAAAAATAGTTTTTTCAAAACACTCACATTGGAGGGGGTAGTGTGGGAGGTTGACTATAGAGACAGGTGAGACAGGCTCAGAATGAAGCATATGAGTTCGTGGTTTTCACTTGTATTACTGAAGTAAATCAGTAATTGCACTATAAGCTTGGAATTAATTAGTTGGGAGGGATGAAAAGTAAATCTTTGGATGCTAATTGCACATACAACCATGAATTTAGTTTTTTCCTCTTGAATGAATAGTCCTAAATTATGCAGGTTTTTTATTAGAAAAAATCTTTTCTCTTCCATTCTCTCAATAAATATATCTGCTGCCCATGCTAGCTGAAGATGCTTGGAAGTACTATCTTGATTCATGGAAGGTTATTTATTTGTTTCATATTCGATCAATATAGGGATGCTCCCTATATTTTGGAGTGGGCTCCTTCAGTGTTCTTGCCAAGTTTAGTATCTAAAGATAATGAAATGGATAGTTCAATTGGTAAAAATGATGCCAGGAGGCAGATATTGGAGCAACATGTGGATGGAATATCAGATGTGGCATTGATCCGGACGAGTAGAGTTTGACCTTCAAAATTGTTTACTTCGTCTTCAAAAATGTTTTACTTTCCTATCATTCTTTTCCTGTAGTTGTCTGATGTATTAGTCTTTTTGGAGAATTGATGTAAAGTAGCAAAACGAGAAAGAAAAATAAGTCAAGGGATGAATATAGCTGAGGTTTATCAGTCTAGTTCAGATGCAAGTGACAATAAAACAGGATGAAATGAGATATTCATTATGCATTACTACCTGTTAAAGTCCTTTATGTGGAGTTCTCCTTATCTGCTTTAAACCAAAATACTTAAACTCAATACTCAAATGATCTAGAAAAAAATTATAAAAGGACAAGGATATTGAAATATAAGTATAATGTTATCTTATTTATACTAATGGCAGAGTGAATAAAATTTGGACTGTTGAGTCTCCACTCTCAATATGAAATTATTTTGACATCTAACTCTCTGTTTTGCATCATTTAAGCCATATGGATATATATTCTATAGATTATTGATTAATCCTATCATGTGAGCTCAGTCCCTGTTTGTGAGAATCTCAATTTCAAGACAACAGATGAGAGTTTGAAGAAACATTTAGTGCACACATAAAGAGGAAGGAGACACAATTATCAGGTAATGGGAGCTTGCACAACCGTGCTAGCACTTTGCTCTTTATGATCTTAGCACTTTTTCATATAATTGTTTTTCTACTTACAAGTGGTGAAGAAGCATTTGAAAAATGGGAAAATGTTTCTATAGGTTTTGGATTTGTTGAATTTGACTCCAGACTACAAACGTTTTTAAAGATTTACAGGTATTTAAACAGTTAGACAAACTTTGCATATTATATGCACTGAGATCCTGATTTTAGTTTCTGAATTTTATTTAAAAAAGCCGATGCAGGGGACTATTTTGGTGACAGCCATATTTACAACCGTGTCGTATCAGAATGATGGGAAATCTCGAGAAAGACAGTTGAGAAGGATAGAGTTCAACTAGAGGTGTATGAAATGTTTGCTTTTGGGCAACAGAGGAAGGATCTAGGACAGTTGTTTAGTCCGTTTGGCTGGGTCAGTTACTGTTAAAGTGATAATTTATTGCCAATTGTACAAATATTCTTTCTTTCTCCTTTTCAAAATTATTACAAAGTGCATCTATTACCCAGAATGGCATACATATTCTAGGAATATAGTGAATCTAAAGCTGTTCAGTCTGTGAAGGTAAGTGCATCCAGTAGAAATGTTTCAGAATGATAGTTTTGAATGGGACAGATTCTAAAGCTTATTTGCCCAGATGATAGGGCTGAAGCACCCTTTAAAGTGCTTACAATCAATAACCTGCGACAAAGTTCTTAGACTTGTTTTATCTTTAACATTTAAAGATTCCCTTCGCTATTAAAATTATACTGAAAATGGCTCTAGAATGGCCGGCAGGTTCCACATGATTTGTACATCTTACATTATTAGGTGAGATTACAGGCATATTACATTAGTGAAATGGATTATACAAAATAGAGACTTGTGCCATCCTACATGAAGTTAGAATAATGTCTGTTAATTGGTTGACTATTCGTTCAAAAGGGAGTCTATGACCTTGGGTTATTTCATTCATAATTTATTTTCTTATTTTAGCTAAAATTTGAAGCAGTATGTAAGATTCTAAATGTGCAATTTCTGGCAACACAAGAATTGTTATACCTTTTTGTAAATTGTACCTCAACTGTTTCAAAACTCTGGTTCATTTCAGAAGCTAGAATATGTGTATATTTATAGTTCAACATGGTACCGATATTTAAGTGCTTTCTTTTTCCCTCGTGAACTCAAAGTATGCAAGTTAAAAGCTTAAGGTTGTGTGCAGAAGTTTAAAATCATGGGGCTTTTAGTGTATGAGTATATTCACTCAACCCAGGCACAAAATGCATAAAGCACTCAAGCACCCATATATACTTAGGCATCTAGTAAGTGAAACTAAATTATAGGTTTGAGAATTTTATATATTAGGCCCTCCTCTGTCCCTCCTCCCCTTGATTTTTAAGAATTATGAAAATTGTTGTTAAGACTTCAAATATCTGAGAACTAATGGAGACTTTGTTTTCAGGTGATACAAGAGGCAAAAGAGGTGAGACTTTGGGAAGAACTGCAGGCTAGAACAGCTGCTGGGAATTTACTGATGATCAAATGGATTTCAAAATGCTACCAAGTTATCAGAAAACATTGGCTATGTTTGATGAAGGAAAGATGAAGTTTGAAGTTTTGCTAGTTAGTACGCTGCCAAAAGATCTTAACATGTTTGTGTATATATATATACCCCCAAATTTCGGATATTCGGCGATTTTTATTGATTATATAACATGTTTTCTTTAGCGCCTTATTAAAGCTTTACATTGTCCGAAAGATGGAGGCCAGAGGATATTAAGCATGGTCATTTTAGGTCTTGCTTTAGCTTTTTGTTAATAAAAGTTTGGGTGGGGATACAGAAAATTAATACCTGATGGAAAATAACTTGGATGAAGAAGGGTCACCCAGGAGGTATTTATAGGTGGCAGTTACGATGTTCAGGTTGTTTTCTAGAAAGCAGAGAAAACGGGAGTTCTAAGTTTTTATGTTTACTGTTTAATTTAATGTTTGGAAATTATCAATTTTAGGATTTTGATTTAACTTATAATGAAATATTGTTTAATTCTAATAATAAACTTATTGGGTTTTTAAATTCTTTCATAGTCATGTTTTACCCAGTCGCGGTGGATGTTGGAAAAATAAAGATGCGTTCACAGTTTGGAAGTGCACCTTAACTGGGTTATTAACAGTTTACCAGTTCAAATGACTTGTTATTAACGTTTAGCAGGAGAAATTAACAGCATCTTACGAACTCTTCAGCATCATTTCAATTCAAGTCACCCACAATCCGTAAGTTTGAGATGGAATCTTTATTAGCAAATCTATCATTTAATTTAGTACCCTGTCAGAAGAAAACGCCAGGAACTAAATCATATCTCACCAGTACAATTTTTGAAGATAGTCCATCAAATTTCGTATTCAGTAGACGATGATATTAACATAACTGATTTTAATTGATGAGTGTAATTTTCTTGCTTTCGATTTAGCATTTGTTTGCTAAACACATTTTCAGGATCTTGGATTTTTTTTGCCTGCTTTTAGTCCACTCTCTTTTGCTCTTTTTTATTCCGGTAAAAGCAATTAATAGCATGAATCCGAAGAAAATCTGGAGCAGATTAAAGGCACACACCATAGCTACAACTCTCATTTGATGATGCACCATATCAATTTCAGTGATCATAATAATAATGAATTTACATCCAAGATAAGCAATAATAATAATAATAATAATAGCTAATAAAGAACTTTCAATGTACAAGGATAACCGATAGCGCAAATAAGGGCACCCCAGTATTTCCGTAGTCACAATAATTTCTGAGCAAAAGCACTGTATCACTGTTGACACTGTTTGGACCAGGATTTATCTTATAAGCAGAAGCTCAACTAATGCAATATTAAAAACTACAACTCCAACCAAAAGAATTAAACTACAATTTCCAAGTCTTCATGCCAACCACTAAGGACAGCTTTAAGAAAATTATAGACACTGTTATTTCCAGGTGAAGCCAGGTTTCTCCTGGCGATGGAGGGCCAACTCATTCTTGTTGAACTTCTCCTCATCATAAGAGCAAGGCACGCACCCTCTACCTCAAAGTGCACAAGAGCCATCAAGGTCAATAAATTATTTAGTTATTTCTTCGATCTCTCAAATTGCACACAAGATTCTTACTGCTTCATCAACTGGAAAATTTACCTCTGTTATCTCAATCTTCAAAACCCGATTTACCGTCCCATGCTCCAGCACATTTACAAGTCCTATAAATCTTCGGGCTCATCTCCACACCTCACCAGGACCCACCTTCATCAGAAAGCCTGCGTTGTCATGCATAATAATCAATTCTCCTTCCCAAAGGCACCAATACATTTTAGGATGAATTAATGCAATCACCGTTGAGCTTTTAGTAACAGATTAAATGTTGGGCATCAAAGCATGCAGATGTGCATGCGTGTAAACGAATAGGGCGTCTACACAGTCTACACAGTTTGAGGATATAAAATGAGCACCAACAAATGCTCCTTCCTGGATGCTGGGATTGCAGATGAAAATCACAGCTATTGCATCAATTAGGCCCAAATGTGTGTACTAATCATCCACTAGAAAGAAACAGATTAATTTTTGTATTCCAAATTTGGGATTTGGAAAGCGCTTCAGCACATATAGTAGTGTCACAAGTGATTTCCCTAATTCCCTCTTAGGAAGGACTGCTCATTCTCCCCTTTTCTTTCTAAGAGAAAACTTAATCTACAGTCAAATGCAGGCACAACATGTTTTAAATTGTAACAGAAAAAAAAGAGCATATTTTAAATGGCACTTCAATCCTGATTTGTTGCTTTGTGATCAAATCATCACCAATTCTAATGCACAAGTGTACACAGAAGAAATTTGGCGCACACCAATGTTTAACGCCCCAATGCCGAACAGTTTTACAACCAAGTCAGCAAATATACCACATCGACCATTTCAGTGCATGCATAGTGGAACAGAATTCCAAAGCTTCGAGAAAAGGCAGCTAATAAAATTTCCACCTGGGAAGGGGCCGGAAGGTGGGGGAGAATTAATTTTAAGCTATTATCAATGCAGCATGTACGTGAAATTTATGAATGAACAACCTTAGTCTTGGAGTCTATGGTGAGTAAGGCTAATCTTATGCAGGATTGTGGGTCAGGTTGCTACCTAGTCGAAAATGCCATCGGAGGTGCAGGTATGCACTCCGAACTTTATATTAAGCACCCCCCGCCTGCATTCCCAAACTGCTGGGACTTCATTTTCCAACACTGCTTTTTGAGTTGGGTTAAACCGCCATTGAGCTTGCCTTCAATATTCAGCCTGAGCACACCCCTTTTAATTTTGAGGCACCAGAGGCTACAAGTCATCTTCTTCATTTCTCTTGGGCTTGTATGCCTAGACTTGAGTGTTATGCAAATTCAAACAGCATTTGTGTGGAGTCTTTTTTTTTTTTTTTTTTTGCACTGTGGCTGGGTATCTGGATCGTCAATGGGCAGTTAGTCCATATAGGCTCTGAACTATATAGGCATTTATGAGCAGGCTCATCCATGTTCCTGGAAGACAGAGTGGTGAGATGGTCTTCATGTGGGATTATGGTTGTAGGTTGTTAGCATCCAAATGCCTAAGGCATTGGACTTGTATTAACAACTCAAGCACAATGCCACGCCAAAAAATACTCACTCTTCCCACATTAGGAACGGGACATGGCCCTTTCATAAATTTCAACAACAGCCCTTGGACTACTTGCACTCTGTTTGGTACTACCTATTCAATCTTTCACAGTAACCAATACATGGGTCAATAATAAATGAACTATCTTCCAGTTAAATAACACATCTTCATACTCCACATAAAATGGAAGTCATTGAGGTAAAAGTTGTCATTACCCCAGAACTCTTCTGTTATAGTGTTCCTATTTCCTATTATCTTTGCACCTTTTTAGGGAATCTTTTCTCCTTACCCATTATCTAATTAAGCCATCATCTTTCATGTGCATAGGATCAAATTCTCTCTCTACTTAGCTATGAATCCACGATAACTTATCTCGTTTCTCTTTATAACACAAGGAGCCCTAACATTTCATGATATGTTCCAAATAGGACAGGCTCACTGCACAAATAACTTTCCTACCTGCGTTTCTTTTATAATGCAGAATTGCCTATTTTGTTCATAATATTACTCCAAAGGACAGAAGCTCATAAGAAACTTTTTCTGTGTCTTTCCTATGATACTCTCATCTTCGAAATAATATCACATACTCTCTAATTTGTCTCATTATCTGGCACTTTATTGATATCACATTTTCCTTAAGAATCTTCCCTCAACTCACAAAAAGATGATCAACACAGTAGACAATATCCTTCAAATTCATATTTATGACTCCTCTTCTGTCTCTAGTTCTTGGTCTTGTTTCATAAGGTCCTCCTAGCCATCTGTGTACTATTCAGCATAAACCACCACCATCAACCGGTGCAAAAGCTCTTTTGAAGATGTCCTAATGACTTACCACATGCCTATTTTCCCCTTCCACCCAGATACTGCCAAGAATTTCCTAGCATTTACCACTTTGAAAAGTTAACTTGCCCTCTCTCTGCCTTCTTGCCAATCCAAATTCCTTTGCAATATCTCAACTTTCACCCGCAGCAAGTACAACAACATTTGGACCACAGCTGAAGTGAGTTCATGGAGCCTCCGATTTTACACAGCATCACCAAGCCCAGGTGCATACAAGGGCATCTGTAATTTGTATGACGTAAGGTGATGTGAGCTTATCAATTTGATCAATATGCCAACCACAGCCAGTCAGTGTTGGACTGAATTTGAACATCAAAGATAAACTGTAACTTATCAAACAATCTGCAGTGAAGCTGTTATAACTTGACTGAACTTACATTACAAAGTATACCCATTTCATCAAATATTCCTTTATGCTAAATTATTTCTCACTACAGCATGCAAGTCAAATAAACAACCCAGAAGGTGATGGTAGTTCTGTTCCAGAATAATACACAATTGAATGTTGTTGCGCTCGGTTGAGAGCTTCATCACTATTATGAGTGTTGCTAGCATTTGACTCACCCCACATCTTATGCGTTCAACCACATGTGCCACAGCTAAGAGCTACGCTTTTTGCTGGGAAGAAGTAATCCAAGCCCAAGCTTTCTAACGGCCATTGTAGCATGATGGAGTCCTCCTCTCACACGGATGTAACAACATATATCTTTAATTAGAGCCTTCATGTTGTGAACTGTTTGCGCTGGAAACAAGTACACCAAAATCATATTTCAGTTTTCCCTTTGTGTTCTTCGCAAACATGGTTCGGCTCTCCCGATGTCGGAGGACTGTAAGCTCAGTCCCCCATCCACACTGGCTGCTCTTCTAAGTACCCCTCTCTCCTCCCGGCTGGGCCGAAAAACTATGATAACGAAGCTGAAACAATAAACCCTGGCGAAACGAACAAGAATATGCAGCCCACTTAAGCCAAAGAAAGCAAAACACTGCACTGTAATGCGGCGCTCATGGTGGAACAACATTGACA
>CM061064.1:84942969-84985645 GCA_030762895.1 Sophora flavescens
CAATTTCAAGACAACAGATGAGAGTTTGAAGAAACATTTTGGTGCACACATAAAAGGAAGAATTTCAGTGTCAAGGTGGCGGCTTAACGGCAGAGTGCTAGCACTTTGCTCTTTATGATCTTAGCACTTTTTCTTATAATTGTTTTGCTGCTGTACAAACAGGTGAAGAAGCATTTGAAAAATGGGAAAAATGTTTCTATGGGGTTTGGATTTGTTGAATTTGACTCCATGGAAACTGCCACAAACGTTTGCAAAGATTTACAGGTATTTAAACGGATGCCCAGACCGACTTTGCATGTTATATGCACTTTGAGATCCTGATTTTAGTTCTGAATTTTTTATTTAAAATGGGTGCAGGGGACTGTTTGGGCCGAGGGCATGCTCTTATTTTACAACCGTGTCATGTCAAGAATGATGGAAAATACGAAAGACAGAAGTTGAGAAGGATAAGAGAGTTCAACAAAATTGCTTGTAAGAAATGTTGCTTTTGAGACAGCAGAGAGAAGGATCTGAGACAGTTGTTTAGTCCGTTTGGCCAAGGTGATTACTGTTAAAAGTGATAATTTGTGCCAATTGCTTGTAGAAAAAATATTCTTTCTTTCTCCTTTCAAAGTGATTACAAAGTGCGTCTGTTGCAAAATTGGCATACATATTCTAGGGAATATAGTGAATCTAAAGCTGTTCAGTCTGTGGTGGATGCATCCAATGAAAATGTTTCAGAATGATAGTTTTGAATGGAATGAATCTAAAGCTTATTATGCCAGATGATAGGGCTGAAGCACCTTTAAGGTGCTTGCAATCAGTAACCTGCGACAAAGTTCTTAGACTTGTTTTATCTTTAACATTTGAGTTCCATACGTATTAAAAATTATGCTGAAAATGGCTCTAGAATGACCGGCAGGAGTTCCACATGATTTGTACATCTTACATTATTGAAGTGAGATTATACAAAACATATTACATTATTAAAGTGAGATTATACAAAATGAAGACTTGTTGCATCCTACATGAAGTTAGAATAATGTCTGTTAATTGGTTGACTATTCGTTCAAAGAAAGTCCTATGACCTTGAGTTATTTCATTCATAATTTATTTTTCTTATTTTAGCTAAATTTCAAGCAATATGTAAGATTCTAAATGTGCAATTTCTCGCCTTTAAGAATTGTTATACCTTTTTGTGGGGTATGTATCAACTGTTTCAAAACTCTGAGTTCATTTCAGCTGAAATATGTATATTTATAGTTCGCTGGTGCAAATATTCAGTGCTTTCTTTTCCCTCGTGAACTCAAAAAACTGTGCAGATTAAAAGCTTAAGGTTGCCAATGAAGTTTGGAAATCATGAGAAACTGCTTTTGTGGAGTATGTTACTCAGCAGGAGGCACAAAATACACTTAAAGCACTTTCAAGCACCCACTTGTGTGGCAGGCATCTGGTAAGTGAAACTAAATTATGGGTTTGAGAAATTTTGTATGTAATGAATCTCCCTAATGCTGTCCTCTCCTTGATTTTTGAGGTGTCTGAAGGTGTTGTTAAGACTTCAAATATCTGAGAACTAATGGAACTTTGTTTCAGGTGATAGAAAGAGCAAAAGAAGGTGAGACTTTGGAAGAACTGCAGGCTAGAACAGCTGCTCAATTTACTGATGAACAAAATGGATTTCAAAATGCTACCAAGTTATCCAGAAAGGAAGCATTTGGCTATGTTTTATTGATGAAGGAAAGATGAAGTTTTGAAAGTTTTGCTGATTAGTACGCTGCCAAAGATCTTAACATGTTTGTGTATATATATATATACCAAATTTCAGGGATAGCGATTTTGTTAGGTTATATAACATGCCATGGCGCCCTTATTAGCTTTTACATTGTCCGAAAGATGGAGCCAGAGGATATTAGCATGGTCATTTTTAGGTCTTTGCTTGGCTTTTTTGTTGACAAAGTTTGGGTGGGGGATACGAAAAAATTAATACCTGATGGAAAAATAACCCCTTGGATTGAAGAGGGTCGCAGGAGGTATTTATAGGTGGCAGTGCACGATGTTCGAGTTGTTTCTAGAAAGCAGAAAAACGGGAGTTCTAAGTTTTATGTTTACTGTTTAATTGTGTTTGGAATTATCAATTTTAAGGATTTTGATTTAACTATCAATGAAACCTTGTTTAATTCTAATAATAAACTTATTGGAGTTTTCAAATTCTTTCATAGTCTGTGTTTTACCCAGTCGCGTTGGATGTTGAAGCAAGATGCGTTCCTGATTTGGAGGTGCACCTTAACTGGGTTATTAACAGTTACCAGTTCAAATGACATTATTAACGTTTAACGGGGAGAAATTAACAACATCTTACGAACTCTTCAAGCATCATTTCAATTCAATTAACACACAATCCGTAAGTTTGGACTGGAATCTTTGTTAACTGATCTGTCAACATTTTAATTTGAAGTACCCTGTCAGAAGAAAACGCCGGAGCCTAAATCATATCTCACCGGTATAATTTTGGATGATCCATCAAGAATTTCGTGTTCAGTAGACGATGATGTTAACATAACTGATTTAATTTGGTAGGTGTAATTTTCTTGCTTTCGATTTAGCATTTGTTTTGTAACCATTTTCGGGATCTTGGACTTTTTCCCTATTTTAGTCTGTCTCTTTTGTCTTTTATTCCGAGCGAGTAAAAGCAATTAATGAATCAGGGGAAAAATCGAAACCAGATTAAAGGCACGCCCGCAGCTACAGCTCATTTGATGATGCCATATCAATTTCCAAGTGATCATAATGATGGCCAAGATTTTCCAAGATAATAATAATAATAATAATAATAATATGTATCAAAGAACTTTAATGTACAAGGATAACCATTAGCGCAAATAAGGAGCTTTTCAATGTTCACGTGATCACAATAATTTCTGAGCAAAAAGCACCTTGTCACTGTTACGAAACATATTTGGACCAGGATTTATCTTATATAACGAAGCTCAACTAATGCAATATTAAAACTACAACTCCGACAAAAAATTAAGCCTACAATTTCAAGTCTTCATGCCAACCCCACTAAGGACAACTTTAAGAAAATTATGAGCACTGTTTTCAGGTAGAGCCAGGAATTTCTCTGGCATTGGAGCCAACTCATTCTTGTTGAACTTCTCCTCATCATAAAACGAAGGCACACACCACTCTACACTCCAAGTACCGACCATCCAAGGTCAATAAGTGCTTTAGTTGTTTCTTCGGTCTCTCAAATTGCACAAAGATTCTTACTGCTTCATCAACTGGAAAATTTACCTCTGTTATCTCAAATATCAAAACCCGAGTTACAAATCCCATGCCCGGCATTCTGATCTGCCTGTCTTCCAGCTCATCATCCACCTCACCAGGACCCACCTTCAATAAGAAAAGCACCGTTGTCAGCGCCAATATCAATTAAACTACAAAGGCACCAATACATTTTAGGATGAACTAATGCAATCACCGTTGAGCTTTTAATGTATAGATTAAATGATGAGGCATCAAAACGTAGATATGCATGCGTGTAAGCGAAATAAAGGGGCGTCTACATAGTCTACTACAGTTTGAGGATATAAAAATGAGCACCAACAGTATCCTTCTGAATGCTGGTTACTGATGGAAATCACAGAATTATTGCATCAATTAAAATTAAATATAACATGCCCCAATCATCCACTTAGAAAAGAACAGATTAATTTGTAACCTTTTCCAAAATTTGGGATTTGGTGCGCCTTCAGCACATATGATAGTGTCACAAGTGATTTCCCTAATTCCCTCCTCTTAGGAAAGGGACTGCTCATTCTCCCCTTTTCTTTCTAAGAAAAACTTAATCTACTGATCAAAATGCCAAACAGAAACATGATTTGAAATTTGGGAAGAAAAAAAAAAAAAAGACATGTTTTAAATAAGCACTTCAATCTGATTTGTTGCTTTGTGATCGAAAAATGATACTAATTCAGCACAAATGCAGAAGAAATTTGACGCACACCAATATGTTTAACCCCAATGCCAAAACAGTTTACAAGCAAGTCAGCAAATATTACATCGACCATTTCGGTGCAGCCATAATGGAACAGAATCCAAAACTACGAGAAAAGGCAACTGACAAAATTTCCACCTGGGAAGGGGCCAAGGTGGGGGGGAGGAATTCATTCAGCTAGCATCTGTCCAACATTATGCATTGAAATTTATGAATGGGCCTCTCCCAAGTCTTGGGAATGGGGTGAGTGAGCCTGGTTCTTCACTTCGGATTGTGATTGAGTGCTACCTGATTCCAAAATACCACCGGAAATTTGCACCCGAGCCTCCCCAACTTCTCATTCACTTTCTTCTCAATTTCCAAACTATGGGGACTTCATTTCTTTCAACTTTTCGCACCCCCCCGAATTCAATTGGCTTCGCCGTTGCGACTCTCTACAATATTCAGCCTAGGCTTACATACTTTATTTCCTTTTGGCACAGAGGCTACAAGTCCATCTTCTCATTTTATCTACTTGGCTTGTGCTTCTTCTCTGGAGTTGAGTCTTGGCCATAGGTCAGCAACATGTGCTTGAGTCTTTTTTTTTTTTTTTTTTAATGACTGGGTATCTGGATGGCTTCACTGGCCGTTAGTCCATATAGGCTCTGAACTCATGATCGAAGATTTATGAAACGAAGCTCTGTCCATGTCCTAGAATGTGAGGTGAGTGAGATGGTCTTCCATGTGGGATAATGGTTGTGAGTTGTTACTTTGTCCAAAATGCCTAAGGCATTGGACTTGTATTAGCAACTCTCAAGCACAAATACTGAACACCAAGCTCACTCACCCCACATTCCAAGACATGACATGGCCCGGGCCTCATAAATTTCCAACAGCAGCCTTGGACTACTTGCACTCTATTTGGTACTACTTATTCAATCTTTTTCACAGTAACACATACACATGAATTCATGGGAAAATAAAAAGGCTATCTTGATTAAATAACTTGTCTTCATGCTCACACATAAAATGCACGTCGTTGAAGGTAAAAGTTGTCATTTACCCAGAACTCTTATATATAGATGTTCCTATTCCTATTTGTTTTTGGCCTTTTGGGGGGAATGTTTCTCTTACCCTTGTTCATCTAATTAAACGCGATGCGTCTTTCATGTTATAGGATCAAATTCCTCTCTATATTGAATCCTGATAACTTATCTATCGTTCTCTCTTCATATTTCTGGGAGTACCTGTTTGTTCATGATATTATTCCAAGTAAGGACAGGCTCACTGCCTGATAACTTATCTATCGCTTTTTCATATTTCTGGGAGTACCTATTTTGTTCCATAATATTACTCCAAAGGACAAGCTCACTGCAAAGCTTTTCCGTGTCTTTTCCTATGATACTCTCATCTTCAGAAATAATATCACCGCTACTCTCCTAATTTGTGGCATTATCTGCTTGCTGATGACGTCACATTTTTCAACCAAGAATCCTTCTCAACTACACCTTTAGATGTTACCCAAGTAGACAATATCCTTCAAATTCATATTTATGACTCCTCTCTCTGCTCTCTAGCATTCTTAGTCTTGTTTCTACATAAGGTCCCTCCTAGCCATCTTAATACTATTCAGCATAAACCACCACCCATCAACTGGTGCCAACTCTATTTTGAAGGATGTTCCTAATGACTTACCACCTTCGCCTATTTTTCCTTCTACCTTGGTCCCTATACAAAAATTCTAGCATTGCACTTTGAAAAGTTAAACACCCCTCTCTCTGCCTTTATGCCCATCCAGGTCCTTGCAATATCTCAACTTTCACCACCAGCAAGTACAACAACATTTGGACCACAGCTTCTAGTGAGTTCATGGAGCCTCCGATTTTGCTCCACCAAGTAGGTGCATGCAAGGGCATCATAAAGAACTGTGCATGACGTAAGGTGATGTGAGTTTATCAATTTGATCACTTATGTAACCACAATGATCAGTGTTGGACTGAATTTGAGCATGAATAAAACTGTAGCTTATCAAACAATCTGCAGTAGGCTATTATAAAAAGCTGAACTTGTAATGGAGAGTATGCCCATTTCAGTAAATGTTCACTTTATGCCTACAGGTGTTCCCCACACTACAGCATGGGTAGTAAACCAACTTGAAGGTGATGGTGATTCATTGCAGGATAATACAATTGGGTAAATTGGTAGCTCGGTTGAGAAGCACAATACTAATAGCCCAAAAGAGGCACCCAACACGTGTTCACCCACCACCTCTTGCTTCGCGGTTCAACCACATGTGCACGGCTTCAAGACGCACATGGAGGCGTGTCCTGGCCAGCTTTCTAACGCTCATTTGTAGCATGATGGTCACCTCTCCCTCCTCTACAAGGATATGCCCTTTATATCTTCAATTAGAGCCTTAGGGTGTCAGGCTATTGCATAGAGCTTCAAGTACCCCGCTCATTTCAGTTTTTCCCTTTGTGTTCTAACCCATGGCTAGTTCTAGCTCTCCAAATGCTCCCAAGGACTCTTTCAAGGCCAAGTCCCCCTTTTACACTAGCTATGTCGGTACCCCCTCTCTCCACTCACAAATTGGACGAAAGAAAACTATGATAACAGGCTTCTGGTAGTAAACTCTGCCAGCGAACAAAGCATATGCTGACCACTTGACCAAGAAAGCAAGAAGCGTGCTGCCAATGAGCTCATGGTGGAACAACATTGACACCCAGGGGCTGTACATCATCAAGTCCACTATTCATCCATCCGGAAAGTAAATCTTTTGTGCTATATCACTTGTGAGTCCATTTTGGAAGTAAGCCAAGGTTCGATAAACCAATGACACTTGACGCCTTTACTGAAGTTTTCCAAAATCGCATGAGTGCCATTGCACCTCAGTTTGATGGTCCTATCTCTCGCTTATGTGAAGAAGGTATCGGGGGCCCTGCATGACATTAATGAACTCTTGCCTTGTCGCGGAATTGCATTAAGTTGGTTATGGTTTGCCTCTGGAACACTCTCATAACCGTGGTCAGATTTTGGCTCTTATTGTTTCATCCTGGTCCACGACGGCCAAGCAGCCTCGATCTCGTGCATGCCTCCCTTACTGCTGGATGCCTCGATTTGTATCCCGGGGCATCCGTGGACGAACTTCGGGTGGTCAACTGCAAGCCTCGCCCAAAGTGTGACCACTATCACCGTTAGTCATATTATTGATAAGTGTTGGATTCTTCATGGCATCCCTCCTCGTTGGAGAAGTTTATATTAAGCAACCTCCGTGGATTTGTTCCTCGGGGATAGTATTTGTCTTGACTAGTTTGTCGTCTTTGCAAGTCTCTAAACTGTCTTAAACAATCTCCTAGGGGTTGGTTTGGTAAATTTAGCACTTTAGCTAGCAATTCAATATGATACAGTGTGTGGTTGACTGCTCTGTCTTCTATCGCCATTCCGCTCAAGGGTGCATTTACCTAATTGTGTACATTGACAATAATGTTATCACTGCAATGATCATCATGTCATAAATCTGGATAATATATTGACCAAATTTGATACTTCTAGGAACAGAGGTGGCCTAATCGAGGATGATATAGTAATCTCACAAAGAAAGTATATGTACATGCTTGAGGAATCAAGTCTTGTGAATGTGAAGCTAGTTGGCACTCATATGGATCCAATACTTATACCAAATCAGGGGGGGAGCCTTTCTTGAATCCAAGAAGATATAGAAGGTTGGTGGGAAACTTAATTATCTCATAGTGGCTAGTCCAGATTTGTAAACTCTTATGGTTAAGAAAGTTGCTCAAGGAGTTGAACATTTGTGAATCATGATCAATGAAGCTCATATGATAATTAAGCAACTCGAAATGTAGCTTCAATCCACTCTTCCATGAAAGGACCAAGCACAATGGGATTGATTGTCACTTTGAAAGGAAAAAATTCATTCCGAAAGATTGTTACCACATTTGTAACTTCTATTGGCCAGCTAGCAGATACTTTCATTAGCCAATTAGGGTCCTCGGGGTCATATTATATATGTAATAAGTTTGGTGCATATGATGCATTATATATACACACCAACTGAGGTTGAGTGTTAGGATAACTTAGCTATCTTTAGCATATCAGGTAAACATTGAAATTTGTAGAATAAATAAGGAGTTATTGTAGAGTCAATCTAGTCCTCTAATCAGGAATTTTTTCCTTATTCAATCAGGATTACATTTGCAATTAGTGCTGTTTGTCAAGATGCAAAACTTCAGCATATTTTCTTTATTTTCAAGTGTAACAATAGTTGAGTTGCGCTTGCAAGTTGAATCTCCAAGACATCACCAAATAACGAAGAGAGGATATTCAATATGAATCTTCAAAATCAAACTGAAGGTGTAGTCATTAACTATTACTAAGTAAAACACAACTTCAAGCTGATAAAACAGACTGGTTAGCAAAAAAAAAACCTAGTAAAAGTTTGATGTGTTCGTTTCGACATTCAAGTGATATAAGCTGATCATAACTTATTTTTTGAAAGATAAAACCATAGATTATTAAAAATCATACCCATTGATTACACAATCAGAAAACTGAAGGCCTCATCAGATTATAAAATAACAAAACAACAAATTAGCTTGTGCTATTTTTGAATCGGAACCACAGTATCCAGAACAAAGAAAGAAACAACACGACAATTCGACGAACAACAAAAAAATTTGTTAAGACTTTAACTAAGATTACTAGAAGTGTGGTTAACTAAAATTCCTTAAGACACCCTTCAAAGTTCAAACCAATGCACACAAATACAATTATTCAGCAGTGAAATTTATATATCAAATAGTTACATCAGTAATGTCAATAGCTATAGAATAAACTCAACCATACATGTGAAATAAAACACGAGTCATGACTCATGACCTATGTCATTCATAAGATTGAGTAAATTTTAACATTATTGAAGAGCATACACTCAAATCAAATCAGCACAAACGAACATACTAGCAAGCCCTTAACATGTAAATGCAGCAGGAAGTGAAAATAGGCACATACCATGTTCCTAAGCAGTAACACCCTTGTAGGTACCCCATGGAAGTTAACACTCTTGACTTTCTTATCTAGCTTTTCACTAGCATTCACAATAACTCCAGCTCGCCTATCTGTTTTCTTAGCATCAAAGGAGTGGTAATCCCTTGCTCCTGCTTCCCAAGCCCTTGCCCTTCTTTCCACCCCATCTTCGCCATCATCCTCTGCGCCGTCATCTGCCCCCTGCACCGAGCCCCCAACCCCCCCGCTCTCCGACTTCCCGATACTAAAACCATCCACATTCCCTGGCGGCGAAGGCGACCTCGGCATCGCCCCACCGCCAGCGCCACTGCCAGCGCTACCGCCGCCACTCATTGCGGTGCGCCTCCTCCACGCCTCCTCGCCGGAGATATTCAACCTGGAAGAATCCTTTTGTCTCTCTCGCTCCTCTCTCTCCTCCCTCCTCCCCTCCTCTCCCTCTCTTCCTCCTCCTGCCTCCCTCCTCTCCAGCTCCTCATCATCTCCGCCTCCCTCGCCTTCCGCTTCTTCTCCGCCGGTACTCCTCGTAGTCGTTCGGCCTCGCCGGATCGTACTCCTCGATGACCGTCAATTGGACGCCCACCAGAGCTGGCTGTTGCTGAACGACGTCGTCCGGCACGGCCGGAGTCGGTGGCGGCGTCGAAACCGCTGTTTTGGTAACTGAAGAAGAAGGGTTTGGATTTTTGGGTTTGGTTTGGGATCTTAAAACGGTTTGGGGAGGAGCGAAAACCGTTGCCGGTTTACGGAGTGTGGCGGGAGCCATTTTGGTGCTGCTTGACCAGACATTTGCGTTGATTGATTTCTCTTCTTCGGCTGAAGAAGGTGGAGGAAGGTCTCCGTAGAGGCCACCTAACATTGGGAACCGATTCAACGCAAAAAGCGTGTGTGTGAGAGTGTCAGAGAGATGAGACAGTGGTGTTTGGAGTCTTCGATTTAGGGCTTTTTGCACTTAAGCTGAGATGGAAAACGTCAGAATGTTATTCACGAACACCGCTGGTCTAAAGGGTCATTAAAAGAAACATTATAATAATTAAAAAATTATTAAAAGATCTTTTAAATTTATTCATAAAATATTAAAAATCAAAATATTAGAAATTAGAGAAAATAGTTGAAATATGAAAATCAAAATATTCAGATTGAGGGATAGCAGGGTGATCTTTCACAGGTAAAGAGATAATTTCTGTTATTCCACCTTTAGAAGAAATTACTTTTCCAAATGTGGATAACATTGAAATTACTAAGATCTCCTTTCCAAATCAATGAAAGAGATGTTAAAACTTTATCCGCTCAAAATCCTACATCCGGTAGTTTCAACCCTATATTCAAGTTAGGGATAAGGTGGTGATCTCTCACTCCTGCTAATCTCAAAGAATGGAAAGAATCCATTGATCTTCTTGAATTATTTGTATTAGTTCTTGATCCTTCAGGAGTTCTGAAGGATGCAGTTCTAGTAGAATTACTTCTACTAAAAGGAGCAAAACTAATAGAAATATTTCCAGAAGAATATTCAATAGGTACAGACATTACAGAGGGTTCTGGCTCTTCAGGAGGCGTAGACCTCTAGAAATTACATTCTAAAATTTCTTGAGACTTCATTGTGGTTGAGTGTTCGAGGAGTAAGAGCGTTTGATTTTTGAAGATTTACTTGTAAAAGTAAAGTATCTTCTTTTGATGAAATATTTAAAGCTTTTGGAGAAATATTTGTTTTCATAGCTTTGTAATATATTTTATATATTACAGCCATGGGGTAGGAATTGGGATTCCAAATTCCTTCCTTTATTTCAATGTCCAATTTTATGTTATGTTTATTTTTACCAAGACTTTCCAAAGACATAGTAGATAATCGGAAAATTATTGAAAAAAAAGGACCATCATGAAGATTGCTCTCAATTATTGAAAGCATTTGATCCTCGAACCTAGCAAGGTCGAGTATCTCTTAGACATACACACACAGGGGTGTCTATGCCTAATCTATGTAAAGGTTTAATAGCCACTTGTATCAAACCAATATGTAAAAATTTATATTTTTGTTTGTGTTCTTTAAGCATAGATAAATTCAAGAGATTTAAAGATTCTTGAGTTTTATCTACCTTAATGGTATATTCAGCAGTTTTAATAATGAAATCAGATTTAAATTTGTCTAATAATTTTGTCTTATATATCTCAGAAACATTTAATGGAGGAATACTCCAATTATGAAGTTTCTATTTTATATCTGGCAAAATTATTTGTTGTTCATTGATTAAGGATGAATTTGAGCTTTCATTTTGACTAGATTCACCTATTTCTTTCAATTTTCTCTTTACCTTTTTAGAAATCATCTTTAAGAGGCTAGACATGATGATCTAAAACCCTAATACTCTAGTACCTATGACCGTATAAGAAATCCTTACCAACACCGAACACCAGGCTTACCAACTGGTTTTACTACCCACCTTGGGCTTTACTACCGAACACCCTTCAAATTTACCAACGCTGCCGAGGATGACAACTCAAAATGATAAAGCCACTAGAGCACTAAGGCCTGGATATCGAAACGCCATTGTGGATCATTTCACAAAGAGATATTAGAGAAAAGTTGAAATATGAAAATCATAGTATCAATAAAATACAATATCCAAAATATTTAATTGATTTACAAAGCTTGAACACTACAAACTGAAAATATTACAAGATTTTGAATATTTGAAGAACTCACAAGAAACTCGCTCTCGAAAGAAATTACACAAGAAAGCAGTTGAACTGCCGTATTTGAGACATGAAAACAAGCACGGAGCAAGGTCCTGAACAACAACTATAACTTTATGATGAGGGGTGACTTCGTGACCAGTAACAAAAAGTTTTGAGCCCTCCATGACATCCATAAACTAGCTATGAAAGAGCTTCAAATTGACCATTCACCCCATCCCTTAGCCAATGAATATGATCCATGCGGTGAAAGAAATCATGATCGTGAAAGTTAAAAGAAGTCCAGATGTGTTTGGTCGATGGACAATCCCTAACACAATGTAAGAAGGTTTAATCCTCTTGAAAACACCTTTTGGCACAAAACCATTAGGGGCCATTCCACGATGGTGAAGCAGAGAAAAGTATGAACATCATCATGGCAAGCAAGTCAAAACCAAGAACTTGATATTCTCTGGGGCTCTTAATTTCCATATCCAAGTCCACGAACTGCAACTCAGATCTTCCCTCTCCTACTCAACAACCAAGAAAAACCCGCTTTAGTAGTATACTCCCCATTTAGGCTAGCTTCCGAGGTAACAACAACAGGGATATGCTGGTTTAAATGAACCTGAATGTTAATAATCACATCCTTAACATGCCGAGGAATAATAATGGCCAAACATATATTTATATTTACAAGTTGAGTTTTTTTTTTAAAAAATTATAAATTTAATTCGAATCGAACCAATCGATTTCGATTTTTTTAATATTTTTTCATACAAATCGAACCAAATCGACATTTGAACGCCTGGCCATTATCCGTAGTTGTTTATAACTCCGACTTAAGATATCCAACGGATATCCAAGTCTTAGGCTAATAGGCTATGTTTGGGATATGAGCCAAATTTTTTTACCGATGAAGAACTCATGATCGGACGTTTGTGAAAAAAATAAACTTTACATTTTTAAGATATAACAATTAAACTTTTTATAAAATGCGTCAAACATAAAATATACTCATATGTTATAAGTCTATCAAATGATATAGCAATTGATCTTCATTGCCTGTTTACACTTCCTCCTCATCTATCAATGTTACATTTTTCTTTGTTCAAGCATCTATTAATCGTTGTATTTTGTTTTATTAAAAATGAGTAGGATGGATAGCCTAGTATTTTCCTTGAAGACCCATATAATATGTGATCCATTTTGGGTGTTGGAGTCACCTTGTTGGGCTTCAGTGTCAGCCCATGGAAAGTATGTTAAAATTGCGATGGATAATAGACTAATAGTAGTGTCTGGTGGGCTTAATTTTCATGATGAATGTATATTAGGTTAGTGACACTTTTGTTCAAAGGACAAAATCCCTATTTGATTCCACACCCTCAAATTATGCGTTGCTCCGTCGATGTGATAGCTGGAATGGGAAGAACCTAAAGAAGTAGAAGACTTTGGCGTGCACACTTGTATATGCACTTTTGTAAAAAAAAAACTTGGTGAAATCACTTTTGTTGATACGCTTTTAAGATGTATGTGATTGATTTGATGTTGTATAGATATTGTGAAATCTTACATGTAGTATCAGACCGCTTATACTAGGCTTAGAATATAAAATTTGTTTTATTAAAAAAATTTAATTGATTAAAGTTAGGGTTAGGGTTTATAAAATTTTCAAAATTTAAAAATTGAAGGAAGAGATTGGATTGGAGTTCTTTTTATTTCTATGTATAAGAGATTGCTTCTATTGTTTCGTTGTTCCCTTTTGACAAATAAATCCATTCCTTTTCAAAGTTAATCTTGTTTTATGGGGTGATTGAATGGCTTCTATTGTTTATGGTTAATTAGAGAAAATGGTTAAGTCGAAGAAAGAGGCCATTGTTCTTCCTCTTATGGCTTGACTATTGCACTTAATGGCAGCCTTGAAGGTTTCTGGGTGGAGACACGACACAACCACCTCTATGGATCATGAAATGCTTTATCAATGCAAATGATGAGATTATTTCACCTTGTTTGGAGCTATATTAATTGAGTATATATCTATAACTATAGTGGTTCATTTATAAAATTAATCATCTTAAATTATAAAAAAAATATTAAAATGTAATTTACTTGAATTAATTATTAATTCAACTCATTATAGTACATGTGTTTGTGGGACAGGTTAGGCTTCTCTCTCACCTGTCCCTAAATGATGACCAGACCAAGGCCAACTGTGTGAACTCGTCCTTAGACTTGAAGGAACCTGATGATGTGTGGGTTTCATGGTTGAGAACGGGCCAAGTTACAACCTGATCGGGTTGACCCGAAGGGATTTCATCACTCTAAAATTATTACATGTTCGTTTGGGTATATGAAAAATTTGAAAGCAATGCTACTTTGATTTTATATGCATATATTGTCCACTTAAGTTGTAGTTAATGACACAATTCACAGATTTTTTTGAAGTAAGCATGTTATTCAAATGCATATTAATTATAGGTAAAGTTATCATTTCTCAATTGTTTAGTATTATATAGGCCTCAATGTCGATGAAAATCAGAAGAAAAATCAATCAATTGTGCTTAGTGAACAGAATCACGACCGAAGGCCAGACATAATTATTGCAACATACAGGTAGTATCAACCCAAAATAGAAAAATTAAATGCTCCACTTCATTTTTCTCTGTAGTAGAAAGCTTCACTTTCTCATTCTCTGCAGCATAAGGTGCAACTCTGAAATTGTATATCGGTTCTTTAGGATCCATCCATTGCAAGTACTTCAAGTCTGTAACAACTCGATATTTGAAGAATGAAGTTTATATGAAATGTTTCAATTGGCTTTGATGTACGTTTGCCGTCATAGTTACACAATTGATGTTTGAATTGACTTTGAATTCCACTGGTAAGCTTTGAAGAATAAAGTAAAGCCTTCTGCTATAGAGAAAACTGAAACGGAGCATTCTCTACAGAGGAAAATTAAGTGGAACCTTATACTTCAGAGAATAATGAATTGAAGCCTTCTGCAATGGTGGAAAACGTAGTGGAGCCTCATGCTACAAAGAATAAGAAAGTGAAGCTTTCTTTCGCAGCGAAAAATGAAATAGAGCATTTAAATTTTCTTTACTTTGGGTTGAAGTTGCTTGCAGGTTACAATAATTTTGTTCATGTTTCAGTCGTATTTCACTAAGTAATTTTTTTTTTCTCTTTTTTACTAATTTCCCTGAAGATAATGGTAAAAAGGATCTTTGGAAGTTTTTTTCAAAAATGGGGTTATGTGGTGGGTTTTTTCTTCCAGTAAAAAGAGATAACTTAGGGAAGAAGTTTGGCTTTGTAAGGTCCAAGCCCCCTTTTACACTAGTTATGTCAGTGCCCCTCTAATAACAGGCTTCTGATAGTAAACTCTGGCCGAACGAACAAGAATACGCTGGCCACTTGACCAAGAAAGCAAGAATTGTGCCCGCCAATGAGAGCTCACGGTGGAACAAGATTGACACCCAGCTGTACATCATCAACTCCACTATTCATCCATCCGAGAAGTAAATCTTTTGTGCCTACATCACTTGTGAGCAAGCCAAGGTTCTATAAACCAACAACACTTGACGTCTTTATGGAGTTTTCCAAAATCGCATGAGTGTCATTGCACCTCAGAAGTTTGATGGCTCTATCTCTACTTATGTGAAGAAGGTTCAAGGGGCCCTGCATGACATTAGTGAACTCTTGCCTTGCCGCGACAACTGCACTGTTGTTGGTTATGGTTTGCCTCCAGAGTCCAGAACACTCGGCTAACCATGATCAGATTTTGGCTCTTATTGTTTCGTCTCAGTCCACGGCTTGGCCAAGCAGCCCTCTGATCTCGTTTTGCCTATTGATGTATATACTGATAAGTATAAATCAGTTAGAGTAGTTAGTTTTTCTCTTTAATCCTTTTCTGTTATATCAGTTAGAGATAGGATTCTGAGGATTCTGTTATAGTAGTTTGACTAAGTCTTTTCATTAATCTCCTATATATAGGAACCTGTATTTCCCTTTATTGAATAGCAAAAAGATATACCATTCAGTTCAAATTCATTTCTGGTACAATAATATGGTATCGATTTAATCTTCTAAAAAAAAAAAGCTTCCGCACTCTACTCTCATGGTCGACGTTTCACCTCATTCTTCTGCTCACAATAATGGTGACCAACCACCAACACCACCACCTCCACCAATTGATCCTTCTCAAAATCCTTCAAGCCCCTTTTACCTACATCCCGAAGAAAATCCAGGGTTTGTCTTGGTTTCTCCACCCCTCAATGGGGACAATTTTTACAATTGGAGTCACGCCATCAAACGCGCCCTTTCTTCCAAGAACAAGATTAAGTTCATCAATGGGAGTCTTCTCAAGCCTGCTGCCGATGATCCTTTGCTTGATGCTTGGAAACGATGCAATGACATGGTGGTGTCATGGATCAATCGAACTCTTCCCCCACACATATCTCAGAGTACAACTTCTTTTGACAATGCAAGATCCTTATGGCTGATACTCTAGAAACCGGATTCACCCAAGAAAACCACTTTCGTATGTCAGATATTCTTTAAGAAATCCATTCCATAAGGCAAGGTGATATATCCCTTTCGGTCTCCTTTACTGACATGGTGAGTTTATGGGATGAGTTGGAATTTCCGCATCCAACCCCAAATTGTTCCTGTACCATCTCTTGTACATGTGAATTAAGCCAATCAGTTCAAAATTACAAGGACAAAGAACATGTTCTTTGTTTTCTAAAAGGTATTAATGACTCTTATGGTCCTGTAAGATCCCAGATTCTTCTCATGAAACCTTTGCCATCTATTAGCCAAGCCTATTCAATGGTGCTTCATCAAGAAAGACCTCCACACATTTCACCACCATTGGATTCAACTATTCTTGCTACCGATACAAGCAATTCTTCTCAAAATGGCAGAGGCCTTTCATATAAAGGAAGAGGGTATGGGAGATCCAATTCAAGACAGCAAATGTTATGCAACTATTGTAAAAGGGCCAATCATACCATAGACACATGCTACTTCAAGCATGGCTTCCCTCCTGGTTATAGGAACAACAACACAAGCACTACCTTACAGATGGCTACTTCTACTCCTAATTCAAACAACCATCCTGGACAATCTTTACCTATTGATGCATCTCAGTCATCTGATAAATCCATGGCTCTCTCTCGTGAGGACTATCAATACCTTATCTCTCTTTTACATGCCTCCAAGATTGACCATGGTACTCCTCCATCTTCCTCACAAGAAGCCTCCCTCCACCGACTTCACACAACATGTAGTTTCCAAGATTACAAAGTCGGTATACCTTTTCCTTCTTCTTCTTTTTAGATTTTGGACTCTGGAGCAAGTGATCATGTTTGCCCCCACATTCAATATTTTTCAACTTACAAACCAATTGCACCTATTACTGTTAAACTTCCTAATGGTGCCACTGTTATTGCTAATTTTTCTGGTTCTGTCATCTTAAACTCAACTCTCACTTTACACAATGTTCTGTACACACCTGACTTCCATTTCAATCTTATTTCCATTTACAAATTAACATTGTCTACTACTTGTCAATTGACTTTCTCCTCTTCTTCTTGTGACATACAGGAGCTCCCTTCCAAGAGGATGATTGGGTATGCTGAAATTTACAACAATCTTTACATACTTAAGCCTTCATCATCTTTCTCACACTATTGTTTTACACACTCACAAACCTGGCTTAGTTGTTTCGTTAAGATTGATTCTTTTGACCTATGGCACTTTAGGTTAGGCCATCCTTCTTCCAACATCTTGTCCAATATTTGTACTAGTTTCCCTTATATTGCTTTCAATAAGAAATTGGTTTGTGACTCTTGTCATTATGCTAAACTAAGTAAACTCCCATTCCCTGATAGCACTACTAAGACTACTCATGCGTTTAATCTTTTACATATGGATATGTGGGGTCCCATTGGAATCCCCATTTTTCAAGGCCATCATTATTTCTTAACAATTGTAGATGACTTTACTCGGTTTACATGGGTTTTCCTCATGAAGACTAAGGCTGAAACTGTTAGACTCAATGACTTAGAGATTTTGATATATGACAAATACAACTTAATATGTATGCAAGTGTTTTAGTGTCAAATTGTAAAGACAGGTATCAAGCAGTAATCAACAAGTTCGGTGAGCAAAGACAAGAAAAATATTTAAGGAAGAACTTGAAGGAATCGAAAGAGCTACATGGAGGAGTCAAAGAGCAAAGATAGAGATCAAAGGAATCATCAAGACAAAAGCTTAACGGAGAAATTAGATTTAAGTCTTAGATGATTTGTAAGAGAAAGAAATCTCTTAGTCACAAAGAAGCTCAACTAGAAACATGCATGAAGAAAATCAATTTTCATAACCTGCATTAAAAGGAATAAGTTTTCGTTAATGAAAATAATTTTTGGAAATAAGATTTTTTTAATCGAAGCGCTCGTCCAACACTGAAGTAATAGAAGCGCTCGTCCAACGCTGAAGTAATAAAAGCGCTCGTCCACTAAAGTGACACAAGCACTCGTCCACTAAAGTGATACAAGTGCTCGTCCACTAAAGTGACAAGTGCTCGACCCACTAAAGTGATACAAGCACCATCAACTAAAGTGACAAGGCTCGCCCACTAAAGTGACACAAGCACTCGTCCACTAAAGTGACAGAAGTTATCGTCCACTGAAGTGACAGAAGTGCTCGTCCACTAAAGTGATACAAGCGCTCGTCCACTAAAGTGACAGAAGCGCTTGCCTACTCAAGCCTTTGGACTTGCTAAGTTCTTAATGAAAAGCTCCATCCAATGACGTGGCATATGGAGCTCGTCTACTAGCCCATCCGAATATAATATCTTAATGGCTAGATGGACGCGGTTATTTTCAAGATGGACGTGAATTCTATAAGAGCCGATGTAGAAGCTTATTTCAAGAACTGAATCAAGAAAACAGATTCTGTTATCAAACTCAAATCCGTTTTGATTGATCCCAACGACTATAACTTGTTTTCTATATATAGAGGGATCAAAGGAACACTTTTTAAAAAGAACAATCACAACCAGATCAGAAATTTTATACGAAATCAATTGTGAAAATCATTCATCATCTTTCTTGAGCTTATTGTGAAAAGGAGTGTTTGGTCTCATAAGTGCTTCAATTTGTTTATCTGACTATTGAGAGTTAGGAATCAATTTTTCGTTTTTATTTTATTGTAAAGAGAGAGGGAGTCTCTCCGAGTGATTAGGGTGAGGTATCCCTAAGGAAGAACATTGAGGCTCTTCACAAGAGTGTGGTATCTCGAGGTGAAGGAGTGCTCTGTGGTGTAAAGGTTTTTCAAGCTACCTGGTAAAGCTTGTGTGTTAGTGTGTGAAATCCCACAGGTGGAGTGGGGACTGATGAAGGTCACAGTAGAGGCGACTGAACCAGGATAAATCTGGTTGTGTGGTATCTCTAAACTCAGACTCTTTAATTTCTGTTTATGTTCAAGAACCTATGATTTTGATGTTTAAAGTTCAATATAATGTCTGTTCTTGATCTGTATGAACTATATTGAAACCTGAGTCTGATTGTAATCAAGTCTGTGTTGTCTGCATTCAAAACTGAGTTGATCAAAACCATTCTTGATTGCTGGAACTGAACTAAAACTGAAACCGAAACCTGCAAGTTCGTTCTTGATTGTTAATGCTTGCATCTGAAACTTGCATAACTTGTTCTTAATCTTTAAAGGTTTCAACAATTTCTGTATTTTGTTATTACTGAGTTATTGAACCTGAACATATTCTGAATTAATCTTTATTATCCTCACCACCTTCTATTCAAGATTTTATATAAACCCTTCATTGATTTTGTAAAAGATCTTGAGGCCGCAACTCTGATTTGAAAAGTTTTAAAGAGGGAAATATTTTAAGAAAACTTAATTCCCCCCCCCCCCCCCCCCCCCACCCTCTTGAGTCGTCGAAGCCAAAACAACAGAAACTAGACCTTGTATTGATTCTTTCCTTAAGTTTATTTCCAACCAGTTTTCTGCCCAAGTCAAGCAGATTCAGACAGATAATGGGATGGAGTTTAACATGCCTTCTTTTTATGCCTCTCATGTAATTCTCCACCAAACTTCTTGTGTGGAGACTCCTCAACAGAATTCCATTGTTGAGAGGAAGCATAGGCATCTTCTTAATGTAACTAGGGCCCTACTTTTTCAGTCCAAGTTACCTAAGATTTTTTAGTCTTTTGCTTTATCTCATTGTTTGTATATCATTAACAAATTACCTACTCCTGTTCTTAATAATAAATCTCCATATGAATTATTATATAATGAACCACCTGTGTTTCTTGATTTAAAGGTCTTTGGCTGCCTCTCTTATGCTATTACTTTATTGCAAAATAGGCATAAACTAGATCCTAGAGCTAGAAAATGCATCTTTTTTTGGTTATAGACAAGGCACTAAGTGTTATCTATTGTTTGATTTACACACAAGGACTACCTTTATTTCTAGGCATGCCATCTTTTATGAATCTATATTTCCTTATTCTCCTTCTACTATGCCTATTGATCCTATATTCACTTCATCTAACTCTATCACCGAGTTTGTTTTTCTTTTTGATTTACCTAGCTTTATTCAGTCCTGTGATGATTCTTCTGTTCCTTCCTCTTCCCAATCTTCAGATGCTGCCAACCCTGTCATTTCTTCACAGGATGATGTTCAGGCCCTCATTCCTATCAGGAAGTCCACTAGAGCCAATAAGCAGCCCACATATCTTCAAGATTTCCATTGTAATTCTGTATCTTCTATCCCTGCTCACACTGCTTCTGTTTTATATCCCTTATCCAATGTCTTTTCTTATTCCAAACTTTCCCCATCCCACTTGCATTTCACTTTAGCAATCTCTGTCAGTGATGATCCACCCACTTATGGGCAGGCTATTAAACATGACCATTGGCTTAAGGCAATGGATAATGAGCTTACAACTCTCAATCAAAATAATACTTGGATCTCAACTGAATTACCTTAAGGGAAAACACCTATAGGATGTAAATGGGTTTATAAAACCAAACATAGGGCTGATGGCAGCATTGAGAGACACAAGCCCCGGCTGGTTGCTAAGGGCTTCACACAAATTGAAGGAATCGATTTCTTTGACACTTACTCCCCTGTGGCAAAATTGACCACTATTAGACTTCTATTAGCTATTGCATCTTCCAAGAATTGGCATCTACATCAACTTGATGTACATAATGTTTTTCTTCATGGTACCTTAGATGAAGAAGTTTACATGCAATTGCCTCCTGGTATTACTCCCTCTTATCCTAATCAAGTGTGTAGATTATTTAAATCCATCTATGGCCTTAAACAATCAAGTAGGCCATTCTTATTTCTCATGGTTATGCTCAATCCTTCTCTGATTCTTCTTTATTCATTAAATCCACTACTCACACTTTCACTGCTTTGGTAGTATATGTAGATGATCTTATACTTGCAGGTAATGATCTTCATGAACACTAGTGGAAAATATACATTAGACGGTAAAGGTTTACGTCAGTTAACCAAAAATTAGATGTTAAAAAGGGGGCGGTGGCAGTTTTGTAAATATCAGACTTCATTAATTCACTGTTAACGTCAGTTGTTTTAAGGACTGACGTTAAAAGTGAGGCGGTGGCAGTTTTTTAAATATGAAATCACTATTTGCGTCAGTTGTTTAATAAACTGACGTTAAAAGTGTTTTGCAAGAAATTATTAACACTTTTAACGTCAGTTGTTTATAAAACTGACGTTAGAAGTGTGATTTTTACTTCAGTTAAATAAATAACTGACGTAAATAATCAACTCATTCCTATATTTCTTTCGTTGTCATCTCCCTGTTGTCACTCTTAACGCAGATCATCACTCCATATAGTGCAGTTTATTTCTAATCTTTTTTTTTAAAAGTTTATTTTTAATCTTAATTAATTAGCTTGAATTAGTAAATTAACAAATTCTTGTGCAAATTAAAATAAATAAACACTTAACATAAAACAAGTTATATATGTATAATCAAATCGTATCTCATTGAAGCGATTCATAAGTTACAATTACATGTTTAAAAGATAAAAATTTCTGCAAGATAAGATCGAAATATAAAAAGTTTCTGCTTCAACATCATTTTCTTCTCAGTCCTGTCCTCAGAAACTCCAACATTGAATGCATCCCCTCCCTCATTTGAAGTCCTTGATGCTCCATCTGAATCCACAGTCACTTTGGAGTCGTGGCAGAGTGAAGGGTGCACTCGATCTGTTTCAGCAATATTCTTGGAACAACCACTTGGTTCCAAAGTTGAGGTTTTGGAACTATAGTGCGATTCTCCGTAAGGATGATGGTGTGTGCAATTCACATAATGCGATTTACACACCCTTATCACCCATGTAATGCGATTTACACAACCTCGAAGTTGTTTGACCATTTAGACGAGAGCATTTAAGTCTAGGTATAGGAAGAAAGAGTGATGAAGTTAATCTCCATGGCAGAGCCATATTGTGAAGCGAGAAAAATTAAAGGAAGGAAGTAAGCTATTTATAAGAGTAGGGGATGAAGTTACTAGGCGTCGTAAGTTGCTAAAAAAATTAAATTGATCATTAAGAGCATTAGGTTCAAAGTTAATAGGCGTCGTAAGTTGCTGAAAATTTTTGATGAAAGATGCTTGATAAGGGACCTTCTAAAGTATTACAAAAAGGGTGAAAAAGGTAGTTGAAAGTTTGGGATAAGAATAAAAAAAAAATAATTCTCTTGAGTTGAAAAATCTCCCTCTCCAAGAAAAGAAAAAAAGAAAAAAAAAGAAAAGAAAAATATAAAGAGAAGGGGATGAAAAAAAAAAGAAAAAAGAAAAATAAAAAGAAAAGGAAAGAAAAGAAAGGTGGTAAATGAATTGAAAACCCAAGAAGGTATTTTAGAAGGTGTCGTGTGTTGAAATGTTTGATACTTGGTTTAGCCTTTTGAAATTTCCTTTTCTTGTTATCCCCACCTAACGATTAATCCCATGGCCATGTTACAACCAAATAAAAGACCTCTTGATTCTTGATTGTTTTCATTAATAAAGTAGAGATGTGGTTGATAGTCAAGCATATGGTAGAGTTCATTCTTTGAGGAAAATTGAGTGAATTGTCTTATTCCCCTAAACACTTGAGTGAGGTTAGAAAGAGAGCCAAGCAAATAAACAAGCTTGGGGTGATCTTCAGGTGAGAAAGAGTGCCCAAGTCAGTGAGAACATGAGTCTAAGGAACCTAAGCGTCTAATTGGACTTGAACTGATTGTCTCTTGCTAAATTGCCTATTACTTGGATTAGTATTTACTCGGGTTCTTGGTTCACTATCCATGTTCTGTTCTTCTTCTGGCCTTGGTTTTTGCTTGAGGACAAGCAAAGTCTTAAGCTTGGGGTGATTTGATGAGTGTGATTTCACCTCATTTTCCATGTACATTTCTGCATGCATTTGCATATAGTTTAGGCATTTTTAGTTTGTTTTTATTAGTTTTTACCTTGGAACGGGTGAAGCGGTGTCTTGGTGTTGTTTTGCAGGAATTCAATGTAAAAATGATCAAAATCAGCCATGGTGGAGCCTGGATGAAATAGAGCTTGAAAAGTGAAGAATATGAGCCAAACAGAGCCCATCACGGCCTGGCCGTGATGACCATCACGGCCGTGATCAAGCAGAGCAGAAGGCAAAAGTCAGAGGCTGTCACGGCCTGCCCGTAATAGACATCACGACCGTGACCAACCAGAAAATTAGGGTTTCGCGACGCGAAACCTAGCTCGCCTCGCGAGACTTCATTTTGTGCAAACACGCCTTGGACAGAACGCAGCTCACGGCCAGCCCGTGATGGCCATCACGGCCGTGACGCGTGAAGCAGACCTATAAATAAGAACGCAGCAGACAAAACAAGGGAGTTTTTTTGGGTCCAGAGGGAGGCATTTGGAGGCACTTGGAGGCTATGGCTGGGCTAGGGTTTCAACCCTAGAAGGGAGCCAAGAGAGGTTGCTTTGAAGAAGAAGGAAAGCTCACATGGAGCCTCTTCTCTCCTCTTCTCCTATTTCTCTGGTTTGGTTTTCTTTGTATATGAGTAGTTAAACCCACTATTGTTGGGGTTAGATGTAGCTTTTCTGAACTTGTTTGTATTTGATTTGATTTTAATGCAAGTCTATATTTCCTTATGAGTATGTGATTCCTTGGATTAGCTACCCATAGGAATGATATGTTGCTTTGATAGATAACTGAAAGGTTGGTGTTAAGGCATGCTCATGAATCATATGCCAAGTAGTTCAAGAATCTAGACATAGGTGTTGGCTGCTTGCAATCTTATAAGTCTTGACTTAATGCAAAATCCCAGGTTATTCCACCTAAGACATTAGGGCTTAATTCGGGGTTTTAGGCTAAATGCACCTAAAACATTAGGCTTGAGTATTTTAGAAAAGGCTTGATTGTCATAATTGAAGTAGGACTTGTGTTGATAACCATTTCATTGCAATTAAGGGAGGATTAGTGTAGTCTAACCCTAACAATCTTAGCCACATCTCTGTTTGCATACCAAGTGTTCGATAAAATTCCCAAAAGACCAAAAACATTTTATTTCTTTATTTTATGATCTTTTCATACCATAGTTTAGTCTAAATAGTTGTTGAGTTTGTGAATTGGTAAT
This sequence comes from Sophora flavescens, assembly GCA_030762895.1. Lineage (NCBI taxonomy): Eukaryota > Viridiplantae > Streptophyta > Magnoliopsida > Fabales > Fabaceae > Sophora > Sophora flavescens. The sequence continues at coordinate 84,967,296 of CM061064.1, forward strand.
TGACAACCAATCCCTGTGGATACGATAACCGGTCTTACCACCGTATTACTTGATTGCGACGAGGTGCACTTGCCTTTATATCTAAAAATACGCATCAAGTTTTTGGTGCCGTTGCCGGGGATTGGTTTTGCCAATATCATTAGTAACAAAGGAGGCAACTAATTTAGACATTTTCTTAATTTTTATTTCCTGTGTATATTTGATTTTTCCTGTATATATTTGATCTTTTTTTTTGTTTTGAGTTTTGGTTGTGCTAGGTGGACGAAAGTAATGGAAAATTTTTGTTATCCACCTGATGAGGAAGCTTCCAGTCATGTTTTGGAGGACTACTTGTGTTGGGAAGATGATATAAAGTTGGGAGAATTCTTCGAGGAGTTTTCTCTATCTCATAACATCCCATCACGAGTCGATCCTATGACTGGTGAGCTTATATATATATATACTCCGAGGAGGATTGGGAAACCTTTTGGGCATATTTACCACCTCCACCACCATGTATGATTCCCATAGAGCCACATGAAGAAGAATTTGTGAAAAATCTGGTTGTGGGAATGGATCAAATTGAAGATGAAGTGGTGGTGGTAAGTGAACCACAACAAGAGGGATTACCTTCCACAAATCCTTGGGGAACAACAAGTGAGGAGGCAGGGCATTTAGATAGCATTCCCTCCACCATGTATGCTGAGCAATCTGATTTTACTGCATTAAATAATTATGTTGGCTTGCATGCATGTGTGGACAATGGTAAGTTAGCCCCTTCCACTTGTATGTCACACTTCCTCTTGAAAATTCCACTTGACCCAAGAGGAAGTGAGTTTATAATTGCAAAGGTCAATGGAATTTCCACCCAATGGCTGGGTGGAATTGAGAATAAAGTTATTTTACTGTTACAATCACCACCCCAATTTCCATTTGATCCGGGAGGAGGATCCAGGTGATGATTTTTAATAAGTCAAGCTAGTGACGTTAAAGAAGCGCTTATTGGGAGGCAACCCAATTTTTCTTTTCCTTTTCCTTTTTCCTTTTTGTTTAGTTAGATTTGATTTTTGATTTTAAACTCTTGAATAATTTGAGAAGATCAAGAGTTTTCTTTTACTAATAAAATTGCCAAGTGATTTCAGGGAAAGAAGGAAGGGAAGAGCAAGATGACAAGAAAAAGCACCCAATTCTCGGGCGGTTTAACTGGAATGTAAGCCAACACTTGTTACCGCCTCGGTAAGCCGTTCCATTTTATCGTATTTTATTTTTCTTCCTCTCTCCAACTTGATTGTTTACATTGGAGACAATGTAAATTTTTAAGCTTGGGGTAGGGGTATTTTTCATTTTGCATGTTTCATGTTGCATTCATATAGTTTAGCATGATAGCTTTGCATGATCACATGATTAGATTGCCCTAGTTTAGATTTTTGCATCCGATTGTGAGAACTAAGTGCCTAATAATTTGTGATAGTGAATTTTTGAACCCAATTTTTTTTTTTATTCTTGTGATATGGCTGCAAAATGAAATGTTTGAGATAATCTTGGATAGTTAATAATTAGCATATGGTTCTGTGGATTTGTGTTTTTCATTGATTCTGAACTACTAAAATGTGAGATTTTGAGCTAAAGGGGTACTCACTAAAATCTACCCCATTCTTTGTGTTAGAGTGTTATTCCTCTTGGATGAATTTCTCTAGAACTTGACTTGAAACCATTTTGAAGCTTGAAAATTTTTGAAAACATTTTTGAAAATGATTGAGGCACTAGGTATTTTTCTGGCCTTCTGAGTTTTGAATGATGAAATGATATCCCTTAGTTGCCCCAGTTTTGAGCCTGAATGAATAAAATACTTTTCTTGTTACCCTGAAATTTTTTGATGAAAGATGTTTGATAAGGGACATTCTAAAGTATTACAAAAAGGGTGAAAAAGGTAGTTGAAAGTTTGGGATAAGAATCAAAAAAAAAAAAAATCATAAGTTGAAAAATATCCCCTCTCCAAGAAAAGAAAAAAAAGAAAAAAAAAAGAAAAGAAAAATATAAAGAGAAGGGGATGAAAAAAAAAAGAAAAAAGAAAAATAAAAAGAAAAGGAAAGAAAAGAAAGGTGGTAAATGAATTGAAAACCCAAGAAGGTATTTTAGAAGGTGTCGTGTGTTGAAATGTTTGATACTTGGTTTAGCCTTTTGAAATTTCCTTTTCTTGTTATCCCCACCTAACGATTAATCCCATGGCCATGTTACAACCAAATAAAAGACCTCTTGATTCTTGATTGTTTTCATTAATAAAGTAGAGATGTGGTTGATAGTCAAGCATATGGTAGAGTTCATTCTTTGAGGAAAATTGAGTGAATTGTCTTATTCCCCTAAACACTTGAGTGAGGTTAGAAAGAGAGCCAAGCAAATAAACAAGCTTGGGGTGATCTTCAGGTGAGAAAGAGTGCCCAAGTCAGTGAGAACATGAGTCTAAGGAACCTAAGCGTCTAATTGGACTTGAACTGATTGTCTCTTGCTGAATTGCCTATTACTTGGATTAGTATTTACTCGGGTTCTTGGTTCACTATCCATGTTCTGTTCTTCTTCTGGCCTTGGTTTTTGCTTGAGGACAAGCAAAGTCTTAAGCTTGGGGTGATTTGATGAGTGTGATTTCACCTCATTTTCCATGTACATTTCTGCATGCATTTGCATATAGTTTAGGCATTTTTAGTTTGTTTTTATTAGTTTTTACCTTGGAACGGGTGAAGCGGTGTCTTGGTGTTGTTTTGCAGGAATTCAATGTAAAAATGATCAAAATCAGCCATGGTGGAGCCTGGATGAAATAGAGCTTGAAAAGTGAAGAATATGAGCCAAACAGAGCCCATCACGGCCTGGCCGTGATGACCATCACGGCCGTGATCAAGCAGAGCAGAAGGAAAAAGTCAGGCTGTCACGGCCTGCCCGTAATAGACATCACGGCCGTGACCAACCAGAAAATTAGGGTTTCGCGACGCGAAACCTAGCTCGCCTCACGAGACTTCATTTTGTGCAAACACGCCTTGGACAGAACGCGTCACGGCCAGCCCGTGATGGCCATCACGGCCGTGACGCGCAGCAGACCTATAAATAAGAGCGCAGCAGACAAAACAAGGGAGTTTTTTTGGGTCCAGAGGGAGGCATTTGGAGGCACTTGGAGGCTATGGCTGGGCTAGGGTTTCAACCCTAGAAGGGAGCCAAGAGAGGTTGCTTTGAAGAAGAAGGAAAGCTCACATGGAGCCTCTTCTCTCCTCTTCTCCTATTTCTCTGGTTTGGTTTTCTTTGTATATGAGTAGTTAAACCCCCTATTGTTGGGGTTAGATGTAGCTTTTCTGAACTTGTTTGTATTTGATTTGATTTTAATGCAAGTCTCTATTTCCTTATGAGTATGTGATTCCTTGGATTAGCTACCCATAGGAATGATATGTTGCTTTGATAGATAACTGAAAGGTTGGTGTTAAGGTATGCTCATGAATCATATGCCAAGTAGTTCAAGAATCTAGACATAGGTGTTGGCTGCTTGCAATCTTATAAGTCTTGACTTAATGCAAAATCCCAGGTTATTCCACCTAAGACATTAGGGCTTAATTTGGGGTTTTAGGCTCAATGCACCTAAAACATTAGGCTTGAGTATTTTAGAAAAGGCTTGATTGTCATAATTGAAGTAGGACTTGTGTTGATAACCATTTCATTGCAATTAAGGGAGGATTAGTGTAGTCTAACCCTAACAATCTTAGCCACGTCTCTGTTTGCATACCAAGTGTTCGATAAAATTCCCAAAAGACCAAAAACATTTTATTTCTTTATTTTATGATCTTTTCATACCATAGTTTAGTCTAAATAGTTGTTGAGTTTGTGAATTGGTAATTGACAACCAATCCCTGTGGATACGATAACCGGTCTTACCACCGTATTACTTGATTGCGACGAGGTGCACTTGCCTTTATATCTAAAAATACGCATCAAGTTTTTGGCGCCGTTGCCGGGGATTGGTTTTGCCAATATCAGTAGTAACAAAGGAGGCAACTAATTTAGACATTTTCTTAATTTTTATTTCCTGTGTATATTTGATTTTTCCTGTATATATTTGATCTTTTTTTTTTGTTTTGAGTTTTGGTTGTGCTAGGTGGACGAAAGTAATGGAAAATTTTTGTTATCCACCTGATGAGGAAGCTTCCAGTCATGTTTTGGAGGACTACTTGTGTTGGGAAGATGATATAAAGTTGGGAGAATTCTTCGAGGAGTTTTCTCTATCTCATAACATCCCATCAAGAGTCGATCCTATGACTGGTGAGCTTATATATATATACTCCGAGGAGGATTGGGAAACCTTTTGGGCATATTTACCACCTCCACCACCATGTATGATTCCCATAGAGCCACATGAAGAAGAATTTGTGAAAAATCTGGTTGTGGGAATGGATCAAATTGAAGATGAAGTGGTGGTGGTAAGTGAACCACAACAAGAGGGATTACCTTCCACAAATCCTTGGGGAACAACAAGTGAGGAGGCAGGGCATTTAGATAGCATTCCCTCCACCATGTATTCTTAGCAATCTGATTTTACTGCATTAAATAATTATGTTGGCTTGCATGCATGTGTGGACAATGGTAAGTTAGCCCCTTCCACTTGTATGTCATACTTCCTCTTGAAAATTCCACTTGACCCAAGAGGAAGTGAGTTTATAATTGCAAAGGTCAATGGAATTTCCACCCAATGGCTGGGTGGAATTGAGAATAAAGTTATTTTACTGTTACAATCACCACCCCAATTTCCATTTGATCCGGGAGGAGGATCCAGGTGATGATTTTTAATAAGTCAAGCTAGTGACGTTAAAGAAGCGCTTATTGGGAGGCAACCCAATTTTTCTTTTCCTTTTCCCTTTTCCTTTTTGTTTAGTTAGATTTGATTTTTGATTTTAAACTCTTGAATAATTTGAGAAGATCAAGAGTTTTCTTTTACTAATAAAATTGCCAAGTGATTTCAGGGAAAGAAGGAAGGGAAGAGCAAGATGACAAGAAAAAGCACCCAATTCTCAGGCAGTTTCTGACTGGAATGTAAGCCAACACTTGTTACCGCCTCGGTAAGCCGTTCCATTTTATCGTATTTTATTTTTCTTCCTCTCTCCAACTTGATTGTTTACATTGGAGACAATGTAAATTTTTAAGCTTGGGGTAGGGGTATTTGTCATTTTGCATGTTTCATGTTGCATTCATATAGTTTAGCATGATAGCTTTGCATGATCACATGATTAGATTGCCCTAGTTTAGATTTTTGCATCCGATTGTGAGAACTAAGTGCCTAATAATTTGTGATAGTGAATTTTTGAACCCAATTTTTTTTTTTTATTCTTGTGATATGGCTGCAAAATGAAATGTTTGAGATAATCTTGGATAGTTAATAATTAGCATATGGTTCTGTGGATTTGTGTTTTTCATTGATTCTGAACTACTAAAATGTGAGATTTTGAGCTAAAGGGGTACTCACTAAAATCTACCCCATTCTTTGTGTTAGAGTGTTATTCCTCTTGGATGAATTTCTCTAGAACTTGACTTGAAACCATTTTGAAGCTTGAAAATTTTTGAAAACATTTTTGAAAATGATTGAGGCACTACGTATTTTTCTGGCCTTCTGAGTTTTGAATGATGAAATGATATCCCTTAGTTGCCCCAGTTTTGAGCCTGAATGAATAAAATGCTTTTCTTGTTACCCTGAATTTTTTTGATGAAAGATGTTTGATAAGGGACATTCTAAAGTATTACAAAAAGGGTGAAAAAGGTAGTTGAAAGTTTGGGATAAGAATCAAAAAAAAAAAAATCTCTTGAGTTGAAAAACCTCCCCTCTCCAAGAAAAGAAAAAAAAGAAAAAAAAAAGAAAAGAAAAATATAAAGAGAAGGGGATGAAAAAAAAAAGAAAAAAGAAAAATAAAAAGAAAAGGAAAGAAAAGAAAGGTGGTAAATGAATTGAATACCCAAGAAGGTATTTTAGAAGGTGTCGTGTGTTGAAATGTTTGATACTTGGTTTAGCCTTTTGAAATTTCCTTTTCTTGTTATCTCCACCTAACGATTAATCCCATGGCTATGTTACAACCAAATAAAAGACCTCTTGATTCTTGATTGTTTTCATTAATAAAGTAGAGATGTGGTTGATAGTCAAGCATATGGTAGAGTTCATTCTTTGAGGAAAATTGAGTGAATTGTCTTATTCCCCTAAACACTTGAGTGAGGTTAGAAAGAGAGCCAAGCAAATAAACAAGCTTGGGGTGATCTTCAGGTGAGAAAGAGTGCCCAAGTCAGTGAGAACATGAGTCTAAGGAACCTAAGCGTCTAATTGGACTTGAACTGATTGTCTCTTGCTGAATTGCCTATTACTTGGATTAGTATTTACTCGGGTTCTTGGTTCACTATCCATGTTCTGTTCTTCTTCTGGCCTTGGTTTTTGCTTGAGGACAAGCAAAGTCTTAAGCTTGGGGTGATTTGATGAGTGTGATTTCACCTCATTTTCCATGTACATTTCTGCATGCATTTGCATATAGTTTAGGCATTTTTAGTTTGTTTTTATTAGTTTTTACCTTGGAACGGGTGAAGCGGTGTCTTGGTGTTGTTTTGCAGGAATTCAATGTAAAAATGATCAAAATCAGCCATGGTGGAGCCTGGATGAAATAGAGCTTGAAAAGTGAAGAATATGAGCCAAACAGAGCCCATCACGGCCTGGCCGTGATGACCATCACGGCCGTGATCAAGCAGAGCAGAAGGCAAAAGTCAGAGGCTGTCACGGCCTGCCCGTAATAGACATCACGGCCGTGACCAACCAGAAAATTAGGGTTTCGCGACGCGAAACCTAGCTCGCCTCGCGAGACTTCATTTTGTGCAAACACGCCTTGGACAGAACGCGTCACGGCCAGCCCGTGATGGCCATCACGGCCGTGACGCGCAGCAGACCTATAAATAAGAACGCAGCAGACAAAACAAGGGAGTTTTTTTGGGTCCAGAGGGAGGCATTTGGAGGCACTTGGAGGCTATGGCTGAGCTAGGGTTTCAACCCTAGAAGGGAGCCAAGAGAGGTTGCTTTGAAGAAGAAGGAAAGCTCACATGGAGCCTCTTCTCTCCTCTTCTCCTATTTCTCTGGTTTGGTTTTCTTTGTATATGAGTAGTTAAACCCCCTATTGTTGGGGTTAGATGTAGCTTTTCTGAACTTGTTTGTATTTGATTTGATTTTAATGCAAGTCTCTATTTCCTTATGAGTATGTGATTCCTTGGATTAGCTACCCATAGGAATGATATGTTGCTTTGATAGATAACTGAAAGGTTGGTGTTAAGGCATGCTCATGAATCATATGCCAAGTAGTTCAAGAATCTAGACATAGGTGTTGGCTGCTTGCAATCTTATAAGTCTTGACTTAATGCAAAATCCCAGGTTATTCCACCTAAGACATTAGGGCTTAATTTGGGGTTTTAGGCTCAATGCACCTAAAACATTAGGCTTGAGTATTTTAGAAAAGGCTTGATTGTCATAATTGAAGTAGGACTTGTGTTGATAACCATTTCATTGCAATTAAGGGAGGATTAGTGTAGTCTAACCCTAACAATCTTAGCCACATCTCTGTTTGCATACCAAGTGTTCGATAAAATTCCCAAAAGACCAAAAACATTTTATTTCTTTATTTTATGATCTTTTCATACCATAGTTTAGTCTAAATAGTTGTTGAGTTTGTGAATTGGTAATTGACAACCAATCCCTGTGGATACGATAACCGGTCTTACCACCGTATTACTTGATTGCGACGAGGTGCACTTGCCTTTATATCTAAAAATACGCATCAAGTTTTTGGCGCCGTTGCCGGGGATTGGTTTTGCCAATATCATTAGTAACAAAGGAGGCAACTAATTTAGACATTTTCTTAATTTTTATTTCCTGTGTATATTTGATTTTTCCTGTATATATTTGATCTTTTTTTTTTGTTTTGAGTTTTGGTTGTGCTAGGTGGACGAAAGTAATGGAAAATTTTTGTTATCCACCTGATGAGGAAGCTTCCAGTCATGTTTTGGAGGACTACTTGTGTTGGGAAGATGATATAAAGTTGGGAGAATTCTTCGAGGAGTTTTCTCTATCTCATAACATCCCATCAAGAGTCGATCCTATGACTGGTGAGCTTATATATATATACTCCGAGGAGGATTGGGAAACCTTTTGGGCATATTTACCACCTCCACCACCATGTATGATTCCCATAGAGCCACATGAAGAAGAATTTGTGAAAAATCTGGTTGTGGGAATGGATCAAATTGAAGATGAAGTGGTGGTGGTAAGTGAACCACAACAAGAGGGATTACCTTCCACAAATCCTTGGGGAACAACAAGTGAGGAGGCAGGGCATTTAGATAGCATTCCCTCCACCATGTATGCTGAGCAATCTGATTTTACTGCATTAAATAATTATGTTGGCTTGCATGCATGTGTGGACAATGGTAAGTTAGCCCCTTCCACTTGTATGTCACACTTCCTCTTGAAAATTCCACTTGACCCAAGAGGAAGTGAGTTTATAATTGCAAAGGTCAATGGAATTTCCACCCAATGGCTGGGTGGAATTGAGAATAAAGTTATTTTACTGTTACAATCACCACCCCAATTTCCATTTGATCCGGGAGGAGGATCCAGGTGATGATTTTTAATAAGTCAAGCTAGTGACGTTAAAGAAGCGCTTATTGGGAGGCAACCCAATTTTTCTTTTCCTTTTCCTTTTTCCTTTTTGTTTAGTTAGATTTGATTTTTGATTTTAAACTCTTGAATAATTTGAGAAGATCAAGAGTTTTCTTTTACTAATAAAATTGCCAAGTGATTTCAGGGAAAGAAGGAAGGGAAGAGCAAGATGACAAGAAAAAGCACCCAATTCTCAGGCAGTTTCTGACTGGAATGTAAGCCAACACTTGTTACCGCCTCGGTAAGCCGTTCCATTTTATCGTATTTTATTTTTCTTCCTCTCTCCAACTTGATTGTTTACATTGGAGACAATGTAAATTTTTAAGCTTGGGGTAGGGGTATTTGTCATTTTGCATGTTTCATGTTGCATTCATATAGTTTAGCATGATAGCTTTGCATGATCACATGATTAGATTGCCCTAGTTTAGATTTTTGCATCCGATTGTGAGAACTAAGTGCCTAATAATTTGTGATAGTGAATTTTTGAACCCAATTTTTTTTTTTATTCTTGTGATATGGCTGCAAAATGAAATGTTTGAGATAATCTTGGATAGTTAATAATTAGCATATGGTTCTGTGGATTTGTGTTTTTCATTGATTCTGAACTACTAAAATGTGAGATTTTGAGCTAAAGGGGTACTCACTAAAATCTACCCCATTCTTTGTGTTAGAGTGTTATTCCTCTTGGATGAATTTCTCTAGAACTTGACTTGAAACCATTTTGAAGCTTGAAAATTTTTGAAAACATTTTTGAAAATGATTGAGGCACTAGGTATTTTTCTGGCCTTCTGAGTTTTGAATGATGAAATGATATCCCTTAGTTGCCCCAGTTTTGAGCCTGAATGAATAAAATGCTTTTCTTGTTACCCTGAAATTTTTTGATGAAAGATGTTTGATAAGGGACATTCTAAAGTATTACAAAAAGGGTGAAAAAGGTAGTTGAAAGTTTGGGATAAGAATCAAAAAAAAAAAATCTCTTGAGTTGAAAAATCTCCCCTCTCCAAGAAAAGAAAAAAAAGAAAAAAAAAGAAAAGAAAAATATAAAGAGAAGGGGATGAAAAAAAAAAGAAAAAAGAAAAATAAAAAGAAAAGGAAAGAAAAGAAAGGTGGTAAATGAATTGAAAACCCAAGAAGGTATTTTAGAAGGTGTCGTGTGTTGAAATGTTTGATACTTGATTTAGCCTTTTGAAATTTCCTTTTCTTGTTATCCCCACCTAACGATTAATCCCATGGCCATGTTACAACCAAATAAAAGACCTCTTGATTCTTGATTGTTTTCATTAATAAAGTAGAGATGTGGTTGATAGTCAAGCATATGGTAGAGTTCATTCTTTGAGGAAAATTGAGTGAATTGTCTTATTCCCCTAAACACTTGAGTGAGGTTAGAAAGAGAGCCAAGCAAATAAACAAGCTTGGGGTGATCTTCAGGTGAGAAAGAGTGCCCAAGTCAGTGAGAACATGAGTCTAAGGAACCTAAGCGTCTAATTGGACTTGAACTGATTGTCTCTTGCTGAATTGCCTATTACTTGGATTAGTATTTACTCGGGTTCTTGGTTCACTATCCATGTTCTGTTTTCTTCTTCTGGCCTTGGTTTTTGCTTGAGGACAAGCAAAGTCTTAAGCTTGGGGTGATTTGATGAGTGTGATTTCACCTCATTTTCCATGTACATTTCTGCATGCATTTGCATATAGTTTAGGCATTTTTAGTTTGTTTTTATTAGTTTTTACCTTGGAACGGGTGAAGCGGTGTCTTGGTGTTGTTTTGCAGGAATTCAATGTAAAAATGATCAAAATCAGCCATGGTGGAGCCTGGATGAAATAGAGCTTGAAAAGTGAAGAATATGAGCTAAACAGAGCCCATCACGGCCTGGCCGTGATGACCATCACGGCCGTGATCAAGCAGAGCAGAAGGCAAAAGTCAGAGGCTGTCACGGCCTGCCCGTAATAGACATCACGGCCGTGACCAACCAGAAAATTAGGGTTTCGCGACGCGAAACCTAGCTCGCCTCGCGAGACTTCATTTTGTGCAAACACGCCTTGGACAGAACGCGTCACGGCCAGCCCGTGATGGCCATCACGGCCGTGACGCGCAGCAGACCTATAAATAAGAACGCAGCAGACATAACAAGGGAGTTTTTTTGGGTCCAGAGGGAGGCATTTGGAGGCACTTGGAGGCTATGGCTGGGCTAGGGTTTCAACCCTAGAAGGGAGCCAAGAGAGGTTGCTTTGAAGAAGAAGGAAAGCTCACATGGAGCCTCTTCTCTCCTCTTCTCCTATTTCTCTGGTTTGGTTTTCTTTGTATATGAGTAGTTAAACCCCCTATTGTTGGGGTTAGATGTAGCTTTTCTGAACTTGTTTGTATTTGATTTGATTTTAATGCAAGTCTCTATTTCCTTATGAGTATGTGATTCCTTGGATTAGCTACCCATAGGAATGATATGTTGCTTTGATAGATAACTGAAAGGTTGGTGTTAAGGCATGCTCATGAATCATATGCCAAGTAGTTCAAGAATCTAGACATAGGTGTTGGCTGCTTGCAATCTTATAAGTCTTGACTTAATGCAAAATCCCAGGTTATTCCACCTAAGACATTAGGGCTTAATTTGGGGTTTTAGGCTCAATGCACCTAAAACATTAGGCTTGAGTATTTTAGAAAAGGCTTGATTGTCATAATTGAAGTAGGACTTGTGTTGATAACCATTTCATTGCAATTAAGGGAGGATTAGTGTAGTCTAACCCTAACAATCTTAGCCACATCTCTGTTTGCATACCAAGTGTTCGATAAAATTCCCAAAAGACCAAAAACATTTTATTTCTTTATTTTATGATCTTTTCATACCATAGTTTAGTCTAAATAGTTGTTGAGTTTGTGAATTGGTAATTGACAACCAATCCCTGTGGATACGATAACCGGTCTTACCACCGTATTACTTGATTGCGACGAGGTGCACTTGCCTTTATATCTAAAAATACGCATCAAGTTTTTGGTGCCGTTGTCTAGGATTGGTTTTGCCAATATCATTAGTAACAAAGGAGGCAACTAATTTAGACATTTTCTTAATTTTTATTTCCTGTGTATATTTGATTTTTCCTGTATATATTTGATCTTTTTTTTTTTTTTGAGTTTTGGTTGTGCTAGGTGGACGAAAGTAATGGAAAATTTTTGTTATCCACCTGATGAGGAAGCTTCCAGTCATGTTTTGGAGGACTACTTGTGTTGGGAAGATGATATAAAGTTGGGAGAATTCTTCGAGGAGTTTTCTCTATCTCATAACATCCCATCACGAGTCGATCCTTTGACTGGTGAGCTTATATATATATACTCCGAGGAGGATTGGGAAACCTTTTGGGCATATTTACCACCTCCACCACCATGTATGATTCCCATAGAGCCACATGAAGAAGAATTTGTGAAAAATCTGGTTGTGGGAATGGATCAAATTGAAGATGAAGTGGTGGTGGTAAGTGAACCACAACAAGAGGGATTACCTTCCACAAATACTATGTGAACAACAAGTGAGGAGGCAGGGGCATTTAGATAGCATTCCCTCCACCATGTATGCTGAGCAATCTGATTTTACTGCATTAAATAATTATGTTGGCTTGCATGCATGTGTGGACAATGGTAAGTTAGCCCCTTCCACTTGTATGTCACACTTCCTCTTGAAAATTCCACTTGACCCAAGAGGAAGTGAGTTTATAATTGCAAAGGTCAATGGAATTTCCACCCAATGGCTGGGTGGAATTGAGAATAAAGTTATTTTACTGTTACAATCACCACCCCAATTTCCATTTGATCCGGGAGGAGGATCCAGGTGATGATTTTTAATAAGTCAAGCTAGTGACGTTAAAGAAGCGCTTATTGGGAGGCAACCCAATTTTTCTTTTCCTTTTCCTTTTTCCTTTTTGTTTAGTTAGATTTGATTTTTGATTTTAAACTCTTGAATAATTTGAGAAGATCAAGAGTTTTCTTTTACTAATAAAATTGCCAAGTGATGTGTATCACGGCCGTGACCAAAAATCCACACAAGTCAGAGACCATCACGGCCTAGCCGTGATTCAAATCACGGGTCGTGAAAAGAAGGTTCGCGTCGCGAGACATCCTTCGCGTCGCGTGTATTTGAACTCCAGAAAAGTGCCAAAGTCAGAGAACATCACGGCTTGGCCGTGATTCACATCACGGGCCGTGACAAGAGGGCTCGCGTCGCGAGACATCCTTCGCTTCGCGAGTTCAAATTCCAGAAGTGCGCCAAAGAAGCGAGCCGTCACGGCCTGGCCGTGATGGCTATCACGGCCGTGACGCGTGGCCTCCTTATAAATAGAGCAGATCGAAACGAAAAAGAGGACTTTTTGGATCAGAACTGATTGGAGATCTTTTGTAATCCTTATTCTGGGGCTGCGTCTCCTCTTCTCTTCTCTTAATTCTTAGTCTTAGGATGATTTCCGATTGTACGTGTGTCGTTGTTACGGACATGAGGAACTAATCCTCTTGTCTAAGGGATCGATGAAGCCACCTATGGCGGCATAGTATTCATGTGATGTAACTCTCTCTCTCTTAATTCAATTATTGTTTTCCAATTCTGATTTCATTGTGTTGGTTATATGCTTGCGTGATCAACTAGTTAAACGTGTATGAGGCCGAGAGAGGCGATTCGCGTTTCAGAACTTGAATTGGGAACATCGATCGAGTGTTGCACGAGAGTGAATAGGAGATCGATGCAACTCTTAGGGAACAAGAATTAATAGAATTCGAGATTAGGGTTAAAAGACCTAGGAAGTAATTAACTCAAATCATCGAATACGTCCTATTGAGCACGACAGTGGATATAGGAGAATTTAGGGGTCCCGTTGACATTAAAATTGAACCTAAGGAGGAGATCAATATCACTTGGGTACTTTGCATGATTGGGTAGGTGGATTCGAAACCTTAGATGCTTTTAATTCCAGATTTCATCACCATCTCTTTGATTGATTCGATTTGTTAATTTGAATTGTGATCTTAGTTTCTTTCCAACCACTTTCTCTACTTAACCAACTTATCGGATTTCTCGCGAAATTAGTCGAATTGGTAACCCAATCCTTGTGTTCGACCTCGGTAGACTCTTACCGTGTTTTATTACTTACGACGACGACCCTATACAGATTGCGGTGTCACAACAAGTTTTTGGCGCCGTTGCCGGGGATTGGCACAACCAATTTTCCTAATTTTTTAGGAAATTTGATTGATTGGTTAAGTTGATTTTATTTTTTATTTTATTTTTCTGTTATTTCGTTATTATTTTTCTCTGCTTCCTTGATTCCACTTGGTCTTTGCCTGTTTTTGTATGCGAGGTACCCTCCTACAAGAGGACTTTCTATTTGATTCCGAGATCACCAGGACCGAGCGGCAATTAAGGAAAGAAGCCAGGGAACGGAAAAGAATTGAAGGAATTAAAATAGAGGGCATGGCTGAAGAAAATCCTCCTCCTCCTCCTCCTCGTTACAAGCCTCTCTTCGAGTACGATCTACCAAGCTTGGGAGATTGTGACTCTTCTATTGTGAGGGGCAACCTGAACACAGACTCCTTCAGAGTTGAAGCATGTGTCACATTCCAGATCCGGGAGAATCAGTTTGATGGGAGTGGCAAACAGGACCCTCATAGACACATCACTCGCTTCCTTGAAGCTTGTGACTTGCAGAAGACCAGGGGAGTCTCTAAGGATGAGTTTCGCTTGCGGCTTTTCCCTCTTTCTCTTAGGGATGTCGCTCGCGATTGGGTTGACAGTTTGGATAGGAACAGCATCAGAACTTAGGAGCAGATGGCACAGAAGTTCCTAACCAAGTATTTTCCTCCTCAGAAGGCGGCACAAGCAAGAATAGCCGTCACTTCATTCAGGCAGACGGAGGATGAAACTTACAATGAAGCGTGGGAGAGGTACAATGGGTTATTGAGAAGATGTCCCTCTGCGTTCTTTGACCCGGTTTCCAAAGTACAGCACTTCTTTAATGGGTTGAGGGGACGCTATCAGATGAACTGTGATGCCGCAGCTGGCGGCTCTTTTTCCTACTTATCAGCTGAGGATGGATGGACATTGTTAGAGAAGATGTCATATAATGATTACAACCGTGGTAGGGAGACCTCGAGTGGAATCAGTGCAGGACAATGGAAGCCATTTTAGAGCAAAACAGACTTTTGAAGATGCAAAATGAGGCTTTGTCTGGGAACAAGAGGGTTAATGCGATACACGAGGGAATGCCTCCGGGTTGTGCAAATTGTAATGGAGATCATGACACTCATATTTGCCCGCTAAATTTCTCTCAAGAACATGTGGACTCATGCCACAACTTCTATGACACTGTGCCCCAGAGCAACTATCAGAGGAACAATCAGAATCAGAATAGGGGCTACATGAGAAGAGACCATCCGGGATTTGCTTGGAGTGATGTTAATGGTGGTCTAGCCGGTCAACAAACCCTCAACAGAATTGGCAACAACCTCAACAGGGTCTGAGACCGAACATTGGAATTCAGCAGCGCAATACTCAGCAGGCTCCTCCGGGGCCTAATCAGTTGCAAATATCATATGGTGGAAGACAACCGTGGGAGCTGGCCTTTGAGAAGATGACCGCGACAATTGAGAAGTTGTCAACCTATACATACACAGCTTTAGAGAAAGTGAATGCGTCAGTTGACAAGTTGGCAACTCATACAGGGTCGGCAATTCACAATCTAGAGACGTAGGTTGCTCAGCTCGCAAGGCAACTTAATGAGCGTCTCCCAGGTACTCTCCCAGGTGACACCGAGAACAACCCCAAGGGACAATGCAATGTCATATCTACTAGAAGCGGAAGGGTGTTAGGACCTAGCAGGGGTACCACTAGTTCTCAGGATGACAAGGGCCCAAAACAACCTCATGTTGAGGAAGAGCAAACTGAAAAAGAAAAGTTGACAAGTGACAAGGAACCGGAGCAAGGGGGAAGGCTGAAGCTTGTAGATGAAGAGTTCCGAAAGAAGAAATGGGTTGAACCCCAAGACCTCCCTCCTTACATGAAGGTACCGTATCCTGAACGATTGAAGAAGCCTCAGCAGGATAAGCAGTTCAACAGATTCCTTGATGTCTTCCGCAAACTCCAAATTAACATTCCATTTGCGGAAGCCTTAGAACAAATGCCATCATATGCTCGGTTTATGAAGGAACTCCTCACTAAGAAGCGGAGGATTGTGGATGAAGAAACGGTTGCTTTGACCGAGGAGTGTAGTGCCATTCTTCAACGGAAACTGCCTCCGAAGTTGAAGGATCCCGGTTCCTTCTCGATACCATGCACCATTGGGGGAATGACCTTCGGAAAGGCATTATGTGATCTAGGGGCAAGCATCAACTTGATGCCCCTCTCGATGATGAAGAGGCTAGGGATCAAAGAAGTAAAGGATACGCGAATGTCACTCCAACTGGCCGATCGTTCTATCAAATATCCCTATGGAGTAGTCGAAGACTTGCTCGTGAAAGTTGACAAGTTCATATTCCCAGTGGACTTTGTGGTGCTCGATATGGATGAAGACGCTGAGATCCCTCTCATATTGGGTAGGCCCTTCCTGGCCACCGGGGGTGCCTTGATAGATGTGCGGCAAGGGAAACTCACTTTAAGGGTGCATGATGCTGAGGTGGTCTTCAATGTCTTTGAAGCGATTAAGCACCCGGAAGAGAAGTCAGCTGTGTATCGAGTGGATGTGGTGGACCCAACTGAAAAGGTAAAGACAACTCGAGAAGACCATGATCCTTCACTTGCAACAGTATCGGTAGAATCTCATGAGAAAGACAGTGAGGAAAAAGGCCCTTCGGGGGATGAAGTCTACCTTGAGTGGCTACGAGACATGGAACCCATACCGAGTCTCCCAAGGGAAGAATGTGCAAGGAAAGAACTCAGCAGCAAAGGAATGAAAAAGAACAGTAAGGCACCAAGGGTGAAACGTGGCACAACCGTGGTGGTCAAGGTAAACAATGAGTTGATCCCAAAAAAGACCATCACGGAGTGGAAAGTTCGTGCTGATTATAGAAGGATGCTGGACTTAAATGAGCTGTCCGGGAACAGTAGGAGAGCTTATGAAAAGGCAAGAGCCAACAGAATACGGACTGAGGCATGGAACGGCAAGCAAGATCTACGTCCGGATTAACCCTTAGGGGTGACTTGAGTCAGGCTCGGGACGTTAAACAAGCGCTACTTGGGAGGCAACCCAAGCTAGGTATCCCTCTCTTCTCCTAACTTTTGTTTTGTTTTTTATTTTTGTCTTGTTTTTGTTTGTCGCTCTTGAATAATTTGAGAAGATCAAGAGTTTTTGTATGAAATGTCGTGTCGGCAAGCTTGTTGGATTTTAATTATATTGAGCATAGATGGATTGCATGAATTATATTGACCATTGATGATTTCCCCCTAGGTTCTAATAATAGAAAAGTTGATCCCCACTTAAAAATTGAAAATTGAACTTTGAGATTTATTATGATTGCTTGATTTATGATAAGTTTGGGGTGAGGGGGTGCACACACTAGGAATCGTATCTCGGTCAAACAGTTTGCAAAATGTCCAGGTGAGGATTTGAGCCTCCAACTCTGTTTTTGAATGTGTGAATCACTGTTAAGTTGTACTTTCCCGAATTTGCTTGAATCTCTATATGGTTTGCATGTTTATGTGTTGCATCAAATGATTTAGGCAATTTTCTTTGAATAACTACTTGGCCTGAAAAGAACCATCCCTAATGCATGTTCCCTAGTTAGCCAAATTGAGCCCAATTGACCTATTGTTTCTTGATGACCCTACATTACGAGCCAAAATCTGAAAAACCATGTTAACCCAATCTTAGGATTATGAGAGCATGGAAATGAGCAAGAGAAAGGTTGTGAGAAACTAAGTTTGGGGTGGCTACGAGGTGATATGTCATATTGGGATGAGAAAAAGAAAATAAAGGTTGACCCAAGGCAAAAAGAAAAGAAAAGAAAAGAAAAGAAGAAAACAAAAAAAATTGCCAAAAGAAAAGGGGCAAAACAAAAAGATTAGCAAGGAAAAGGATGTAGTCACCCGAGCCCAAATGAAAAAAATGGAAAAAGGAATTTGAGTGGAAAAAGTGTCAAAATGCTCATGCTCTCTTAATTCTTAGGGACTTAAGCCTAAATATCCTTCATTATCCTACCCTGAGCCAGGCCCCATTACGACCTTTAAAAGACCTTCTGATGTTGCATGCATGTTTTCGTGGGAACCATTTTTGAGATGAAATCAAATTCATGGGAAGTGCCCTTGATAAGTGAAATTGAGCGAAAAAGTTGAAAGCCTAGACGAATTTGAGCGAATGAGTGAAATTTTACATACCCTTGTGAGGAAGGCAATTGTTTGAAATTGGTGATCTTCCTTTTGTGTGTGACTCTGAACCTCAACTTAGATTAATGATTGCATGAATGATGAAGTTCTCAAAAGTTTAGAGTAGATGAATGTGGGGATTACATTAATGTAGGGGGGAGATCATTGGAGAAAAAACTGTTTTGATTGCATGAAATTTGTGCGAAATCGATTGGTTCCCTTAAGCTTGCCAAGTCTGGAGTCGTTTTTGAGTTTTAAGCTTGCTTGGGGACAAGCAAGGTTTAAGTTTGGGGTATTTTGATAAGCCTCTGGCTTATCTAGTTTTACGACTAGATGAA